>CM062395.1:23251121-23644634 GCA_031304145.1 Cardiospermum halicacabum
AATAAAAGAAAAAAATAAACTAAAATCATTTTTCGACAAATTTTATTTTCATCGAATCTTCTTCATTTACCACGAATTGTTGAGATACCACCATTATTAGACTCGTCTCTTGAAACTTTACTAAAGTCAAAAAGTCCTTTTTAAAAATTGTAACAACTTTGATCTGATAGTGATAAAATGAAAATTGTATGATTTTTTTTAAAACAAAAAAAACCCAAAATTGCTGTGGTTTTTTTTGGGATTAACCCTAATAAGAATAAGAGTTATTGCCAAAAAGTTTAAATTTTACAAACTTTTGATTTTAAGCACCCAGTTTTGGATAATAGTAAAATAACAACAACAACAATAACAACAACAATAATAATAATAATAATAAAAACCCTAGAAGGTCAAATGGTGATTAAAATTTTAAATTACAAAAATATGAGGGTTATTCAGTAAATTTTTTTTTACCGATTAGAAAGTAAAGTTTACTTTTTTGATCTTCTAGAAACTATCCTTCACCTTCTCATTTTCCTCTGTCGATGACACACATCCAAACTATGACATTTTCTCTTCACCCAGCTCCACATCTTCTTCTCCTTCATTATTCATGGCAACACCCTTTCATGTATCTTCCCTTACTCAGTGTTGGGAAAACTTAACTAACTCTGATACCAAATAACAAATAGGTGATTCATTACAATAGAGACGAGTATTGATAACCATAAAGTAAAATAAACATACACAAGGTATGAAAATAGCGATAGAAAATAAGACACAAAATTTTACATAGCAACTCAATCGGAAAAAAACACTGTCGTCGAGAGAATAATTCACTATGTAACAATAGAACAACAATTATAACCAAAATACCACTCTCTCACTCCCAACTAGGGGTGTCAAAACTTGTTAACAGGTCGTATCGGACCAAATCCAACACTATTTATTTATAAACGAGTTAAGCAGGTTCGTGTCATAATCGTGTCAACTCATTTATTATTAACCCAACTCATTGAGTTCGTGTTGAACCTTATCAACCTATTGTGTCGAATTATAATTTAATATTCATATACTAGGAAGATAAATATTATATAATTCAAACAAAATACTTTAATAGATATACAAATTATTATTTTTACTGAAAAAGTATTTATAGAATTATATATGTTAATATTAGTATTTATGTGGTTAAATATACATAAAAAATTTATTAGTTACTTGTTCAATATATAAAAATAAAATTTTGAGCAAGTTAAACAAGTTAAATGGGTCGATACATTAACTTGTAAAACCTGACCCAACCCATTTATAAACGTGTCATACGAGTCATGTCGCTTATAGGTCGAATTTCATTTAACTTCAACCCATTTATTTAAATGGGTTTGTGTGGACTCATCATGTCATGACCCATTTTGATACCCCTACTCCCAATCTAATTATATTGATCATAATCTCACACACAATAACAAGACTCGATGGTCATAGTCTCATCAAGTAAATCATAATAAACTAGGAAACCTATTATTATTAGAATTCCTAAAAAGAGGAAAAATGATTCTTTTCTAATTGCAATTCTAATAAGCCAAAATACAATTCCTAGTCAAATATAATACTTCCAAAATAATCTTCAAATCTTTCACTTCCAAAAGAGTCTTCAAATATTTCTCAGTTCCAAATAAAGACTAGTATATTGAATATCAATTTTTGTCAAATCCTAACACAACCACCGAATCCCCCATTATCATTATCTCTATCAACCTAAAATAAGCTCTAACATTGTTGAGGTGATTTAAAGCTTCAATCAACAAGGTGATTATTTCTCATTCTCTCTCTAGTTCTTAGTTTCAACAATGGTGATAAGGATTTTGCTTCTTGATGCCTAAACTTATTTAGTTAGCTTCCAAACGGATCTAAATGATTTTTCCCCTGATGATTATACATTGTGTTACCCATATCTTTATGAAAATAGTGTTTTGAAATGGTTGAAATGGATTTTGATTGATAAGTGTTATTAGATTACGATCTTAGATTATTGTTAAATGATTCTTGGTTGATTCTAACTCATTTTGATAATCCTTTATCTCATTATATGATATATGTCATTAATAGATATTATTGTGGTATATAGGCCATGTGATGATGGTTGTAATGTGATTTATTTGGCATTAGTGGTTGTATTTTATTAATTATATCATGGAGTTGGCAATAATAAGTGAAAACCCTAAAGGGAGTGGCTTTTTAGATTGTGGATCGATGGATATGACGTTTGTATTTTCGTTTTTAGCCATATACGATTATATTTATATATATATATTATATGATGTTATGAAGCATGCTGCTTATTAATATGCCATGAAATTGGATAAATATGATAATCACTCAAAATTGATGTGTAGAGCATTATTGTCATGCTAGGGCATTAGAGCATAAATGTAATACATGTAGTATCATGCTAGGCGTTACCTTTGAAAAATTAAAGTCTTGGTAGACTAAGTTCACACTATTTGTGATACGAGGGGAATAGGATAGAGACTTAATTTCAGTCGACAGGTAGTATCATGCAATGTATCATATACATGATAATATAATATCATAGTTTTTATGACTATCGAAATGTGAAAATGTTGCCTTGTGGTTGTTGAATGATATTGAAAAACATGGTAAAACTTGTCTCTAAAAGACCCTTGTTAAGAATGAAAGAAAAACTTGTTGCTAGCTTTCGAAAGAAATCTGTTTTTTCGAGAATTATATGTTTCCACACTTTATTTTATCTTTTAGAAAGCCAAAAATTTATTTTTTGTTACATCCAATGAAGGACAGAATTCCTAAATAAGATCCCTGACTAAGTGACCCCTGAACATCCAAAACATTACTCACCAAGTTCACCACATTTTCTTTGACATTCGGACTAAAGAAAATTTCTAATTTATTAAAATTTAGAACCTACGAAGAAAAAGCTACATAAGTCTCCAAAACACCTTTTATTCCGGTAACTTATTCACTTTTTACCCTAAAAAACATAAGAGAATTGTTTACAAAAAGCAAGTGAGAGATTCTCGGGCAACTAGGGCCCCTCTTACCACCATGAATCCAATTCTTAGCCTCAACATCTTTAAGCAAAAGTGATAAACCTTCAACACAAACCAAATACAAGCATGGAGATATCGAATCTCCTTGCTAGAGCCCTCTATCAGGAACCACTGGTCTAATCCAATCACCATTAAAGTTAATATAGTAAGATACCTCCATAAAGCACCAAATATTTATTAAGTCAAGTTTTTGGCTATATTAAGCACTACAACAAAAATCCTCATTTTAGGCACTTAAAAAGCTCTACAAATTACAAATATTGTGTTTGTGGCGGTTGAAAAACGCCACAATTGATGTACCTATGAGTAAAAAGTAACTTCCCAATAGGTCACTAATCTTCATCCTCCTATACTAAGGACGCTTAACATTGAAGTTTTTCAGTTATGTGGATCCAGTGAGCTATTTATAAATTTATGACACTAATAATACAATAAATTTTTTATATCATTACTAAATCATAAAACTTTATATTTTTTATTAATTTTTTTAAAAAAATTAAGTTAAAGATTTATTAATAAAATAATATTTTTTAATTGTGGCGGTTCAATGTATGAACCACCATAATACCACAATTATGTCATTCGTGGCAGTTCCTATTGTGAACCACCTCAATTATGTCATTTGTGGCGGTTCTAATAATGAACCGCCTCAATTATATCATTTGTGGCGGTTCATATAGTGAACCGCCTCAATTATGTCTTTTGTGACGGTTCATAAAATGAACCGCCACTATCGACTTCAATTTGTGTCATTCGTGGGTGAACCGCCTCAATTGTGTCATTCGTGGCGGTCCATAAAATGAATCACCACGAATGATATAATTGTGGCGGTTTTTAATATACCGCCACAATTGATGGTCACAAAAATCTAAAAATGTTGTAGTGAAGGCCAATTAACAAAATTTAATGCATTGTCATCAAGCCATTCATTACCAATTTCAATTTCATTGAAAAGTTAATTAAGACCATTAATCACCAAGTTTTAATAATATAAAATTTGTATAATTAACAAAATAATATCGTCGCACCAAATAAAGCAAAGATGTAATATGATATTTAAAAATCTCTATTCTATCTCTTTTCGTATTCATAAGCAATGTGGACTTAGTCCACCCAAACTTCATTTTTCCAAGGGCGGCGCCTAACATGATAGTAAATACATCATATATGTTTTGACGCCCTAGTATGAAAATAATACATAACACATTCAAGTTGGGTGGTTAGCATATTAAATCAATTTCAAGGCATAATAACAAGTAAACATGCTTTAAACATCACAAAATAACACACAAGTGTATATGATTAAAAACGGAATTACGAACCTAGCTTTGTTGATCCATAAGCTAGAATCCCGCTCCATATGGATTTTCACTTAATAATAGCATACTCAAGCACACCATTGATACCACAAACATCACCACATGACTCATATACCACCATAACCACTATTAAGGGCACATATAAACTATATGAGATTAGAGTTTATCAAAATGGATTAAAACCAACCCGGAATCAGTTAACGACAATCTAGGATCATAATTAAACAACATTTATCAATCAAAATCCATCTCAAAATATTACACAACACCATTTAAAAAAATAAGGACATGCTAACAATAGAGGAATTAGGGCTTATAACATTTAGACATAATTGGAAGCCATCAACATAAGATTTAACTTCAAAATCAACCTAAACAAGTTAAAATCATTCTAAAACCCAATCAAATACCTATTTATGAATTCATGAACTATGAGAGAGAAAGAAGAGGTTATCTTTGAAGAGTTTGAGTTCAAAACACTTCTAGAATGCCAATGACTAATTAATGACCTTCTTGGGGTGGTTAAGGACAATGAATGAAGAAGTTTGGTGGTTGGAGATAATAAATGAAGAAGATGAAAAGTTAAAGTTTGTTCTGGTGTAGAAAGTAAAAGGTGAGTGAGATAGGAGAGAAAGAATAAGAGTGAAGTGTGAGAGATGAGTGGTGTTGGTTGAGTGCTTTCATGACACAACGTGGGCTTGGGCTTGAGCTTGCGCTTAGATTGAGTTGAATTGGCCCAATCCAATTCCAAGTCTAATTTGGATCAAAACTCAATCCTAACACTTGTGTGCTTCTAAAAATTTTGTTTTCATATTTTTCAATAAAAAAAACCACCATTGATTTTTAAATCTCAAAATTTCTACTCACGAAGGGCAAAATGGTTATTTTGGGCAAAAATAATATTTTGGCTCAAAAATCATATTTTTCCGAATCCAAAAATAGTTTTGACTCTATGCTTCCAATTGAATTGTATTTTATTTTAAAAAATCCAATTCAATTATGAAGCTTATTTTCAAATATTAAATCATGTTTTGATTAAAATGTTATTTTTCGAGTTTTATATCGTCTCTCCAAATTTATAAAATACTTTCAGTAATAAAAATATATTCATGGAAGAAAGTATTAATTTTTAAATTCAAATGTCGATTTTGATCCTAAACTTAAAAATTTTAATATAAAATTTCTAATCTCATAATTCACTTTAATACATTTGATTATTCCATCGTGAAATTTTCAAAAATCAAACATTGAAAAATTCTAAATTGACCCAAAATTTTAGGTCCAATTTGATGATGTTACAAATAAAGGTGGTGATTAAATGGTGAAATGAGGGGATGAGAAAAAAAAAATAATGACATGTTTTTTAATTTAATTTAATTTTAAAAGTGACTTGCTGGTGGATTAAGTGAATATTTGGGATTTAATGTTTATAAATAACTACCATTTTACATACCAGTATCATGTAAATCTAATTAATTTTGTATGGAAATATAGAATATAAGAGATCTTTTTACTTGTAAGTTTACTAAATTTTGAATTAAATTGATAGGTCATCTCAAAATTCTTACCAACATTAACTTTAATATTTTTTTTTTCACTCCATAAGTTATATACCATTTTAATTTAAAAACAAATTAAAATAAGGAGATAAAAATATGAAAAATAAAAAAGAGCGGTAGAGTTCTACATTTTCTCCTCTTTAAACATAAATCGAGCCAAACTTAAACTAGTTTAATAATTAATTTCACTAATGGTAAAATACGAGTTATTCTCCGTTAATTTTTTTTTTTTTACCACTCAATACCTGTTCTTGGAGGACCCGAGGCGCCACATCAACACACATATAATAGATACTTGTCCTCAGAGGACCCGAGACGCCACATCAACACACATATAATACATAACTATAATCTATAAGGCATATAACATTGATAATTTATATAAATATTCCATCACATTTTTCCACATTGAAGTATCCTATCGGACATCCATCAATCATAACTCGATTACTTCAATTATGGAATCACAGTATATAGTATCAAATGCGCATAGTTGAAAATTAAAATATATGAGCATCAAATATTGTAGTTTTACAATTATTTCAAATATGTGAAAATATTTGTAAATTTCATTAAAACAACTATGCTAGATGATTTTCAAGATAGCATCACTATAAGTCAATTAGAATACCGCTGTTTTTTTCCTAAACTTATTGAATAGGTCACATGCACCAAACAATTTTAGATCAATTTTATTTCAATCCTAAACCGGTTTTATGAAATCTCTATTCTCAATTTTTTATCCCTCTAATATTAATAGATTATTAGCAAGTAAACCCCTAAATATCTAATAGCTTACATGACAACAACTAATGAAATTAAGACTTTCTCTAGTCTACCCATTTCTAAATCCTTATCCCTTATTCTATATTTCAACATGCAGTTATAACTGGACATTATACCTAAATCATACAACAGAAGACAAATAAATACATACATTCAGTCAGTTTATTTTTTAACGAATTATATTAGACAAGTACACCAACTAGAACATTTATCAGGCATAATGGACACGAATGTTGACTTTATTTTGTAACCTAACTCGAATGGAATATTATCTTTAACATAATGAATATTAAATATGTTTATGTCAAACTTAAAAAAAATAAATAAAAAAACTATAAAATATTTCAAAAAGAATAGATCTCGATCCAAACATAAACTTTTATATATTACACTGCCACCCCACACAATATGCCCCATCATATCATAAAGATAGCCCAAAACAAACATTAACAATAATAGTGACAAAAAGGAAACATGATAACTTAGGAATTTGGTCTAACTGCCACGTGCAGATAAAAAAGAAATAAAATATTGTAGCTAACATACTATAGCGTCTAACCCCCACCCCGGCCGAGACCGTGACGAGAGGCCCAACCATCACATTATCAATTTACAATTCAAGTATAATTTTCAAAAGTCAGTCATGTGTGGACATACTTGCAGAAAGTTGTAACATAAAACAAAAAAAAAAAATAATTTCAAATTTAATAACAATAAAAAGAAATAATCAAAACAAATAAAAATAAAAATATCAAACAAAATACCCATCAGATAAGTGATCCCTTACAAACATTTCTCAAAATATGTCATGCATGTATTTTACAACATGATTATCTTTCAAATACATATATGTATATGTACATGATTACAAACTTCGCCATGAGAGTCCATAACCATATGCCTTGCTTGATCAAACCTGAAAATAAAATTTTGGGGAAAAGGAAAAAGAAGAAAAGAAGGGTCAGGCACACGTCTGGTTCGCATTCCATGTCCCAAACATACATATACAAATGCTTTTACCTTATCGTAAATATGCAATGCTTTCACACATAATGCGTATCTATTGTGAGCATCTCTAAGCTCACATTATCACAAAGAAGTTAAGCACAAGCAATTCCTAGCAATCATCCATGCTAGTGCAATAATCATATCATAATATGTCATGTAAACATGTCCATTTCATGATTACCAATTATTAAGGTTAATCACATTTCTTATCAATAGTTGAGTTCTAAACTCGATCAAGATGATCAATCAATTAATCAAACGACATTCCATCAATCAATCATTTAAGGAAACCCATCAAGCGACAATAGTTCGATCATGCAATAAATCAAGGCCATCCATCAAGAAAATCAAAGCAATCAATCAAGATGATCAATCAAGAGCCAAACCCCCTTTTAGTCTAAACAACCCTACTCTAAAGAGACCTTGACCTATGTAATATTTTGTTATTTAGGCAAGACACATGACACTTCTCTAATAAGGAACAACCAATCAATTGAAAAACTTACAAGGTTTACTAAGTTACAAAATCAAAGGTGTAATCAAATGCATTTCCAAAAATATTCGTCAAAACAATATATTTTATCCAAACCTTTGGAAGAATCAAATAATTTGGTAGAAAATAATCCAAATAAATGATTAAAAGAATAAATCTTTTAGAGTATCCTCAAGAACTTAGAACTTTACATGAGTCCTTTAGCTTAGTACAAAAGTATTTTGTATATCGAAATCCTTTCCTTTAAGAAAATCGACCAATTGAGAATAAAATAACACTCGTAAGAATATTTAGCAAAATGTCAAGTCAATTTATATTCATATGATTCATAGATGGGATTACACCATCCTAAACAAGTAATATCTAAACTTGAAATACTTAGATAAACAAAGTTTGGAAGGATAAGCATCCTAAGAGGAGTTTTCCAAATTTAGGGATGCAAAATAGTTCATTAAATCATTTAAAAATCATAATAATAAATAAATGAGTAGAAATCAAAACAAATCAAAATTACAAATGAAAACTAGAGTAAAAACATGCAACACGGCCTGTCCGTGTATATCCACACGGTCCGTGTGAATTCTCCCATTAGCACTCAAAACCAACAGCTTACACGGTCTGACAGTGTAGTTTCACACTGACCATGTAGAGCACTGATTCTTTACTTTCTCAGCTTCCTCAATTTACACAGCTTGTTACACTGACTGTGTACCGCACTGATTTTGTATTTCTCTCAGCAAAAATTCATAGCAATAACCCACTTTTAACCTCAAAAACCATATCCTAACCTATTTTAACACTCTAAGATCAATTTAACACTCATACAAGCATACACACAAGTATACATACACATATGCATAACATCTCATTTTGATCTTTAGTCACTCTTCATATATCAATATCAACCCATTTTACAAGATAACAATAAACCTCAAAATGACTCAACAAATGGGTTAGACTAAGGGCTAACCAATCAAACACACATCATGATATGCACAATACATATATAGGCCTTTACTTAGCCAAGATCACCATTATTCATTATTATTACAAGTTAAACCAATTTGTCCATTGGTTACTTAAGTTCAACTATGAAACAAGTAAGGTAATGAGATACATACAAAGGTCATTCACTTAGATGTATATGTTAAATTATGATCATTAGTCATCTTTGCTTACTAAGCATGTTTATCTCAATTCCAATTTCAATATCAATAGCAATTCCATCTTGTTATTAAGTCCATTATCAACTTTACTTACTATTAACCAATTTATCATCAAGTCATTATCAAGTCCATAGTCAAGACAATTACCAAGTTCATCTTCAAGAGCATTTTCAAGTTCATCATCAAGACAATATCAATAAATCATTATGATCAATCATCAATAACATGTCAAGTTCAATATCAAGATCAATTTTTAAGTTTTTTATCATATTTTATTAACCATTGGTCATTTATTCACTTTACCCAAATCTTACAAGTCATCACTCATGTTTATCAACTTTTATAAGAATGCCCATAAACAAGACAATAGCTTTGAAAACGGGATCAAGATGGACCAAAGTCTCAAGACGGGCAAGCCCGTGAGTGAACCAAAGTTCCAAGACTGTCCTATCAACAAAAGGTGCATCAGAACCGTAGGTGGATCGTCATCCTAAGATAGATAAACTTGTAAATAAGACGGAGCCGTCACCCCATAAGTAGACTATCCGCGCCTACTAAACCATGATATCTTAATGGGTCGAAGTACTTCTATCCCTAGGCATGTATTTTATTATACTATTTATAGCAAGTTTATGGGGCATTTATATAGTTACCAAATATCATTATAAATCATCATTTTTCATCATCAATTTCATTCAATCAAGACCCAATCAAGGGTAGTGCATCAATTATGCTATTTTCATTCTTTTACAAGTCATTTCAAGACCCTCAAATGGTAATAACATCATTTAAGCTTAATATACCATTAGAGGCCATCAATCGACAATTAGTCCAATGATTTCCAAATTGACAATCATGCATTTGAACTCTTAATTTTTCATCAAAATATCATAATCAATTATCAATAGCAATAAATTCAATCCATCTCATCACAATACACATAATCACATCATTCAAGCAAGAATGCATTGCGGAAATTAAGTCTCTACCCTAACTCCGTCAAATCACAAATAATGTGGACTAAGTCCACCCAATCTTCAATTCCCAAGAGCAGCGCCTAGCGTGATTCAACATGCACCGCAAGTATGTTCTAACGCCCTAGCATGGTAACAATGTTCATCACTTCAATTTTTGGATGGTTATCTTATTTAACCAATTTTATGACATATTAGCAATTAAACATGCATTCCAAGAATCAATCAATAACAATAAATCGTATAAAGCTAAAAACGGAAAATACGAACCTCGCATCCGTCGATCCCAAGCTAGAAGCTCGCTTTGTGCAATTCTAGTGAGTTGCTAGACATCCTTTAGTACTTACAAAACACACTACATAATATCAACATAATCATTATCACAAGACTCAAACACAATTCAATCATCACATAACATAGCTATTAAGGGAATTAACACACTAGATGAGATTATTGTTCTACAAATGGGTTGGAATTAATCTAAAATCGTTTACCAACATTCTAGGATCATTATTTAACAACTTTTGCTACCAAAAATCATTTCCCCTCAAGTGAGAACAAAATATCAATAAGTGTAAAATTAGGGCTTTTATCTCTAAACACAAATGGAAGCTAGGACACTTGATTAACATCGGAAATCAATTCAAAAATATTCCAAAACCGTTATAAAATCAAGATCAAACACTATTATTGAAACCCAAAAGTGTAGAGAGAGAAGAAAATTACCTTTGATGAATAAAGTTTTAGAGACACCCAAATAGGAACCAATGACCTTGAAGGTTGTTGGAAGATTAAATGAGGTCTTGATGGTGGATGGAAGTGATAAAATGAGAAGGTTGAAAACAAGGGTTTTGGCCATGGAGAAGAGAAGAAACGTATAGAAGAGGAGAATGAGCGAGTGTGGTGGTGGGTGGGTGTTTATATACACTCACACTTATGGGCTTTAGTTTTGGATTGGGACAAGTTTGGGCCCAATCCAATTCCGAGTCCATCTTCCACCGAAACTCAATTTCGACACTTTCGTGCTTCTCCAAAAATTTATTTTTAAGTTTTGAATTAAAAACTACTATCGATTTTAAAATTCTAAATTTTTCCGCAAAGAGGGGCAAAATTGTAATTTTGCCAAATTTGACTTTTCGGTTCAAAATTCATATTTTTCCAAGTCCAAAAATAATTTTAACTCCATGCTTCAAATTAAATCGAGTTCTATTCTAAAAGCCCAATTTCGATTTCAAAGTCCGTTTTTGAATATTTAATTTCAAATTAAATAAATGAGTTTGATCCTAGTCTTTTCATTTCAAAATAATTCTCCTAATCTCATCATTGCCCTTAATAGTATTTCGATTTATTTCGATGAGAAAAATATCGAAACTAAACTTTTAAAAATTTCAAATTGGTCCAAATTTAAGCCCAATTTGTGGACGTTACACATACCCAGTTCATAATAAAACCAAATGCAACTAAATAAAATTAAAATCATAACACAATGACACTAACACGTACAATACATGGTATCCAAACTAAACAAGCAGCAATAACCAAATTTATACTAGACCAATATAATTGAAAACATAAATGACAGAATAAGAACAAACATATACCCATATATTCATAATTCGAAAGGAAATTGATAGGCAAAAGCACCTAATTTAAAAAAATCATGAACTCATAAAAAAAAAACATCATTCAAGTCGTTAAACCAACATCAAACTAAAAATTTTCGAGAATAACATAAACTATGCTCTTGAAAAATAAAGATTGTTAGTATACATAAATTTAACCAACTGAACCTTACTTCCAATGAACTCTCAACCACTTCTAACAAAATATATTTATAATAACATAATTATTAACAAGAATTATAAGAAGATTAACATTTATAATAACGATATAAAGACCTATCAAAAGTAACAAACCAAATAACAATACAAAAACAGAGACTCTAAATAAAATCGAGACTTAAAACCAATAAACACACTGGACTCCTATCAAAAGACTTAGAAAGGAAACAAAACCTCACAATAAATAAATCCAGAACTATAAACCCTAAAATATAATTAACACAAAATTAAAGTTTGAATCCTAACAATACAAGACTTAACCGAACAACCACACTCCACACAACATAACACACTCTACTCGAAACAATAGGGGTATATAAAGACTAACAAGCCAACAATCAAAGTCAACAACTGGCAACGACAAAAGATTCCAATGCCAAGAAGGATAGTTGACTCCAACATAACACACATACTTGCCTCAAAGGTGACCTAGAAAAGCATATGAACCCAACCAAAATAATACACTACGCTCCAAATAAACAACAAATAAGAACCTTATCTTAGCAACGCTGATATGATATGCTTTTGTTCACAGTTTTTTGAAATTTTAGCGATTTTGACTTCATGGGAAGGATTTATAATGAAAAATAGATGAAACAATGAAGAAAATATTTTGAGAGAGAGAGAGTTGAAAATAAATAGACACGTTTTTCACGCTTCAGTAAATGAGTTGATTCCTCTCATAGTTGATACATATCATCTTTTGTATGTGTCAAACAACCCTTCACTTTTTAATTTCAAATTCTTAAATGTTTTTTTTCTTCATATATAGGCTTTATAAAATTTAAATTTTATTTATAGGCCGAATTTTAAATTCTTTCAAATATAAATTTTGTAAAGTTTGGTTTGCACCCCATAGGCCGTGCTTCCAATTTTACCCTCGAATTAAAGTTTTTCAAAAATCGTTCATTTCACATATTTGGGATCCACGATCACACATTTCTTATATGAAATCAGAATTTGTGATTCAGTAGTTATTTTATTTATGATCTAGGTTCAAAGATGTCTGAAAAGATTCTAGAATTTGTGGAGTCATATCAGAATGCCAGTATTGAAATTAAAAAATTAGTAGAGGGTAAAATTGTCAGCACGATCTATTTCTGAAAACCAAACTTTCTCAAAGCTTATTTTTATAAGAATTTGAAAATGGGTCTATATATAAAATTCAAACTTTTATTGGCTTATTTTCAATAATTTCCGCTTCTTAAATAAACAATTGTCGAAATTACTAAAATACTCTCACCTGCATACAATTAAGCATGCACAATAAAATAAAAATGATATGATATGATATTAGACCGGAATGTTTCTGATTTATTTTAGATTAAAAAAAAACTTGAAATAGTTTTAAAAATAGAGAATGTTTCCATTTTTTTTATTTTTATAAATTAATGGGTTATTTTCATTTTTATTATTTTATAACTTTTATTTACATTATATAGTCCAACTTTAAAAATTTTATAAAAATAATCTTTTGAACTTTCACTTTTAAAAAATAATCAAATTAACCATCTTACTCTTCTATAAATACCTTTTATACTGATCTGTGAAGTTATAAAGGTGTCTGTGAAGAGAATTTATGAAGGTGTGAAGGTTTATTTTAAAAATTAAAGTTTAGATGGCTTGGAAGTAGAAATAAAATTTTATTTAAAATTTTAAACTTTATTTGGTCTATTTTATGTAATTTTTCCTAAATTAATTTAAATATATAAATTTAAAATAAATAAATAACTATTCTTAAAATATAAAATAAATATATAATTTACTAATAAAAATAAATAAATATATTTAAATTAAATTATAAACTAATTTAAATACTTATGCTCAAATTAAAAAAAAAAAAATGAAAAAGGGTAGTGGTAAAACAATAATAGTGGCTGTGAAAGCCGGAAACTAGTGACGGCGAGACGACCAATAACGAACCACCTCAACGACATCGTTTTATCTATCCGCCTCGTAACACGTAAAAATCAAAACCATCTTCAACCTACGCACGCAACTCAAAGCCATTGTGCAGAAACCATTAGCAAACAAAGAAATTGATCCATGGCTTGTCCGGAGGTTGCGGATTACGCCCGGAATTTCGGTGTCCTGGTCAGAGTCGATGGGCCTGTAAGTCTTTTCTCTTGTTTATTGTTATCAGTTCGTGTGAACTACTGTTGACTTCTCTGGTTGGTTTGGTTTGGTTCAGGATCCCAAAGGGCTGAAAATGAGAAGACATGCTTTTCATCAATACAAGTCAGTCATTTTTTTTTTTTTTTTTTTTTTTTTTTTTTTTAATATTTTACATATTTTTTTCCACGTTGAAGTGTTAATATTTGTGTCCTGATTTGTTTGTATATTTTATTCTTAGTTCTGGAAAAACGACACTTTCGGCTTCTGGAATGTTGTTGCCTGATAACATGTACGATACTGACTTGGCTAAGCGTAATTGGGGTGTTAGTGGTTTGGTTCTTACAGTTGCTTCTGTTATCGAACCCTTTTTATCACTTCAGCATAGAAATAACAGCAACATTACTCAGGTTTGTTATTTGGATGCGAATGGTTTCTGAATTTTGCTGTTGGATTTGGTAAAGACTTTAGGTAATTGTAGGGGCTTATTTTTGGTTGCAGGGACAGCCCAAGTTGATTCCAGGTTGTCAGGTTGATGTTTTGGTAGAGGTATGAACTGCTATACTGCGGTCCGTTTGATTGAAATGGATTTATTTATTTTGGTTATGTACTGAAGTTTTGATTTTTACAGGGAAAATTAAGGTCAGAGGCTGAAATCGGGGATTTGGAAGAAGGGGCTCCTAGATGGGTTGCGGCACAAGTTATTAAGTTGGTATGTACTCTATCTTATTTGTCTTTGGTAAAATGTTCGCATGTGTTTTTAGTGATATGAGGTTAGTTAAAATATTTTGCTGGCTGTTGTTAGTGAGAAGTGTTGTAGTATTAACTCTCAATTTAGAGACAGCAAGTACCGAATTTCATACTTTTGAAATGCTTCTTTGTTTTTGTTGCTGTTTGTAAGAGGCAACTTTTATTTACTGTGAGTCTGACTGTTTCAAGAACTTGTTAGATTAAATGGCAGCAAACTGCTTGGAAAGCAATAATTTCAAAATTTGAAATGCATAATGTTGTGATGCTCCATAAATGTCCTGGCACCAGTTCTAGTCATTCTTTCTATTCTGTAATAACTTCTTGGTTTAAGGGAAATCTATGATTAAGAAAGTTGTAGCTGAATGACGGCTTATATGATTTAAGTAATTTATATATTAAAAATAAATTATAGAATCACTTAGTTGTCTATTGTATTCTTAAATAAGTTGATGATTCAAATTGTTGCAGTCGTAAAAATTGTTATTGAGTGCTTTTTTTCTTCATTCCCTTAATTCGCAGTACTTTTTGATATATGATATCTTTTATAGGCTTTTGATTCTGAGAAATCAATGCATTCTGAAGGTTGACATCTCTGTGTCTTCCCTTGCTCTCCAATCACTTGTTGACGCTTCTTCAGGCTCATCTGAGCATGGATGGGAGGTTGGTTGGTCTCTGGCCTCACATGACCAAAATTCTCAGGCTTCCATGGATGGTGTTCGGAATGAGGTTGGTATCTCATGATATGTTTGGACGGGCTGTCTCGTATTGTATTTTGAATCTGGAGTTTTGGACTACATTCATATTCCCAACTTGATTTTAAATTATAAATTCCAACCTGAAGACAAATACCTAAATTAATTAGTTGTTTACCTGTGGATTTCACACAATAGTTAATAATGATTTCGGCTAACAAATGTGTTGAAGGCTCATCAACAGTTCTAGGTATAATTTTCAGTTTCTTCATTGAATCACATCTCACAGTGGTCCAAGGCTTTAATAAACTATTTAAATTCAATTGAAAGTCAACTGAAGAAAGTTAAAGACACTTTAAATCACTGTTTCTGTGCTGAAAGTTAGCATTGTCAACAATTCTGGGTATAGTTTTTAGTGTCTTCATTTTTATTACAGATCACATAATGGTCCTGTGCTATAAAAAACTGTTGTTAAAATTCAATTAAATTTAAATGTTAGCTGGTGAAAATCATAATGTTAGTGTTAGGAAGGACTATATGTTTTAAATAAACTTTACATCATTGTTTTGTATGCTAAAAACCAAGATACCGAATGTGAGTTCTGTAGTTCCCTTTTCAAGTTATTTTCATTCATGTACATTATGCGATATTGATTATAAAGCTAACGGTTTCAGATAGAACAAAAAGACAAATCTTTCATGGAAAGCCACAGGCGTCATGTTAGAGAGGAATCAAGCAATCCAGGTCTTATGGGAAAGTCTACTACAAGGATCGCTATTCTTGGGGTTTCCATGTATCCAAAGGTAACTTTTCGGACACTATCAAAAGCCACCATATTTTTGAAAGTATTGACACAGTCCACCCAATAATTAAACTATTCTCCAAAATTGCACTTCAAAAGTAAATTTTTACTCATAAAGGAGGGTTTTTGAATAATATTTTTTTTTGGGGTGGAGAATAACAATACTTTAAATAATTGGGGGGAGAATGGTAATTAACACAAAGCATCTCTTTGGTTTTCATCATTTCCTATCCTATTGCATGAATGAATTCGTAGAGTGTAAGTTAGTAAGTATAATTTTCTCAAAATCTATTTTGACAATGTGGATAATTTTGATTTAGGATCTGCCAAAAATCACCATATCAGACTTTAATAAAAGGGGGGATTTTCTTCTGGCTGTGGGTTCTCCTTTTGGAGTCCTCTCACCTGTGCACTTCTTCAATAGGTAGGATTTCTTCACCTTAAGTGTGTTCAAAGTTTGGATTTCTTCACCTTAAGTGCAAGAATACTAGGATATTATCCAGTAGCAGTAGGTTAAAATCCAAAGTCAAATCTCAATAATGTATTTAAATTACTGTTTGATATCAATCTTTTGTCTCATCATTTTTGTTTTGGGTCTCTTTCCACCTAGTTGGGTGCTTATTCTGTCATATTTCTCATTTGTATAAAAGATCTTTTAGGAAACTAAGGTCAAAGCTTTTGGACCTCATTATGCTTGATTACTGTCTCTTCTTATTCATGTTGCTTTGGAAGATAGTTTAAATTTTGCTCAAATTTTCAAATTAAAGTTAAATAAATTGATTTGTTATCTGATGAAAAATCATAGATCGTTAAAATATCGAGCTGAAGATACTAGATGGTGTAATTATGTCAAATATATTGATAGAACTGACCATCCTTTTTCTTCTTCCAAGAGATGGAGTCTTAACACTTTTGGTAATTTATTAAGTACAAAAGAAGAGTTAATTTACATTTCTATTGCAGGTGTCCTTTTACGAGACCTAGAATGTTACATCTTAGTTGAAGGAAATGTGTTATTAGTTGGGACAGTCACTTAAAAAATACTAGGTGGAAATAGTAGAGGAATGTCATGAATATATTAAGATTTCGTCTCTCCCTTGTAAATTTTGTGGGAAGGATGAACCAAGTTGTGGTGTTCTGCATTCAAGGATGAGTTCTTGTTGTCCACTTGTTAAATCATGAAGTGGTTTGGTTACTGGTTTCTGAACATAACTGGTTATAGTTTAGGATTGATATTATCTGTCCTATTAATGCATAATGCAATTAGTTTGTTTTGTAGACCTTGTCTTGTGCCTACTGTTGTTGCTAATTTTCTTTCTATTAGCATCTGGTTTAAATAGATCGCTTTCCTTTGATTGCTTTTGTTCCATTTCCTGAGGTTCATTGTTTTACCCATCATCTGCTTGAACCAGCATATGCATGGGATCTTTGGCCAACTGCTATCCTCCTAGATCGCGTAGTATGTCATTGCTAATGGCTGACATTCGATGTCTTCCAGGTGTGAGCATTTCTTGATATTGTTCTGTGCCATTTGATTCTGCTGAATGTTGATTATATCTTCATCTAATCTTTCAGGGGTTGAAGGTGGTCCTGTTTTTGGCGGAAATGCAGAGTTTGTTGGTATTTTGATCAGACCATTAAGGCAAAAGAACAGTGGGGCTGAAATTCAGGTAAGATGTGAGATTCATGTCTATTTCTTTGCTAAATTATTTCATACTTATCATCATAGAACACCGTAACCTTGGGTAACAGCTGGTGATTCCGTGGGAAGCCATTGCAACTGCTTGCAGTGACTTGCTGCTGAAGGAGCCCCGAATTGCAGAAAAAGAGATCAAAATTAATAAGGGAGACTTAAATGCTGTAGGGAACTTCCTTTTACATAGCAGATGTGACTCAGTTGGCACTTGCTCGAATGAATCAATGCATTGCGATTCCTGTCATTCGTCTGCTCTATCAATTCAGAGGACAACCGATTCAGTTTGTCTCATCACACTTGATGATGGTGTATGGGCATCTGGAGTTTTGCTCAATGATCAAGGCTTGATACTCACTAATGCTCACTTATTAGAACCATGGAGATTTGGGAGAGGGGCTCTAAATGGCGAAAGAATTGAAAATGAATTAACAGGATTGTCTGTTCTAGCAGAAGCATCTGCATCTTCTCAGCATACTGGAGCTGATGGTTACATGGAGACTGAAACTTTACCCACACAGACACTAAAAGCTGTGGATGCATCTGTAGATAAACGTAGGGCATATGACTTGAATTCGTTTTACAAAGGGCATAGGAAAATACGTGTTCGTCTTGACCACTTGGAACCTTGGCTGTGGTGTGATGCTAAAGTAGTGTACGTCTGCAAGGGACCTTTGGATGTTGCTCTGCTCCAACTTAAGCATGTTCCAGATAAGATTCGTCCCATTGTTGCCGATTTCACTCATCCACCTGTAGGTTCAACAACATATGTTATTGGACATGGACTATTTGGACCGAAATGTGGTAAAGGCTTAACTTTGTTTATAAGCTTATTGTCTTCTTTTATTGGAAGTGTAATAGCCATTTTTTATTTTATTTATTTTTAATTTTCCAGCACTAAATATGTGCAAATTCTCCATTTTTGGCTCTGAAAGTTGGCTCAAGTATATCTTTAATTTTTGACTTTCAACAAAAGTTTAAATCTTTTTTTTTTTGTTGTTGTTGTTGTTGTTGTTGTTGTTGTTGTTGTTGTTGTTGTGTGTGTTTTTTTCCTTTTCCTGCATATGATTAGTCAAGAGTTGCATGTTACTAAGAATGACATGAGATTCTCAGTTTTAAGAAGATTTAATGTAAAGCTCACTATGAACTTTCTTTAGTCCATCAAGTTTGTATGTGTTATTTGCCATTATAATTATGCCAATCCAGATAACTAACGTTTTCTAGTGGTCACTCTTGTCATGTGCTTCAGTTTTGTTGAGATAAGAGAGTGAAATAACTGATTTAATATTTCACCAAATAATTATTGCTATGTCTTGAGTGATCCATTTCAGTTTTTACTGAATGTAGGCACTGTATCTGGTCAATCCTTAATGTTTTCCATATTTTCATTAGAATCTTTATTAATTTTTGCATTATGTAGGCCTCTTACCTTCTGTTTGTGCTGGAGTGGTATCGAAAGTAGTGAAAGCAAAGTTACCATCTAATTATCAATCCATTCTACAAGGAGGTCCAGAATACCCCGTGATGCTCGAGACTACAGCTGCTATCCATCCAGGTGGAAGTGGTGGTGCTGTCATCAATCAAGAAGGTCATATGATTGGACTTGTTACTAGGTACAGTAAATTGAATGAGTTAATATCGAATGCCAAGTCGGATTTATCTGATAGTGTTACAACCTTCTGTCAAATGTTTCTGAAGTCCTCTTATTATGAAGCATATGTACTTTTTTTTTGGAAAGGATTTGACCATATTTATCCTTTAATAAGGTCTCAGATGCTGGGTTATTATGCCAAAAAGACCTTGGTTGGTCATAATTTTAGAAGAGGTGAAGGGTCACTGGATAAGATGTCAAATATGAAAACAGCATAAGTTTACCATTTACTAAACAGCTCAACTAATGTGATAAAAGCATCTTGTGGTACTTTGTTCTTTTGCAAACTTTTTCTTGAAATGCCTGAACTACTGTTGCCTTGTTTGAACACAATTTAGTTTACTTAGTTCTCTTCAGCCCAAAACCTAGGGGTGACAACAGTTACAGGCCACATTAAGAAAGATCTTTCTAGGAATATTTTGAATGGGATAGTCTACGTTGCTCCTCTTACTTTTCTTCAGTAGCACTGAATATACTCTGGCTTCTTTTATGTTCTTATTCGTCTCCACTCTTTGTTAGATTGTCAACTTGATTAAGCTTAGAGTTTGTATGTGAACTCTTAAGTAGATAAACATCTTATTTATTAATTATTCCATGTGAAATATTGGAGGAAAGATGTAATACTATATTATCACATACCTCAATTTGATGTCCCTGTTGCATGAACACACAGATCTAGGTTGTGATGCTTGTGACACAATAGTACTATCAAGATGTTGTGTTTGTGTTTTATTTGCTATCTTTTGAAGCTCAGGTCATTTAGCGTTTGTTCTGCTTCATATTGCCTGTCGTTTTAATTATTTTTGATGAGATATTCTTGATACAGCAATGCAAGACATGGTGGGGGGACAATTATCCCACATCTGAACTTCAGCATTCCAAGTGCAGCTCTAGCACCCATCTTTCAATTTGCTATAGGTTAGGATCTAACACCTATTTAAATGTATACCATTTGTATTACATGTCTAGGTGTTTGTTAATATAATGAATTGGCCTTCTTGTTGACAGATATGCAGGATCTTGCTCTTCTACATAAACTGGACCGACCCAACAAACATCTTGCTTCAGTATGGGCACTAATGCCTCCTTTATCTCCTAAGCATGACCCTTCTTTGCCAAATCTACCACAGACGTTATTGGAAGATGGTAAAGAAGGGAAAGGGTCCCGTTTCGCCAAGTTCATAGCTGTAAGGAAAGAAATTCTGAAAAACTCAACTGTGGTGGACAATATGGAGAAGATTTCTGGAGATGTATTTCGTAGCAAGTTGTGACTCATTTACTATATAAAGAACACAGACACCACGTACCAGATGAAGAGTCGAGGAATGACTATTGCTCTGGATCCTTGTATCATAGCATAGCCTGCTGTTGTAAAATTCAGTTTGCCCCATTTACTGGGAAGTGTACAATTTTGTTATTCATTTGCTTTAGATAAGCTAATTGTCTTTACATATAAAAGAACACTGTTTTATATGTATGTATACGTGTGATAAATTATTAAAAGAGGATTCATATTTAATAAAGGTCTTCTTACTGTTTCAGTTTACTTGGATAACCAGAGTTTTGATTTGCCCATACTGTTCATCAGTAAGTGTATTATTGGAAACAATATATGGAAACAATATTTAATAATTAAAATGCTTAAAATGGACCGTATATGCTCCAATGCAACCATTTAAAAGCATTTTTTTTTTTTTTTTTCACTTTAGTGTTGCGGGCAATCAGGCCACTCTCTCCCAACACCCATCTTCAGCCCTTCAGTGTAGAGAAATACTAAAGACATGGTGGAGACTTCTTCCTGTTACAAGGAGTACCTAGCTGGATTGATTGCCGGTGTTGCCACCGTGGCCATCGGTCATCCATTTGACACTGTCAAGGTAAAACCCTGTTTAATTGTGCGTTTAAGCTTCACTGTCAAATGGAATTATCTCGTTTTGGCTTTCTAGCTCTGCTCTAAGTTGGCATTGGGCTTTTTGGGGTTTAATTTGTGTTACGATTTTGATTATGGCTTTGTGAAGAGAAATTATTTTGTGATTGTCAGGTGAAGTTGCAGAAACACAACACTGCAGCAGATGGGATTACTTACAGGAATGGATTTCATTGTACTACCAGGATATTGCAAACTGAGGGAGTGAGTTTTCTCTAACTTCATTGTTGTTTAAGCTTTCATTCCAGATTGATGATTCAACAGTTATAAGGAACCAGTAGGAATATCCAGATTTTTGTGAACTTAAATTATTCGGAATATTCAGGGACATCTTTTATTCAAATTTATATTCCTTGGGGAATTGATGTCTCTTTTGTATGAATTGGTTTGACTTCTGTGGACTGCTGTATCAGATATCTTGTTTACTCTATAATCTCTTCACTTTTGTAGTAATCTTGATTTTTATGTATCTGTCTGAAATGTCAGCTCCTTATAAATCAAGAAGTGTTTGTTCAAGAGCAAAATTCACTCGATCAATGTTGTTTTTATTAGTTCTTTTCATTTACATCTTCCCGGGAAATGACTATTAGGTTGTTGACAGGTGAAAGGTCTCTATAGAGGAGCAACACCATCTTTTGTTGGGATGGCAGTCGAGAGTTCACTTCTATTTGGCATCTATTCTCAAATAAAACAGTTGCTGCAGGTTTGCACTATGATATTTGGATCGATTGTATTCTTGCTTTATCTTTGTGAATCTGGTTGGCTGCTACTGTCCAGCATATGCTTACATACCAGTTATATTGTAATTGATGTCAGAGTGTTGTGGTCTTTCTGCCATGCTTTTACACTTTTCTTCTGGTACTGTTTTAGGGAGGGGTGCAAAGCAGTCAACCAAATCTTCAAGTAATAGTTCCTGCTGCTGCTTTCGGTGGATCTATAATCAGTTTTGTGTTAGGTCCGTCAGAGTTAGTGAAGGTAGACACTCTGAGAAGTTGTGTTTTGCAAAATATTATTTGCATAATCACATATTCTGTTCGTTTGATCATGACACTAAACTTTTCCAGTGTAGGATGCAAGTTCAGGGCACCGATTCATTAGTTCCAAAGTCTAATAGATACACTGGACCACTTGACTGTGCTAGACAAACTATAAAAGCCGAAGGAGTGAGTAAATCCTCTGCTCAAGGCCAGATCATATATCTATGTGTTTTCTCAAGCTTACAAATACCTTTCAGGTTACAGCTATTTTCCGAGGAGGGTCAACAACATTGTTAAGAGAAGCTATTGGAAATGCTGTTTTTTGGAGTGTGTATGAGAATGTTAAGTATTACATGCATTTGCATATGAAATCTATCTCGTCCAATCACAACCACCTGGTTGACATGGGGATTGGAATTATGAGTGGTGGTCTTGGTGGTGTAGCGGTAAAGCTTCTTCATAGCCTATACTTAAGCTCTTCTTTTCCTTGAACCTTTGCATTTTATTAATTGTTTTACATTTTACTTTTAAAGTTCTGGTTGGTTGTTTTACCATTGGACATGGCAAAAACCATTATCCAGACTTCTCCGGATAAAGGCTCCTCCAGAAATCCTTTTCAGATTATAAACTCAGTAAGCAGTCTATCTTGATTTCCTTTATTCTGGTGTTTTCTTAATAAACTCCTTTATATATCAAACAGTAGCTACCTTGTTAGTGTTTAAGGGAGAAGAAAGGAAATTAAGTAAAATAACTCCAGATTCTAACATCATTTTGTAAATGAACGGTTTGATTGCTTCTGTAGGTTTATAGTAGAGCTGGACTGAAGGGATGCTACGCAGGTTTGGGTCCAACTATTTTGAGGGCATTTCCTGCAAATGCAACTGCAATAGTCACCTGGGAGCTAGCCTTGAAGTTGCTGGGGGCCAGACACAATTAGGTATATTGTTCCAGCTCTCACAAATGTTTCTGCACCTATTTGTAGCACACATTTAGGTTGATGCCTATTTTGTCAAGATATAATCATAGAAGATTGTTTCATGATAAAGAAGAGTTGTTGACTCCCCATTTCGGAACCTGATGAACCAAACACCTGGGGGAATTTAATGGCTTAAAAACAAGCTGCCCCATTTTTGTTGGCTATTCTGTATGCTTAAAATGTAGAAAGAACTGCACACACTAGAGTCTAGAGTTCATTGAAAAAGTTTTGTTGAAGTTATAGTTGTTGAGCTTTGGTCATAGAGTTTATACTATGAGAATATGATCAAAACTTCAGGAGCTAAGCCTATTTTCCTGAATTGATACTGCTCACATAAAATGTATTCATTTCTTGATTTTGGATGCCAAATAAATATATGTATACCATCTGAATAAAAGTTTTGAATTTCAATATCCATTTTCTTTATTTCCTCATGAATACAAATATTCTAAATTCATAGTGCAGGGAAGAACAATATTTAGGAAAATTACAATAAATTTGTGATGATCATACTAATAGTAAGTCCAACTTTTATGCATTTCTTTTTTGTGAAATGCTGATCTATTTCTACATGTTTGATTCGGCAATGGCTGCTGATTGACTATCACACAACAGCTGAATTCAGAAGGCATGTTTAGGAACTGTTTGAGATTGCTTTTACTTTTAATTTGTGGTTGTTGAAGAAGAGAAGCAGAAGCTATTTTCAGGAAACTAATATTTCTGGCTTCCTCTAACAATGTTTCTTGGAAGGGTATAAACACTTTTCACTTATTTTAGAAGCGAGAAGTCAAAAGCCAAACAAACCATTAATTTGGGTATCCCTCTTTGAGGTGAACTTCATTTGTACTTGCCATGAGCCTCTTGGACGCTAGAAATCAGGACTGAAGAGAATTTGCTAGTGAATGCACTGTAGCATGGTGATAGACCCTCATAGTAGGTCGTTTTCATTGATTTATCATTTGAACTAGCACATTTAGAACTTTTCTAATAGGAATTTTTTGGTTGATTGTTCAGATGGTGGCAGCGGCTATAGATCTACTAGAGTCTGTGTTACCTTGAAATTCTACTTTTTCTAAGCTAGACAACAATCTAAGAATTTGTGATAATGTCTAAAGGTGTCTTGATCTCAGTCTGGTCAGCTATTGAAGATAGTAGATAAGTGGATTTTGATTCAGTTTAAATTAGTTGGTTGTTATAGAGTAGAGGTGGTAGGGCAGTTGATGAGGAAGGTTAGGAAGACTCCTGTTGAATAGTAGTTTTACTGTAATAAATGTGTATTTTATATATTCTCTTCTACTTAAAATTTTTATTATTAAAATGTATGAGTGTGATTGGCTTTGTATTACATTATTAATATATAAATTAAAAATTTTACTTTTGGGTTGGGTTCCTATCATATAAAGGCCCAACTAGTCACTGGACCATTTTTTTTGTTAAAAAGATATTAATTTTACTGAAACATTATAAAATAAAATAAAGTAGTTAAATTAAATATAAAATATTTGAAAATTTGATACTTTAAAAATTAAATTTTGCAGTGATTTTAATTTTATTTATTTTTTTATAAAATAAACTAAATGCTGAGAATTAAAATATTTTTTACTTAAAAATTTATATTTTTTTATCTTTTATTATCATAAGAAAAAAATCATATATAAAAAAATCATCGACATTATATATTATTAATTATAATTATTTTAAAAAAAATTTATACAAAATTTAAGAATAAAAAATAGGTATAAATAACATCTATCCCTCTATACTTGGCTGCTTGTTCCATTTATTCCCCTCTATTTTGTATCCTACCATTTAATCCTCTCAACTTGGTTTTTTCCTACCATTCCTTTTAATTAGGAGTGCGCTACATACACTCCACCCGTTTGGATGAAAAGTGCGCCACATACGCGTGATGTGAACATGCCACATGTGTTAACTACTATAGTAAAATTTCATTTTACCCATTCTACTTAACATTTATGTCATTTATAATGTTGTTAAACATTATTACTTATGTCATTTATAAGTCATTTATAATGTTGTTAAACATTATTACTTATGTCATTTATAATGTTGTTAAACATTATTACTGATTTTTAACACCATAATTACTGACTTTTTATTAAAATAGGGTTTTGCAAAACCACTTTACTAATTATTTTAATTAACTTTATCTTATTATTTATTCTCTAATTTAATATGAAGATCGAAGTATAATGTGTATTTAACAACAGAACTGATTTTTTTTTATTAATAATAAATTGTTGAAAAGGAATTACACTAATTTTTATACTAATATAAATCAAGGGTTATTTCCAAAAATATCCCATTTTTTTCAAAAGTTTCACTTTGAGCATCCGGTTTTGAAAGTTTTGGAAAACCACCCCAAAATCAAAACCATTAGTGGTTTTTGGTATTTTTGTGAGTGGTTTTGGCGTTGTATGAGTGGCTTTGAAATTTTATATGTTTAATTTAGAGATTCAGAAATTTTCTAAGATCAAAATTACTCATACAACACCAAAACCACTCACAAAAATACCGAAAACCACTAGTGGTTTTGATTTTGGGGTGATTTTCCAAAACTTTCAAAACCGGGTGCTCAAAGTGAAACGTTTGAAAAATGGGGTGTTTTTAGAAATAACCCTATAAATCAATAATTCTATTCATCTTTCAACATAATAAATCAATGGTTAATTTTCAACAAATCAATCAACATAATTATTCTCAATTTATCATCATACATGTAATCAATCTACTATCTGTCTCATAGCAATGTTGGTATATATTTGGGGCCTATACAATCTAATAACTTATTATATTCTGATTCTGAAACTCTCAACTTGTAACATAGACACAGAATTTCATCTTTGATAACATAAGCATCCATTTCCCTTGTTGTTTTCATGTCACATTGATGTTAAACATGTGACAACTACAACAAATTCTGTCAAATGTGTTATCACTCTCAAGCATCAAAACCACAACCCCTTCTTTATATCCTCACAACTGCCACCTCAACTTATGGTATCCACTTTAAGATGTATGTAACTATAGACAAGAAAAGCCAAGCAAGAATTGTCAACTATTACATATTCAACATCATAATCAACTTGTTAGATTTTCATGCTTTGACATCACTCCAATAGGTTAAGTGTATGATTAGATAAATTATGCTTTTGATTTTTGACCGTAGCAAAAGAAAAGTAGAAAAGTAGAAATACTCTCAAGTATATAATATTTTTTAATTTCTGTCCAAACAGTACTGCTGTAAAAATTAATTATGTAAGTCATTTTAATCAGAAACTAATAATTTATGTAAGTCATTTCAATCCGAAACAAATAATCTATTTAAGTCATTTCAATTCGAAACAAATAATTTATCAGAATCTATATGACAACAGTTGAGATAACAACAATTGAAATAATATTGTAGCATATAATGTCAAAGCACTAGATGATAGATAGATGAATGTATTGCCTGCTAAATGAAGGGCCGTATTATTGATTGTAGATATAGATACTCAGATATTCAAGAGATTGACAGAAGAGAGAGAGCGCGGAATCACAATTATTACTTTATAGGATATGGAAGTGATGAAGCTCTGGAGCAGAAGAAGACATGTTGTGGTTGGTTAGTTTGAAGGGTCTCCTTGGTAAGGATCGGTTGAGTTTTTTCTCCTGCGTTCATTATGCCCAGCTAAACGCCTACGACAGCTTCTTTTGGCATCATCAAATTCTGATACTTCGTGAAATCTGTTTATTTAATGAAAAAAGAAAAAGTTTATTGACATAAATTTAAGTTATAGTAAATGATAAATTTTATTTATTAAATTTGTTTTAAAAAATACGATTATTTTTTAAATTAAATTCATTTTTAAAAATTAAAAATAATTATATTTTAACTTTAAATTAACATTATTTTTAACATTTTATTTTGTAAGCACATCCTAATTAGTTTTTGTGCAAAATTAATATAAGTAGAATAAATATAAGAACACATGAAAATTTTTATTTTATTGTTGATTATTAAAATATTCTGATTTCTAATAATTTTTAAAAATATTATTCAAATCAATCTCAAAAATACACAAAAATCAATAATTATTTTAAATAATTAAAAATAATTTGTATAAATAATGTTTAAAATATAAGTTAGTAATATTTTTAAAATTTACTTTTCCAAATTATATATCACTATTTATAATAAATTATCATATTGAAAAATGCATAAAATTATTATAAGAAAAACCACAACAGAGGCATCTGTATTCTAGTTTTGTTTCTATAACGTATATACATCAATTTATTTTATTATAAGCAGGTGAGTTATTAAAAAGTAAAATGGTAAATATTTATACCATTCATTTATAAATAATAATAATAATAATAATAATAATAGCACTTAATGATAAAAATTAATAGTCAAATCTCATGTTTTTTTAGTTGGATTGTTATTCACGTATAAAGGTAAACTATCTCAGTCGAATTGTTATAAATTTATAACTTGTTTTTTTAAATTATAATTTGTTTTTTAAAAAAGAATAAGCTTTAGATATAATATACATAATTTAAGACATTTTAAAGTTAAATTGATTAAGGTAGGATGCAAAAAAGTTTAAAATAGTATTTATTTTTGGAAGATTCCAATCTCTTACTAGAAATATAATGTTTGAACATTATATTACTTATGCAACATTTTTCTATATTATTTAGGATTTTGGTTCAAACTTTCAGCAAAGGTAGCCGATTGAAAATTATCATTACTTATGCAACATTTTCCTATATTATTTAGTTATTAAACATAAAAAATTATAATAATTATTTAAATTTTTAATTTTTATATTATTTTATTAAAAATAATTTAATATATTTGAGTAAGTTATTATAGAGAATGAGTTTTATACTCAGTGTCCTATTCAAATGATGACTATTGTTATTATAAGCAAATTGCTCCTATAGAAGATTAAAATAAGATATAAAAAATCAGTTCTAAAAGAATACAACTGTTATAGTGAATTTATATTATAGAGAATGATAGTTATAGAGAGGTTTGACTACATTATAAATAATTTAATTATTTTTATATGAATGATTAGGTAATAAAAAAAAAAATCATTTTTTTCAAATTTTTTATAATAATCCACATGTTTGAACAACAAACTTTTGAAATAATGATAAAATCCATTTGAAATAATGATAAAATATCGTAAAAAGTTTGGTTAATCGGGATATTTTATTAGCAATCTTTGAAATTAGTGGTCATTTCAAAAACTTTTAAAAAATAGAATTTTTGTTTTCGGTAATTACTCCTAAATTATTATTGTATTTATTTTTAACCAAAAACACATTTTAAAAAGAAAAAAAATCATATTATAATTTGGAAATTGGAATAAACTAAATTTCTTTTCAAAAGAATTCAAAAATAAATCATATCAACTTTAACTTAGTTTAAATAAATTACATTTGATTAAAATCATATTGGAAGAGTTAAGGAAAATTTGCGCAAATTTAAATTGATTTTTTTTTTTATGATTTATTTTTAAAAAATTAAAATTGTATCAAAATTCTAATTTCAGTTATATTTAATAAATTTTCTCTTCAAAAATATATTTTAAAAAATCAAATTCAAATAGGATGTAAATAAAATTATCAAAATAATATGGTGAATTTCATTTAAATAAATAATTGTAATAATAAGAATTCATAATGAAAATATGTGTATGATTATTTTGATAAAAAAAATATACATATATTAACCATAAAAATTGTAATGTGATGGTTTAAATAATCTACGTACATAATTTATCATATAAACTTGGTCAAATTAAACCCTATATGGGTCCAAATTAAATTAATCTAAGCATATTTCATTATCCTACCCCTCCCTTCAATGGATTAGTTTCTATGCATTTATTTCTATAAGTAGCATTAATAGAGTCTTGGTCCACCTCTTCTGTATACTTTGCTTACCCCAATAATTCATGTAGATGACTTCCAGCTCACATCTTATATTTGCATTCAAAGTCTTCTATTTTTAATTCCTTTTCATGACTGAATGTTTAGGCTGTTTCTTTAAGAATTTTGGTTTAATAAAGGAAGAAAGTTAAATGGATTAATGAAAATTTATTTAAATAATAAATTCATCAGTAAAATTACAAGAATTTAGGGTGAGTTTCTGGTAGTTTTATTATATCAAAATAAATATTATTAAATTTAGTGAAAAAAATATTAAAAAGAATAATTAAGGTTTTTTACTCAAATTTATTTAGATGTATATACAAATTTATTTAATTTTTAAAAAAATAAAAATATTTTAAATAAAATTATTATTTATTGTTTCAATTAATTAATTAATTAAGATAATGAAACCTTTTTTTTAATGAATAAATACGGAAGGTACCGTCTCCGCAAATGATCCGTTTAGATGTACAAATTAATTAATTTTTTTTATATATTTATTATTTTTTTTACGAGTCTATAATATATATATATATATATTTATACAGTTTTTAGTTTAATTATATATTTCTAATTAATTTCTCAGTTCACTTTTCAAACTAAGTAATCTAACAAAACAGATAGCACAAATGAAATTTCTGTACATTGTGAAAAAATTAGGGTTAGATAAGCAAAACCTGCTACATTGCTGACAGAAGCGTTGGTGGATTCCGGCGAGGAGTACGGCGGAGGCCTTAGCATGGTGTTCACAGACCTTATGACGGCGGTGATAGCGTTTGGCTTCCGACATGTCGACCGTACAATTGTCTACTTGACAAGACGGAGGAGTTGTACTTTTCTTGTTGTTACCACCTGATGATCTTCTCTTCCTTTCATCTTCCAAGTCATCATCGTCGTCTTCTTCTTCTTCTTCTTCATCCATGGCCACCACCACCTCCTTTAGGCTTCTCTTCCCTTCATTTGCTCTGCTTGTTTCCATTTTGGAAGGTGGAGATGGACATGGTATCAGTAATACAGCTTGCTGTTTATAAAGGACGGGAGAGAAAGAGGAATATATATCATGGACCACTTTCTTCCATTACTATTATTATTTTCTTTATTCATAACATTAATACATCATATTTTATATAAAAATAAAATGAAAAATAATTGTAATAGAGATAAAATCTAGTGGGTGGGAGGTGAATCCTAGACGTTTAGGGTTGGAGAATATATAAGGAAAGTTATTTAAAATGAAAAAGTGATATTTTGTATTTATTTTTTATATTTTAAAGAGATTTTTTTTTTAATAATTCTATATATTTAAAATTATAGAAATAGAAAGTTCAAATTATAATTTTATAATTTAAATTTTAACCTTTCCAATATTTAAAAGATGAAAAATATATCTAAATAGGTAATCATATGAGATATTCAACCGAAATGTTTTACTAAATTTGATGATTATTTTAAAACCGCACCCAATTCAGAACCGCACCCAATTTCGACAATCGAAAAGAAATTTTTTTTTTGTCACCACATAGTATTTTTTTTTTACTGGTATTGACCAAACATATCCTCTTCCATCTCTAAGTCCACGTCGATTGCCACTCATACTAGCGATTTCAAGGTAGCTTTGGATTTTATTGGATTTTTAGATATTTTTTCATTCAAAATTTTGATTTGGTAACATAACTTAATGCTTCTTTCGCCAGTTAAAAATTATGACTATATAGTCACAAAGGCCGAAAACTTCTCTTAGCCGCCTCGTGAGCCATTCTCACGTACATTTTTTCCCTTTAAATGAGAACACAGAGAAAATATTTGTGAGTTCTCATCGCTGCCCACATAAGTATAAACTTGCCTTCAGATACTCTTGTGAGTTGAGTGACACCAACAATTATCACCGGTTTGATATAAAAGTTAAAATTCTTTATCGAATCCCTAAAGGGTATAAAAAGATTTCCAAAAAGGATCATCCAATATCCTTTATTTAATAAAAGTAAAAGGATTATTATGCATTACCATTTAAAAGTAGAGCGCAATAACATATACGATTCCTCATGTGTTAGTATGTTATGTCTCTCTCTAATCCTTTTCTAGTTTTGTAGTACTGATTTGGACATTGTAGTTCTATTGCATTTCTTGAACAACATGTTTTGACATCTACTTTGCGTCGATCAACTTTAGACTGAAGATACATTTGATGGTGGTAACTCTCACATTTCTCTTTTGAGTTTCCTCAACATTTCGTTCTCATATGTCACAATCACAAAACTTATGTATTACCCGCATACCACATTTTAGATTTATAAGTCTAACACATACCTTGAAAGTATAATCGTGACACATATATTTATCGTAAATCTCACACTGCATAGAAGAATCACCTTGTAATCAAATATATATTCAAGAGCATATAATCCAATAGCTTTCAACAAATCATCCTAGTGAAGAACAATGCATTTACTTCTCTTATTCCTAATGATGGTAATATCAATTCTACAACATACTACTCACCTAAGCATCATTCTTCACACTCTAGTCATAGTTTCAAAAGAAAGAAGAAGGATCCGGCATAGAATGTGCATGTGAACTCGTTCCTATGCTCGCATGATTATCCTGTTGGGTTGTCAAATCCAATACCGCATCTGTAATAAAAGGGAATAACCTTATATATAAAGTATCTAGAGAACTCTATTAGTATGAGACATTTTGGGTGGTTGTATCCAAGAAAAAATCTGTGCGGGCTCAATTCTAATCCAAATCGGACAATATTATAGTAATGTGAGAGATGAAGCGCGTCTCTCAATGGTCCAACAAGTAATATCAGCGTCTGGTTCAAAGATGGAGCCCGTGATCCGTGGTGCCTTGTGCTGAAAGTCTGCCTGATATTGCGGTGGTCAGATGGCGAGTCCCATGGGTTAGTTATGATAGTGCAAGATAATTTGACGGATTAGTAGATTATCTTAAAAGGGAGGCTGGTAACCGATGGACTGGGGGATTATCATGAGGGGATACTATGCGATATGTGATCCTTGATTTGAAGGGACGATGAACGAACTCAAGGAGAGGCAATATGGTCCTTGGTTTGAAAAGGAAGATTGTTGGGGTTTCAACCCTAATACCATATCAATAATACAAGGGAATAGTACATTGTATATAAAGTATACATAGAACTCCATTACTATGAGGCCTTTTGGGTGGTAGTACCCATAAATAAATTCGTGCGGGCTTAGCTCTGGCTCAAAGCGGAAAATATTGTACTAATGCGAGAGTTGAGGAGCGGCTCCGGAGGGTCCAACATATCCGGATGCAGGTAATTCAATATATTGTCATCCCTAGAATAACTACCATCAGCATCGGTTAGTTCAAATTATCTTCATCTATAATATCCTACTCAATGATTTTCCTCATCACCAGTGTTAAAATTTTATTCTCCACCTATGAAATTGACTGATTCATAACTTGTTACAGTTACAATAATATCCTACTCAAGGATCTCCATGTAGAAGAGCTTTACAAACCTTCTTGTATCATCTTTTACAAACTCATAACTGTTTTTTTTTTAAAGATTCAAACACTTTAAATAGGTTAACCCTAACTATTTCTTTTAATTTCAACTTGAATAATCGAAACTGTCGATTTTGGGGATTATAACATCAATGGAGTTTCCATTGCTATAATAATTCCTAAACTATTGCCCTTCACGTCTAACAATGCCTTTAAATCTTACTATATCTTGTCTGTGAATTATATTAATAACGATATTATAATTCAATTAAAATTAAAATGTAAACAATATAGAGAATACGAACATGGTTTTAGTTCATGAATATTATGCTATTGAGCCAATTCAAAATTGACTTTGTTAATCCTAAACGATAATTATGAATTGGTCTATTCAGGTTTGGCTCTTAATCTAAATCAATCGGTCCAAATTTTGGATTGACCCATAATAATTTCGGACCGATTGATCGCCCAGAATCTAATAATCTAAACAAGTAGATTGAATTCTGAACCAAATAAATCGTCTTCAATATTAGATCAAACAATTTTGTCTCCAATATTTCTTTCTTCTAAACTTCATTCCACCTCAAACAAACCATGTTCATAATAAACTAAATAAATTCACATATTCTAATTAAAACTAAACCCTATAAATTTGAATATACAAAATACATGAACATAACATATTTGAAACAAATAATAACTTAACAAATCAACATACCTGAATTATATATCATTCTCTTTTATTATCTTCTAGTCTTCTCTTAACTTTTACATTTTTTTCATCATCTAAATTATAATATATAGAAATTAAAATGTATAATGATGTTATAATTATGAATGGACATGCAGGTAACAATTGTCATAATATATGCGGAATAGCCTGATCCATTTAAGGCCCGCAAAGGTTGGGTTAGGGTTAAAAAATCTTCGACTCGTTTAAAATGCGGGATATATTAACCCGGTCCGTTTAAGTCAGGTCCGTTAAAATCTTGTGGGCTGACACATTTAGCTCATTTTACAACTCTAATATTTCAATGGCAATTGGAAGTAGGAATAGGTATAATAATCGAGCCTAACTAAACCAGCCTGGCCCAAACCGGCCCAAACTGGTTTCGACTGGTTTTTCAAGTTTAATAGATTTGGTTCGGTATTGGTATGTTTAAAACCGATTATATTGGTTCTGTTTTGGTTTTAGGTTTTGAAATACCGGCCTGAAACCGGTTGAATAAATAAAAAAACTAAATATGTATTGTTTATTATGAACATCATTTAATAGTTCTATTTATTTAAAGTATGTATGAATTATTATACTTATGTATTTCTTACCATGTTATAAATATATATATTTGAAGTGGATTAACTGCATTTTTGTAGGTGACAAGATACTAGCATTGGAATGAAGAACTCATTCTAATTTATATGTTTGAATAATTTTTTTTCTTTATTGTTATTTTAATAGGATATCAATGAATATATAATACGTTGCTCTTTTTTTTTTCTTTTTTATTTTGGTGTTTTACTAGGATTTTTATGGATTTGTAATATGTTGCTATTAGTTTTTATTTGGTGAATGATGAGAATTTATATTAGATTAATGTGGTTGTTTTGAATAATTGATGATCATTTATGTTGATTGATTAGAATCGATTGGTGATTTGAATTTTCCATGATGATTTTTGGATATAAGATGTTTGGAATTGAATGAATGATTTTGTAATTTTGATAATTTTATAAATGTACATGTTTGAATAAAAAGTCAAATTTGTAGGAAAAAAAAACAATATACATGCTCAAACCGGTAAAACCGGCCGGTTCGATAAAAACTGGACGGTCAGTTTTACCATTTAAAATATGTCGGGCCAATTTCATCTTTAAAAAAAATCGGTACAACCGAATTTGGGTTGATTTTTGATAAAATCGGAATGAACTGATCCATATCCACCCTTAATTGGAAGGAGCGTGAACTACTACAGCCTGTTACTCTTATGTAAGAGAACGATGAAATAGTTTTTCACATGTATTTATTTTATATTCGTATACATTTCTTTTTATGTGTTGGTTTTTGCTTTTATGAAAGAACGGTAGAATTGAGAACTTGAAAGTAAATGAATTGAATGTATGAATTTAAATACATGAGAAAATGAATAGTTGTAAATTTCTTTTTTCTATTTTGTCAAAATGAAATCAAAGTTTTTCCTTTCTATCCATTTCTATAAAAAATTTATTTATTATATTTCTTTATTAAATATTAAAATATATTTTTTAATATGATTATAGAAATAAAACTATTTTTTCATTTACATGGAAATTAAATATAAATGAATAAAATTAAAAATTTAAGTAATATATATATATAGATATATTATATTATTATTCTATTTAATGGCTCAGATTTTAAATAATTATAATTATAATTTTACATAATGTAATTTAATTTTTTATTTTTGTGTTCAATAATTTTGAGAAGATTGACTTGTCAACTCCAACTATTAAGCATTCTTTATGCTTTGGTGAAATTAATGTTGATAGTAGACCCTCCAATATTTGGAAGTAGTTTCTCATCTCTTTCACATTACAAGACAAATTGCTTTCAACTTTATTTATATGTACAGATGTTACAACCACAGAACTTCACTATCAGTGTCCATACCATATTTACGTTTGAAGAGAAAATTTTGGGTGGAGAAGTCCTACCATCCTACGTGGTAGGACGTCCCACCCAAAATTTTGTTCTTTTGAGAAAATCTTGGGTGGGACGGTCCTATCACGTAGGATAATAGGACTTCCACTCAAAATTTAACACGTATACATTTTAAGTGAGAGAAACAATTATTAAAATACATGACACATATCAAGTAATGGTGGCTATATAATATTCATTTTTCTCATTTAAAATGTATACTAGTCAGATTTTGAATGTGGTAGGACCGTCCCACCCAAAATTTTCTTCTTTTCATGATATAAGTAAAGAAAAAAAAATAGCCCAAGCATGCATGCATATTTTAGATTCTCCTCTTTTCTTGAAAAAAAGAAGACAATTCTTTCATTTTTGGGTGTGTCAATTTGGGTGTGTTAATGGGAGTAGAAAGTAGATATGTAGCAGTAATAAATAGTGATTAATTTAAATTAATAGGTTTCAATTAAATTGAACCAATGAAAAATTGACATCTATTAAGAATTGATGTCCTTTGCATTTATTCTATTTTCTATATTTCACTGTCATGTTGGTTTTCACATGTCATATATTGGTGCAGCCAACAGATTTTGAGCTTAGTGGGGCACCTGTATATATACTTGTTTGCTTTTAATTACTGGTTTTCATGATCATAATATTGAGGACCACTTTGCTAATAACACTATCGTTACCCTACTTTCCATTAGAATTTAGAATTAGATTGGTCCCCCACCTTGTTGTACGAGGGAATTCAATTTTTTCTCCATTTTATTGGAAAAAAAAAAAATAAATCAAACAAATCTAACTTTTGGCTTCTTATAAGCTCATCTTACAACATATATAATATAATTTACAGACTCAATACCATGCCATAAAATGATTTTCAGATCTAATATTTTATATTTTGAATAAAGTTTTAAAGGTTATCTATCAACATAGATTCCATAATTCACAGATATAATATTTTATAATTTTAATTATTGAAATTTACACATTAATATGTTAAAGGTAATTTTTATGGATATAATTTTGTCGGATGATAATACTATAAATTTGAGATTCACGTTTCTGAAATTCAATGGAAATATTTTATTAAAAAAAGAAAAAAATATTTTTTATTTTATTTTATTTTTAAAATTAGTCGATTTATTTTATTTTTTCGAATTATTTTAATTTATAATTTTTTAATAAATATAAAATAATTTTATTTTTATTTATGATAAAAAATGTTTTAATAATATTTAAAAAATTGTAAATTGAAATTAGTTTTCAAATTGAAAATAAATTATCAAAACTTTTAAAAATGGGAGGTGAGAATAATAAAATTAAATTAAATTCGAGAAACTAAAATTTTTGACTATCAAAATAATAACTTTATGGTATAAGTATATATAAAAAATGACAAGAAAATGTCTATTATATATAAATTTTATATTACAAATGCAGAAATATGTAAATATAGTATTACTTGTAATTATTGAATCTACTTTCCAGCAAAAGGCATCTTATTTTCGATTGAAATATACTTAAAATAATATTTTTATGGTTTATTTTTAGTGAAATTTTAAGCTTATTAGATTGGATCCGATTTGGCTCGATTATTAGTTCCGGTTGGTTAAAGTACGGTCACAGTACGGTCACACGTAAATAAACATTTGTAATTATAGTTTTCAGAATTTTTTGTGGGAGTGTGCATTGTCAGATTTTCTAAATTTTTTCATAACTATATTGGTGTTTTCACCTTAGTTTTCTTCTTTTCTAGAAACCAGCAATAAGTATTCAGTATCCTATACATCTTATATACGGGGAATTGGGGAATTTAAAGTGACTTCTGAATTCACCCCGAAATTTTAATAGTTATTGATTGCTGAAATTTTAAACAAACTTTCGTATCCGAAATGGAAATTTTCTATTTATATTTTAATTTGAAGATGTGGTGGGAAAATAACCATAAGACATTATAGGTGAAGATCAAAATAAGCAAAAGAAATCAGAGACCATAACCAAGCTCGACCGAAAATGAATCCAATCGCTCTACTCGGTCGAAAGGGCTAAAGACCCGAATAACACCCGGAGATCAGGCTCGATCGAGATGGCTAAAGACCCAAAGACAGCCCAACTCGGTCGAGCCCAACAAAGCCCAAACCAAAGTATACCAATCCAATGAACTGTGACCAAACCAAACACAAATTCCTGAAACCTGATTGATAAAGGAAAACCTATCTCACTGGATCAAGGACTCCTAAAGCCCGATTGATAAAGGAAAACCTATCTCACTGGATCAAGTACTCCTAAAGCCCGATTGATAAAGGAAGACCTACCTCATTGAAAGAAGGAGACCTAGTCCTAAGGGAAAGAAAAGTCCTAGTCCTTCTAGAAAGGAGATTGATAACCCCTATAAATAGGAGGTAGAGACAATTGTAAAGGATCCGATTTTTGACTCATTAGAACTAAACTCTGTGAGACTATATCTGTAAGTTGTTTAGCTACTGCATTCAAGCAATCTTAGCCTAATATTTGGCTGCGGTTTATTTGGCGCCCACCGTGGGGCCACGAACCTCACACACAAGGTTAAGGTTTCTTGAAATATCAAATTATATCTCCAACCATCTTCGCACATTCTCCGTCTGAATTCTCGTCAGTCATGGCCCCGCTGAATCCCAATACCGTCAATGTAGAAGATCAAATCCCAAAGACACCAGAGGAACAGCTGGCGATCTTGACAGAGATGCTGAAGAAAGCTGAAGAAGAGAAAGAGCAGTGGAGGAGAGAGGCAGAGTCAAGAAGGAGGTCCACGATCCTCACCAAAGAGAAAGCCCGGCAGTCAAGCCGGAAATATTCTCCCATCCGGAAGCGTAAGCTCAACTTTGAGGACTCCGGTGGAGAAACATCAGAAGAAAGTGATGATTCAACGAAGAGCCACAGAAACACTGACCGCCGTGATTCGAGCAGTTTTCGATGAAGGTGCAAGAGGTCCTAAATCAACCCGTAGAGACCGCGAGAGGTGCCGTGATCGGGAAATCAGAGAGCTCAAAGACCTAGTACAAAGAACTTCAGGGAAGAAGATCACAATGAGGTCGTCAACGATGCGATACTCTGGCATGCCCTTCGCATCATGGATCCTAGAAACAAAGATGCCCAAGAGGTTTTCAATTCCTAACATGAAGCCTTACGACGGAACGACAGACCCTGAAGATCATATCGCCGGATACAAAAACCGAATGGGAACCTGTAATATCCCAGAAGAAGATATAGAGGCAATTATGTGTAAGAGTTTTGGCTCTACCATGACAGGGACGATCCAAAGATGGTATTCGCCCCTACTAGATAAAAGCATCAGGTCGTACTCCTCCTTAGTCACCAAATTCGTGAACCACTTCTCAAACAGCATGAGAAAAGAAAAAGATGTAGATGACCTATACAATCTAAAACAAGGCAGTAATGAGAGCCTCAGGTAATACGTTAGGATGTTCAAAGAAACCAAGATGGCTATCCCAGGCTGCCGAGATAAGAGCGCCACCAAGGCCTTCATCAAGGGGCTACAGAAGACTTCAAAATTCTATGAAAGTTTGAAACTGATCAATCCTCGAACTTTCGAAGACGTCCTGGAGAGGGCCGACGACGCGATAGAGTACGAAGGGGAACTTCAACCAAGAAATTATAGAAGCTCTCAGAATGCATCGAGCTCGAGAGGCCGAAATGCTGCCGGCAACGCTGGTCAATTTGAAGGACCGAGAAGTAACCTGAAAGAAACCAACCATAGCGGTCCGTTAAAGCCAGATCACACCGGCCACAACAACCAGTCAAGGCTGGATTATTCCGACCACGGCTGAAGGCGAAAAGAACTGATACCTTACCCACTCACCATTCCCACAAAGGAAACCCTTGCAAACCTCAAAGGAATGGGAGATAGAGTCAGATAGCTCGACAAACCAATGAACCCTGCTGGAACCTGGAAGGATAAATCTCGATACTGCCAGTTTCACGGGGACCACGGCCACAACACCGACGACTGTTGGACTCTTAAGAGAGAAGTCGCCGAATTAATAAAGGCAGGTCACTTGCGGGAAAATCTATCTGAAAAGGGACGAGAAATCGCAGCTGAGGCCGATAAAAATCGGCGATCGCCAAAAGCGGTACCGGTCGCAAACGCGGAAGAAGAAAGGGTGATCAACATGATCGCAGGGGGATCCGAGATATGCGGATTAACCAGCTCGGCGGTAAAGAGAAAGCTGAGAGATTCTCTCAATATTTACAGCATCGGGAACGGACCCGCAACCAATAACTACTCTATCACCTTCACTGAAGAAGAGGCTAAGGGGATCAACGCGCCACATCATGACGCATTAGTGACCAAAATATCGATAGCAAATCTGACTGTGAAGAGAGTGCTGGTAGATAACGGGAGCTCGACCAACATACTATTCCTCGAGACGTTTAAAAATATGCAACTGGATGAGAGGATGATGCGCAGGAAGGCCGTGTCCCTCATTGGCTTTGATGGGAAGACCACCTCGACCCTCGGAGAGATCGTACTACCGGTGTTTATGGAAGGGATTAATCTACACACAACCTTCCTAATGATAAATTCGAGGTCCGCCTACAACGTGATACTCGGGAGGCCCTGGATACATGATATGAAAGCAATTCCATCCACGTATACCAACTCATCAAGTTCCCAACCCCGCGAGGGATTAAACAAATAAAAGGTGAACAAAGCTTCTCCAAGGAGTGCTACGCTAACTGCTTAAAGCAGAAAGGGGCCGAAGAATAGTAATCACTGTCTCTGCCGAGGACACCCCGAAGTCCGGCCGAAGATGAAGTAGATGAAGTCCCCCTAGATCAGGAAGGGGCGAAAATAGTGCAGATTAGAGCCGCGGTAGAGGGCTTGGAACGGGAAAAGCTAATAAGCTTCCTCAAAGCCAACCAGGATTGCTTCGCTTGGTCACACGAGGATATGACTTGGATCGACCCAATAATTATAACCCATAAGCTGAATATAAAAGAAGGTGCGAAACCGGTCAAGCAGAAACGCAGAAGATTCGCCCCCGAAAGAAACAAAATAATCAACGAAGAGGTCGAAAAACTCCTCACAAATGGGTCCATCAAAGAAGTCTAGTACCCAGACTGGCTTGCTAATATAGTGGTTGTTAAAAAGAAGAATGGAAAATGGAGGGTCTGCATTGACTTCACAGATCTATACAAGTCGTGTCCAAAAGATCCCTTCCCATTACCCCACATCGATCTCACCATCAACGCAACCACTGGCTATGAAATGTTGAGTTTTATGGACGCCTATTCGGGCTACAACCGGATATTGATGCATCCCGACGATCAAGAAAAAACCGCCTTCATCACGGAGAGTGGGATTTATTGCTACAAGGTAATGCCCTTCGACCTAAAAAATGCAGGCTCCACATACCAAAGGCTCATGAACAAGATGTTTGCCAATAAGCTGGGAAAAACCATGGAAGTCTATATTGACGACATGCTAGTTAAATTCGAGGATGCGAGCCACCATGTGCATCATTTGAGCCAAACATTCGAGACACTCCAAGAATACAACATGAAGCTCAATCCTACCAAATGTCAATTCGGGGTCAAAGCGGGGAAATTCTTGGGGTATCTAGTCACAAAGAGAGGAATCGAGGCCAACCCAGATCAGATCAGACCCATCCTAAATATAGCGGAACCTCGAAGCAAGAAGGACATACAAAAACTCACAGGGAGGCTAGCAGCACCGACCCGATTCATCCCTAAGGCTTCAGAAAAATTTTAGCCTTTCTTCGAAGCCCTCAAAAAATCCAAAGAATTTGAGTGGACCGAGAAGTGTAGCAAAGCCCTGGCAGATATCAAGGATTTCTTGACCAGCCCCCCACTCTTGGCGAAGCCCGAAGATGGCGAAAAACTCTACCTGCACCTGGCGCATTCGGAGATTGGAGTGAGTGCTGTTCTGGTCAAAGAAATCGGGGGAAAGCAGCAACTAGTATACTTCGCAAGCAAGACTCTGACATCGGCCAAAACCAGATACCCTATGCTGGAAAAAGCCATCCTCGGTCTCATATTTGCCGCAAGGAAACTTCGAGCATACTTCCAAGGTCACCCAATTACGGTCATAACCGCGCTACCCCTTCAAAGCGCAATCCACTACCCCGACAGATTTAGGAGACTGATGAAATGGGCACTGGAACTCAGCGAGCACGACATATCCTTCGAGGGAAAGAAGGCAATCAAATCTTAAGCTCTGACAGATTTCATGGCCGACTTCGAAGAAACCCCGCCAGCCGAAACAGCCTCGGTCGACATCAACTAGCTGATAACACCCTCAATTGAAGAATGGATACTAGAAGTAGACGGGGCCAGCAGACAGAGTGGCAGCGGCCTAGGCATATATCTCAAACCTCCAAACTTACCTCCAATCCTTCAGGCCATCCGGTGCGAATTCCCTGCCACCAATAACGAAGCCGAATACGAAGCCCTAATCGCGGGACTAAGGGTAGCAAAAAAAAGTGGAGCGCACAATCTCACTATCAGGTGTGACTCCCAACTAGTGACCAACCAGATCAAAGGCACATATCAAGTCATAAATGAAAAAATGGCTAAGTACCTCAAAATAGCCAAAGATCTCATGAAGCGCTTCCAAAGGGCCGAAATAAAGCAAATCCCAAGGGAGGAGAATGAGAGAGCGGATGCATGGTAAATCTCGGAGCATCAATGCACAAAGACGAACCAACTGGGCCAATCGTATACGCTTTCCTTCCGAAAACGGCCATCGAATATGAAGAAACCATGGTCTTAAAGCAAAGCGACTGGAGAACACCCATCCTTGCCTATATCAACCATGGACAAGTCCCTGAAGACAGAGCCGAAGCTAGAAAACTGCGAGCCCAAGCCGTAAGATTCTGCATCATTGGGGGAATCCTCTTCAAAAGATCCATAGCCGGCCCTTTCCTTAACTGCATCTCCACCTTGGAAGCAAAGGCGGTGCTAAAAGAGCTCCATGAAGGACCGGCCGGAAACCACTCCGGAGGAAGAAGCCTGGCGTTCAGAATGCACAGGGCCGGATATTACTGGCCAAGCATGAAAACGGACGGGGCGGAGCTGGTTAAAAAATACGACAAATTCCAAAGACACGCCAACTACTCCAACCTCCCTGCAGGAACCTTACACAGTATAATTTCCCCATGGCCGTTTGACAAATGGGGGATGGACATCATAGGACCCTTCCCAATGTCTACCCATGGCAGGAAAAGATACATCCTGATAGTGACAGATTATTTCACGAAATGGGTCGAAGCCGAAGCACTAGAAAGAGTCAGAGAGCAAGAAGTACAGAAGTTTATCTGAAAACATATCATCTGCAGGTTTGGCATACCGCGAGAAATAATCACGGACAACGGGCCTCAGTTCATAGCACAAATGCTGAAAGATTTCTGCCGCCAAATGAACATTAAACTCACATACTCGACCCCAAGGTACCCACAGGCCAACGGACAAGCAGAAGCATCCAACAAAGCGGTGGTTGACTCACTCAAGAAAAAGCTAAAAGGAGCCAAGGGACTATGCCCCGAAGCCTTACCCGAAGTCCTTTGGGCGTTCCGAACAACCCCTAGAACATCAACATTGCAAACCCCATTTTCGATGGTCTACGGGACAGAAGCAGTACTCCCAACCGAGATCCAATCACCACAAGAAAGACTAATAGATCAAGCCAACCAACAAGTACTAGCCTTCGAAAGAGATACTTCAGACGAAAAGAGGGAAAACGTGCGACAAAGAATCGTAGAATATCAAATGGGGATAGCACGGCGGTACAATAAAAAAGTCAAAGCCCGAGCCTTCCAACCCGGGGATTGGGTACTTAGAAAAGTCTTCCAGAACACGAAGAACCAGAGCCATGGCAAATTGGCCGAAAGCTGGGAAAGGCCATACCAAATAGAGCGCGCATCTGGGAAAGAATCCTACAAATTGCTCACTAAGGAAGGGAAGGAGGTGGAACCCAGCTGGAACATCCACCACCTGAAGAGGTATCAATTCTGGTGTAACATATTATTTGTAATAACGGGCACTCTTTTCCCAAGCAGGATTTTTGACGAGGCCCCACCTAAAAGCAATAAAATAACTTTCTTTCAAACGCTCACAACTCAAGCACCAATAGCCCAAAGGGCAACCCGAAATTTGTCAAAGGCAAGCCTCTAGTTAATCCAGAAGGTCTCGGGCGATGACCAACTGCTCAATGAGCAATGCAAAAACTGCCCAAAGGGCAACCCGAAAATTGCCAAAGGCAAGCCTCTAGTAAACCCAGAAGGTCTCAGCGAAGACCAACTGCTCAATGAGCAATGCAAAATCTGCCCAAAGGGCAACCCGAAAATTGCTAAAGGCAAGCCTCTGGTAAACCCAGAAGGTCTCGGGCGAAGACCAACTACACAGTGAGCAATGCAAAAACTGCCAAAAGGGCAACCCGAAAATTGCTTAAGGCAAGCCTCTGGTAAATCTTAGAAGGTCTCGGGTGAAGACCAACTGCTCAATGAGCAAAGTAAAAACTGCCCAAAGGGCAACCCAAAAATTGCCAAAGGCAAGCCTCTGGTAAATCCAGAAGGTCTCGGGCGAAGACCAACTGCTCAATGAGCAATGCAAAAACTGCCCAAAGGGCAACCCGAAAATTGTCAAAGGCAAGCCTCTGGTAAAACCAGAAGATCTCGGGCGAAGACCAATTGCTCAATGAGCAAGGCAAAAACCGCCCAAAGGGCAACCCGAAAATTGCCAAAGGCAAGCCTCTGGTAAACCCAGAAGGTCTCGGGCGAAGACCAACTGCTTAATGAGCAATGCAAAAACTGCCCAAAGGGCAACCCGAAAATTGCCAAAGGCAATCCTCTGGTAAAACCAGAAGGTCTCGGGCGGAGACCAATTGCTCAATGAGCAAGGCAAAAACTGCCCAAAGGGCAACCTGAAAATCGCCAAAGGCAGACCTCAGGAGAACGTCGGTCGAGAAGATCTTCCTGAACGAATATCAGACAAAGCACATCTCAGCCAAGATCAGCTAAGCTATAGTCTCAAAACTCTAGAGAATCAAGTATGGCACATGCATAAATGGTATGCTCAGTCACAAAAAAAAAAACAACAAAAAAAAAACAAAAACTGGGGGATTAAAACCCCTTACAAAAGCAAACTCAAACACAAGTTCAACAAAAAAGATAAACTTCATTAATTCAAAGAAAAAATTATAGCAAGTACACGAAAGATTAGAAAAAAGAAAATACACATCACTCGCTCAACTCCCGTCACGAAGGGCAGCCAATGCGTCCAACTCCTTCTGAGCAGACTCAGGGGTCAAAGATCCCTTGATAACTTGCTCCAAAGCTAAGGACCTGGTCACATCGGTCTGGGCTGCCTCGACAGTGAGACTCTCAACTCGGCCCTCGAGCTCTTCTATTCGACCGAGCGAGGCTTGTTTCGCCGCCCTTAACTCCTTTAACTCCGCTACCTGGCGCTTCAGCTCCGTATCCTTCAGAGCAATCGAAGACTCGAGCCTAGCGTTGTGTGCCCCCACCCTCTCAGCCTGGCTAACAGCTTCGGCACATTGAGCCACGGTCCTACCTAAATCTTCTTGAGTCGCTTTAAACTCGGCCGAGGCAGACTTTAACTTCGCCTCAAAGGACCGGCTCTCCCTCAGAATAGGAATGAAGTGCTTGCGCATGCCAACCGAATCTTAAAGCCCCTGAAAACCAAACAACGGGTAAACAAAACAATTCACATAAAAGAAAGTAACAACAGCAGACTCACCTTATAAAGACTCGAGATAGCCATCTCGTAAAACTTGGTAAAAGAAAAGGACTGCAGCCACTCCTCGTCCTCAGGGAAGAAAAAGCCCTCTGCAGCCGAAATCATCTCGGCCGAAACTTCCCTGGTGGATGAATTACCAGGAAAAAAGATCACATGACGGCCCTCACTCTCGCCACGAAGCTTCTGACCGATATGTTTGGTACACTTCTCGGCCGAAGTCGCACCACCCTCTATCGGTCGCTTCTCCTTCACGACCGATAAACGAGAAGGCTTGTGAGCTGCCTCAGGAGCAACTAGACGAGTAGCCTCAGCAGCCTCCGAAAGAACAGGACTTGAAGGACGAACAGGGTCAGCCGCAGCCTCGACCGGCCCTTCGGCCGGCCCCCCATCACCAGTGGAACCAGATGCATGAGCTTTCTCCTGCTCAGCCTAGATCTGGCGCATGATGGCCCGCATGGCCAACGCTCTTTGACCCTCGGGCTTAGACATCATGTAGTCAGAAAGTTCTGAAAAAGGCAAACATTAGCGAACTCGGTCGAAAAAACTTAACACACAAAACAATCACAACTCACTTGTCCTAGTGAAAGCCCAGAGACGACTGACAGAAAGCTTACCCAAGAGCGTCTTGTAGTCGCGAGACTCGGCCGGTAAAGCAAAAATAGCCTCGCTTCTGGCGCGCGCCCGAGGAGAAGACTTGCAGTTCTTCGTTCTGTAATTCGCTGAAAAGGAAACAAGCACGTCATAACAAAAATAAACTCGACCGAAACCAAGTAAACCAAAAACAAAAAAAAAAGAAGGAAAAGCCTACAAGAATCCCGCCAATACGGAGGATAACTCAACCCCTTCGACAAACGGGTCGTCCCTTTGAAAAAAAGTACTTATCTTTCCACTTAGTCTCGTTGAAAGAAAAACTCAAAACTAAGAGCTGGGCGTTCGACCGAGCATTCAGCACATATCGCCCAAATTCGGGATTCTCGCATTTCACGAAGTACGAATAGAAGAAATCCTCGACCGAAAACTCTAAGTTATACTTCTCCTTCAAACGGTCGACACACAGGAGAAGCCTGATAGGCATAGGAGTCAACTGACTTGGATGAATTTGGCACCAAGTACACAACTCCTCAACTAATCCCATGATTGGAAACCTAAGCCCTATTTTAAAGTGACAAAGGTAGAAGGGCTCCCAGCCATCGGCCAACATATCATCAATCTTTTCTTCAGACTCGGGCAACCTAGTTCGAGCCCTACTAGGGAATTTGTAAGCAAAAAAAGCCGACTCCAACTCATCCATGGTCATGGTACTCCTAATGTTAAATAAAGGAGGTAGAATGCCCTGAGGACTAGACTCGGCCGGTGAATTACGAACCGACGAACACTCCTCGTCCGCGTCTTCTGCGGTCGAGAACTCTGAAGTCAGACCACCGAAAGAAGACGTGCCTAGAGAATCAGTAGACATCTACAATCGATCAAGAATAAAGTAGAAGGTTAATGGTCTCCGACCGAGGTCAGCATAAACAAAAAAATAAAAGACGAAGGTAAGCAAAGAAGATCAAAGCAAAAAAAAAACAAAAAAACCGAAACCCAGCAGGTCCGATGAACAGGTTGAAGAACACGAACACAAACCGAACTCAAACCCAGAAAACTCATCAGGAATCGAAAATGCAAGTGAAATAAACCAATAACAACCAACAAGGACCAACCTTGGCTAAACGTGGAGAGAAAGGACTTCGAAACTTCACCGGAAAGTTGAAGAAACCGACGAGGAAGGCAAACAGTTCAGAGAAGCTTGGAGACGAAGAGAGAGGATCTGGGAATTTGAAAGTGAAGAGAGAGAAAGAGTCACCAACCCTTATATAGGCCAGCCGTAATGATGGCAAATCTTGGGCACGGCAGTCGAGGAGCCGCCAAATCTATCTAAGACAAGACAGGCAGGGCTAGCGTGGCCTACCAAAGAAACTAAAGAAATCTCGGCCGAAAACGAAGACCATACGCAGCCCAAACTCGATTGAAATAACATCATATATTGCCATGCTCGACAGATTCAAGCCATGGCAATGGGGGATTACTGTGGTGGGAAAATAACCATAAGGCATCATAGGTGAAGGTCAAAATAAGCAAAGGAAATCAGAGCCCATAACCAAGCTCGACCGAAAATGGATCCAATCGCTCTACTCGACCGAAAGGGCTAAAGACCCGAATAACACCCGGAGATCAAGCTCGATCGAGATGGCCAAAGACCCAAAGACAGCCCAACTCGGTCGAGCCTAGCAAAGCCCAAACCAAAGTATACCAATACAATGAACTGTGACCAAACCAAACACGGATTCCTGAAACCTGATTGATAAAGGAAAACCTATCTCACTAGATCAAGGACTCCTAAAGCCCGATTGATAAAGGAAAACCTATCTCACTGGATCAATGACTCCTAAAGCCCGATTGATAAAGGAAGACCTACCTCATTGAAAGAAGGAGACCAAGTTCTAAGGGAAAGAAAAGTCCTAGTCCTTCTAGAAAGGAGATTGATAACCCCTATAAATAGGAGGTGGAGGCAATTGTAAAGGATCCGATTTTTGACTCATTAGAACTAAACTCTGTGAGATTATATCTGTAAGCTGTTTAGCTACTGCATTCAAACAATTTTAGCCTAATATGGCTGTGGTTTATTTGACACCACAGAAGATACACACCCACTAAAAATGCAAATGAGAAGATGAGGTCCTACCATTCAATTATTCCTTTCATTTGATTAAGTGTATTTGAAAGAGTAGATGATAGAAGTCAGAAGTCAGCATCCGAAAACAAAGTTGAGTGATGATGGTAGATGAGATGAGGTTGCAAAAGGGGTCATGATTCCAATATATAATAATTCTCACGAGTAACCCACGTGAACGTGGGGAGGTCCCCTCTCCTCTCCTCTACCATAATGTATTTTACAAATTATGTACTATTTTCTACTCATAAATTTCTCCATCAGACTCACTTTTATAATTCCATAACATTTTGTCACATGCCACTAATAAAAAAGATTCCAAACCCTATGAAGCTCATCTCCATTGTCCTATAAATATGCACATAAGATAAGATAGAGACTTCTCTTCTCTTCTCTTCTCTTCACCTTTATTTTTATACAAAACTGTCATTGTTTCTAATATTTGCTCAGATCTCTCTCTATATGTTTGTGGTACTAGAATTGAGTTGAATTTTTTTATTTGACTAAAGCGATGGATAAGGACCAATCTAGCTGTATATTAGCTTGAAGATGTAAACGTTGCTAACTTTATTTTTTGATATGGAAAGATTTTAGAATACCGGATTGAATTGAATACAACAAAAATGTCATAGTCTATTACTTGCATGGAATAAGTTATACATCAGTTATTAATTGTCACTTGATTCTCTCCCTCAGTCAACTATTTCAATACGTTTTTAAATTAATTTTAAATTGTATAGAATTTCTGTAGTGAAAAAATAATAGTTATATGATTAATTTCATTCTAAATTTAGTTTTGTTTATTTTTAATTTTACAAATAACTTTTTGTTTAAAATATAGAGAATTAAAATTAATAAAATCTATTTTTGGTAATTTAAAAAAATGATCTATTTTGAAAAGGATTTTTTTTTTTTTAAAACTTAAAAATAAGAACCCAAATAAATATGTACTTGTCCATTGTAATTATACATTTTTTAAGTTGGAAAGTTGAAATTACTAAATGAAAGTGATGTCTTTAAGGCACAATCCTCAATTGGTCATAGATATGTATTTGCTTAAAACGGAGATATTGGGCCAGCCAATACGGTCACTTATTGGGCTTTAATAATCGAATTCGGCCTCATAAAACTGAAACTAGAGTAACTCCATTATATACACATAACATAACTAACAACATATCATTATCAAGGTAGACTAAAAGTTAATGATGGTGCAATTAAATAAGGTTAAAACGAAAAATAATGTGTAAATAGAGGTTGAGAAGGACAAGTTTAGTTTAGATATTTGGGTGACGCAAGCAGGAGATTAGCATAATGATTATCATTACTTTAATTAAATTAGAGGGGACAGAGAGCACTTGGTGGAGGAACAGTACAAAGAACCTCAGTCACTCCAATTCCTAGGTTTGACTTACGTACAGTCACTTTAATTTAATGTTAGATTTAGTTTAGATGTAGTTTTTATTTTAATATTTAATTAAAAAAAGGAATTATTGTCACAGTATCATAATCTCAGTGATCTGGGATGTTAAATCAATCACTAGCAATTTGTTTTGATCAGCTTCCTTTTCTTTGATGATGATGTCAACCAGTTTTTCCAGCATGCGACACGTTTGTCACTGCTCATATTATCTTTATAAGTTAATTAAAAAAAAAAAAGACAATTCTTACTTTTGGGTCCTAACCATTCGTAAAAAGTTAAAAAGTACTGATCGGAAATTTTCACATTTTAAATAGGATAAACGAATTTTAATTTATGCATGCGATTAAAATGTTGTTGGGAAGTTTATTCCAATGGTATGTATTTTGTGGTAATCAAACGTCGAACGCATCGTACGTCTGAAATTTGAAGGGCTTGTTAATTTGAAAAGGTAAATATTATTTTGGAAGCATCATAATAAATTAAAAATATTATTTTTTAAAGTGGATTCGTAGTTAAAAATTATTTATAACTACGTAATCTAGTACTATAAATATAATTATTGTATTTATTACTAGATATCCTAAAAGAACAATATATATATATAGTTCGTTAGATTTATGAGGTATCTGAAACGGGCATAAGAACCATGGAGATCAATAATGACTATTCTTATGGTAATTGTTACTTTATCATTACTTAGTAAATTAGTATCTCGTTATCCTGACAGATGTGATTTTTTTTCATGGTAGGTTTTTACTTAAAAACCTTGTATTTTATTTTTCTATCATTATTTTCTTGCCTTTTGTATGTTTGTTTATTTTAAAATTACCAATACCTTTTTTTATTGCAATAGATAAGGGAAATATGTAACGTCCGACCCCCGCCCCCGGATGACCTGAGGTACGGTGGCAGAGCGTCACGTCATTCACAATTGGTCTTAAAATTGGCCACTAGCCCCACAGATCACCATTACGCTTTCCAGCATGCTTTGTCCTCATTTGCATGCTTTTCGAAAAAACTTCCCGAAATGTTACCTATCCCAAGATTGTTCTAAGCCAAGCACACTTAACTTTGGAGTTCTCAAGTTCTGGGCTCCCGAAAAATAATGTGCACATTGGTGATATGAGTAGCAATTCAGTTCCTTTTAACTCAGTCTCAATATGGGGTGTTACAATCCACCCCTCTCAGGACAGAATGTCCTTGTTGAGGTTGGCCCACATCATTCCCAGAATCTTTACCCCCGTTAGACGAATTCCTTATGCTCTTATGTCTATAGGCGGACTTGCGGTCGTGGGGTTACTATGATACCATTTTGTAACATCCGACCCCCGTCCCCGGATGACCCGAGGCGTGGTGGCAGGACTTCACGTCATAAAAAATCGGTTTAAGGCTGACCACTAGCCCCACATATCACCATTACACTTTCCAGCATGCTTTGTCCTCACTCGCATGCTTTCCAAAAAAACATCCCGGAAGATCACCCATCGTCAAGCATGCTTAACTTTAGAGTTCTCAAGTTCTAGGCTCCGGAAAAATAACGTGCACATTGGTGATATGGGTAAAAATTCAATTCCTTTTAACACTGTCTCAATATGGGGTGTTGCAAAATAAGTGGAGCTTGATGGCATCTTCAACAACTCCCATTGTTTGAATGTGGAACAAATGTGGATAAATTGACTTAGATGTTAGACTGGATACTGGAGGCCAGTCCGCCAAATTTGCTATTCTGGATCATTTGAATCAGTATGTTATTCGGCTCAAAGTTGTCCGCTCTAATACTAGGTAGACGAATACTTTGTGACAATGCCATCCATAGACGAAGTTGCAAAATCCCTTAGAGTCCGCCACATCATTCTGCCATGAGCAGATATTCTCTCCTCTTCATTGTCGCTTCCCATGCTAGATTGCCTAGACATTGTTGCTGGATTATTTTCTATTCTCTAGGAAGGATTTTGTTGTGCTTGTGTAGATCTGGGTCCGCAGCGTGTTTTAATCTCTAGATCTAGTGGATTAGTGATTCTTCCACTAGATCATAACTGCATATAAAAACCAAAACAACACTAAAAATAACTTAAAAATTATTAGATATTACTAGTCTAAAAACATAAATAAAAATAATAGAAAATTAGCAAAAACTAAAAACAGAATCGTTGCTTATCCCTGGCAACAACGCCATCTTTTGATAGTTATTCTATCACCTATATTTAGCAAATAGATAAAAGAATGATGTTAAGAGTAAGATTTGTAAAAGCCTTAAGAATTTCAACTAGTGATAAAGATAATGCCTCGTCTTATTGTATTATAGGTTCTGAAGGTATCATCTCAAGAGAATAGTAGAACGAATACATTCTCGTGAATTGGTTTTGAGTGTTTTTGTTAAATTTCTCTTATTAAATTCAAATGTTAAAGACTAACAGAAGTTAAAAAATAAGAAAATAAATAGAATCAACAATAATAAATGGTGTAAAATTATCAAATAAAGAATGAATGTTGGGTGGCATTAGTCATCGTCTCTTTCACAAAAGATATTCTCTATGATGATCTAGATTTCATATTTGACATAATAGAAATGCAAAGTCTGCATTGTTGGAAGATAAAAGTATGGTGGATGTGCTAATGGAATGTTGTCTATAGAGTGGTCTAAGCGAGAATAGCGAAGTACTTATGATTGCGAATTGATGGAAGAGGGCTGGGATGTACTCTAACATTGAGGATTAAGAGTCATATGTCTCAAAATCATAATCAGCAATAGTAGTATCAGTCACTACCTCAAAATAAAGTTGCCGAACTTCGAGATCTGACAAGATAAATGCAATACAAAATGCATCCAGTCTGCCTCTAAAATTCAGCAATAGTAGGATTTAGGATCGATTGCCTTGAATTGAAAATGCTAGAAAGAATACTAGGATGACTCAATGATAACTGCATAGCCAGAGTGCTCATTGGTTGAACACATTGATGGAACTTTTGTAGCTCTCTAAGATCTTACAATAGTAAGATCAGATACTAGCTTAAATTGAGAACATAGAAAGAGAATTACAGCTACTCAATACGACCTATACTTATACTCTAATGTACATAGTATGCTCTATCACACGCAATAATGATAGGACAAGTTAACTACCTTAAATTGACAGTGATAGACAATGAATAACTAGCCGAAAATCAAACTAAAATACTCAGTCTATGAAGTCCTACTTTGCAATAGTAGGATCATAGTCAACTACCTTAATCTGAGAGCGAAGAAAAGATGAGCCTAAAATAAACATTGAATCCCGCTCAGTTTGGGTAAAGATCTGATACTATAAAACCTAGAGAACCTAATTTATAATAACGACGATCTCAACCATCTTAAATTGAACTGTGAACCCTAGATCTCAAGTTGAATTTTACCTATAGAAAGTAATGGTCTCCGTTTAGAAAAGGATAAGAGTTGATTCCCTTAAATTGAGCTTCAACCATGAAGACAATAAGAATAAGGTGAATTGTAATGAAAAACATAACTGTAATTTCTAAACCTTCACAATAATAGTAAGATCAAGTCAATCGCCTTAAATTGAACTCAAATTTGATAATCAGAGGTAAGGTGAAAACATAAACGATAATTGAAGAGATGCATCGTGAGGTAACTAGTCATCTAGGTGAAATTTGTAACACCTGAACCCTCACCCCGACAGAAGGAACGCGGAGATCGGACGTCACGCACAAACCGGACGGACATATATAGATAAACAGAAAAGTCAAATTAGTAGCAAAACTAATTTGATCATATAGTCAAATCATATAGGAAAAAGTCAACTTTTTAAAACTAATTCAAAAGTCAAATTAGTCAAATCATATAGTCAAACCGAAAAGTTAACTTTTTAATACAAATACTCATTTTACCCTTGAACGAAGAATAAATAAAAATTAAATAAAATTTCAAAATACAAAAATAAATAGCCCCATCTTACGGACGTGACAAAATTAGACTTAGAAACTTGAAATCTTAGTAGCAAATGAAAGAATCTGTCACTCCATAAAATCAAACATCAAATTCGAATTACAGAGAATTCAAAGTTAAAGAAGGTGGGGATTGTCCGAGAAAGAAAGATTGTCACAGTCCTTCAACTCTCAAAGGTAACAAACACACTCACTTCCTGGTTCCGTAAGATGCAAGTCATCTATGATGAATTCTCAAGGAATAATTCTGAAGGATGAGATTCAAATGATAATAGATTTAGAAACAAAATAATTGAGACAATTAAGAGTTAGAGGACGAATGTACCAAAAATCACCCAAACACTCTGAAGAATTTAGCTATTCATGATATTTTTCATCTTTATAATAACTTTAATTATCCATGAATATCCTTGGTAACAACTTTGTTTACAAGTTAAACTATAACTCTTGGAGTAGGTTAATTCAGATTGTAGTAGAAGTTAAACCTAAGTTAGGGTTCATAAATGGATCTTATAATAAATGTAGTGATAAATATGATATGATATTATATTTTTAAAATTATGTTCGGTTAGATTTCTTCTTTAAAAGAAAAGATAAAATCAGTAAAATTTAAATTCAACCAAACATACATAAATAAAAGTTCAATAAATTTCATCATATTTAGAAAAAATGTTTTGCCATCTCTAGAGGCTTCTTACATGTCTCTAACTCGTTGCTTCATCCATATTATTTTTTGCAATGCCGACAAATTGGAGAGTAAGAGAATGACTCGATAAGGTAGGCTTCCAAATGTATAACCTTTATTGTTCACTAACCAACAAGTTTGTCACAATTGTTATATGTTTCCAAAGTGTTTGTTTTCTTTTTCAATTTTATTGAAATAGTATCTTCTTATATTATATGAAAGATTTATCTGACCTTTTTCAATATTTTTTTATAGTCATGATATATAAATTCATATTGTGAATTGTTTATGTGCATTTTTCTTTTGCAGTGGGGACCAAGGATCCCACCACAAAGAAAGGACCAACCGTGCCTCAGTTATAAAATCAAAAAATCAAACTACATCGAAACACATTGCAAAAAAGATTTGGATCGAACCTGATGTTCTAAAAAGATTTGGATCAGATCTGAGAGGGGTGAGGGAGTGAAGATCTGACTTGCGATAACTTGAAGCTTTAGACTAAAAAGAGACTCTATGCAAGATCAAAATGTAAACCTTTTCAAAGTTCAAAGAAGCTCCCTGAAATACAATCTCATTTCTAAATAGCCATATAGTCCATATAGCAGTTGCAAAGATCACCTTCCGAAGAATTTCTTAGTATTTACTCCTTACTTACTCTGGACATTGAATGTAAAGCTCCTTAAAAGTAGCAGGAAGACACATAGTAATATCCTACCATTTTGTCAAATTGCTTCAAAATAAACTTGAAACAATATAGTAAAGAAACAAGTGATTGAAATTTCCATTTTCCATATTATAGAATACACATACCGTTGAGTTTTAGAGTAGTCATAAATTTGTAAGAAATATTTTTGTGGAAACTTTTTCTTGTAGAGTAAATCAAAGAAAAATACAAACATTTAGAGGAATGAATTTGAATTACAATGCTGACTTGAGAAGGAGATCAAATTCTAATGTTGACTTGAGAAGGAGATCAAATTGAGAGGGATTCATTGTGTATAAACCATTTGAATTATAAATCCAAACCTTTCGATCATTTCTAATCCTTGATGGAGAGAATGAACTGATAAGGTTGATAAGATCGAGTAATAAAGCAGACTCATGTAGACGAAGCTATCTTCTCCATGCAAAGTTCCAACCCAATGATTTCCTGCCAAGCCCCATACTCATACAAGCAATTATTTGGATTAAAAACGAGAGCAAACACTCTTTGATAAAAATTTTTTGAAATTAACAATTGAGATCCAAATGTCTATCCAAAATCTGCATTTCAAAATCTGCATTTCAAGTCGTTTCCAAGTAATAATTTAATCCCTCCCGCGAAAGGCACACCAATATTTGAGGAACTAATATCTCTTCTGATTATAGAGATCTTCTTAAATATTGAAATGTTAATATTTTTAAATTATAATTTATTTTAGTTTTAGTTGTTATTTTTATGGATAAATATTAATACGTTAAGATATAATATAATATAAATTCAAAATTTTGTTAATTTTTTTAAATAAATAAATAAATAGTAGAGTGTCAAAATGTGTCATGACACGATGGATCGACACGAGCCTGTTAAAATAAATGGATAATAGGTTGAAGTTAAATGAACTTCGACCCATTAACGAAATGACTCGTTTAACACGATTATAAATGAGTTGGATTTCGTTAAAAGGTTAACGTGTGAACCCATTTAACTCGTTCAACTAGACTAAAAAAATATTTTTATATATTGAAGTGGAAACTAATAAATTTATAATACATATTTAACAACATCACTACTATTCTCAATTTATATCATTTTGTAAATATTTTTTGGTAAAAATAATAAACATTTATTAAAGTGTTTATTATTTAAATTATTTAATATTATTTTTTCTGTATATGAATAATTAATTAGAATTCGATACGATGAATTGGCACAATTATAATACGAACATGTTTAACTCGTTCAACTAGACTCAAAAAATTATTTTTATATATCGAAGTGGAAACTAGTAAATTTATAATTATATTTAACAACATCACTACTATTCTCAATTTATATCATTTTGTAAATATTTTTTTGGTAAAAATAATAAATATTTATTAAAGTGTTTATTGTTTAAATTATTTAATATTATTTTTTCTGTATATAAATAATTAATTAGAATTCGATACGATAACTAATAAATTTATAATACATATTTAACCACATTACTACTATTTTTAATTTATATTATTTTGTAAATATTTTCTTAATAAAAATAATAATCCGTATATTTATTAAAGTGTTTTTTATTTTGCTTAATATTATTTTTTTTCTATATGTAAATAATTAATTAGAATTTGATATAATGAATTAATATAATTACACCATCAATCCGATATAGCCAAAGCGAAAATGTTTTTACACGTGATCGAGGGTCACCTAAACCTTAGCCCTTTGCAAATGGATATAGCCAAAGCGAAAATGTTTTTCCACGTGATCACCATACCAAAATTGTAGAAAATTGTGGTGTTTTGATTGGGTATATTAAATTAGTTCCCGCAATATGGTCTATCAAGAATGTCGGAGAAAATATACGGTCGGATCATTAAAGTAGAACATAGGATTAAGATAATCATCGAACACCGTGTAATTATAGCTGTCTATTAACGACAAAGAATATTCTCTTCCCACCACATGATAACGCTTATCTCAATCAACGACAAACTAGATTCTTCATTTAATTTTCCTCTTTATCATTCCCGTCACCGAAATTTTATTTATTTAAAAAAAAAAAACATTATCAAAAAATTTTAAAAGAATTATTTAATCCATGCATGCGAGGAGCTGCATGTGGTGGCTGTTGCTGCTTTATACTTAACATTATTATTATTATGGGCTGATTTGTTCGAATCTACATCTGGTTTATCAAACTAACAACTTGGTATGACTTTCGGTTCATGTATATCACATTCACATTCCTCATCTTCTTCTTTCTAGAAGTGGCCCAAAACTATAGTGACTTCAAAGTACTAGAGAGTACTTGTGATAGACCCGTCCATATCACTTTTGTAATTAAAACCTAATTAGTTGATTAATCAAGAAGGGTAATGTATTGTGAGAGAAGCATCGAATCGAGTTCGTATATATTCAAATTCGATTAGTGAAAAATTATATTAAATTCGAATTCGAGTTCGAGTTCGAACTATTGAAAATTGAATTTAAAGCAGTTCAAATTATAATCAAACTATTTCAACGATAATTGGATTATACAAACTCGATTTTATTTAAATTTATTAATTTTTTTAATAATTTTTAAATTTTATTTAATTAATCTTGACTCAATTTAAATATATTCGAATTCGACCCGATTCGTTCGAACTTTTGAATTTTATTATAGTAAAGTTTAATAAAGCCTGCCAGATTTATAAGACGAATAATATAGATCTCGACTCGTTTCCGACCAAATTTAACTCAAATCGATTGGAGGCGGTGAACAATAAATTAATTTCGAATATTTTTGAATGAACTGCGAGCTCCCGAATAGCTGGTGGGTAGCTCAATTCAGTTATTCTGCAGTGGAGGGTGGGGGAGAGATATTTTTGTTTGAGAGTGCACGTTGTTAAGGGTGCAATGTGATCAGGCTTTAATGGAAGCACAGAGTTGATGCTTTGGTCCCCAAAGAAGGTGTAGGTGTGTAATAGTAGATGTAGGAGATTGCAATCGATTTTTCTTCTTTATCGTGCGCGTTGAGTTTCTTTCATGTTTCGCTAATTTGGAATCTAATGTAATTTTCATGTCAGGTCAGGCTTTGCTTTGGGTGGAGTCGTGACTCACTCTTTGTGCCTTGTAGGTCCCTTTTTGTTTCTCCACCTCTAATTTTGACCACCTACCTATTACTCTATCTTCTCAAATGACACATTTGCCCTCTCCATTTCCATGCAAATTCGGTTATTTGAAGGGTTACATCATTGATCGAAAATTTGATCTATAAAATATATATGTATGCAGCAGACCTAGTAGAAATGTCTTCAATGGTGGTCGTCTCAAAAGAATAAAAGAATAATTTTGTACTCTTAAATCTTTCTTTATCATTAGTTCATTACATACTTTTTTGATGTAAATTGCTCACCTAATAATTCTAATTCTTCTTAGATGATGTAATTTTTGTTATTATCCCACATGTCTCAAATTTTTATTATTTTATTATTTTTAATTTGTTTTGTACTTTTTCTCTATAGGTTTAAAAATAAAAGAATAAAAACAGTTACACTATCAAATTTTTAACGACTCTTGTGCAAAACAACATACCTAAAATTGGTTTCGAATCCACACAAGATTTTGTTGATGGCAATTGCGTGGATTAAAATAGACAAGCGTCACATCTTTGTCCAACACTAGTCCTAGAGCCCTAGCTAATTAGATGGACAAGTGACAATTATAACCTAATGTAGCACATATGGATGATGAATTAATAATTTAATGGAACAGAACCCTAGTTGTAGTAACTTTAACTAAATTAAATTACTACAAGTAGACTGACATAACATACAAAACATGTCCCGAGATTCAACTCCAGATCAAAGAAAGACACATAAAATGTTATTGATGAAGAAGAGAAGATGATAGTGGAGGAATAATGATGGGATGTTTAGGGAAGAAGAGAAGATCCCTTGAAAGACTACAAAATCCATTTGTTCCCTAAACTTTGCTTTTGAGCTGCCAACCACATGACATGCATGGAGTGAGGGGTCTCTGCTATGTGTGTTAGAGGAATAAAGTGTGGTCTGGTCTGGTCTGGTCTTGCTGTGATTTTTATTTTTGTGAGATTAGATCGATGTATTCCCACATGGACCCCTCTTGTCCTTTTTCTCTTGGAATTTTCAAATTCTCTCTCTCTCACTCACAACTCATATCATATCATATCTCCCTATGGGATTAGCAAGATGAGAATTGAAATTAATTACAATGATGAATTGAGACCATATGATATAATTGAAGCAGGGGAATAAATGGATGAATAATATAATGGTTTTGATTGAGGAGGGTCTACACATATCTAATCACGCTAACGTACTAAAAACAAGGAAATAGGAATAAATAATTAAAAGGAAGAAGTGGGATTTGCATTGATTGATGAGCTCTAGGGATTCTCTCAATTACGTAGTGACTAGTCTCATGTTCTTTATCTTTTCTTTCTTGAACCTCTCGAGATTCATCTCTTCTCACTTTAACCTCACTGTCCTCTTCTCGGATTTTGAATATATGTCATGTCCCTTTATATTCTTTTCATTTTTATTAATTAATTAATTAAACATTTCCCCCTCTTACTCACGTGAATTTACATAAATAAGCCATGGTTTTATTTCCATGAAATCCTGAATTTAGTTATATTTTTCAAATGAGTCCTCCAACTTCAAAAAAGTCAATTAAACTATTTTTATTGATATAAAATACTTAATTAACATTTTGAGGTTAACTTTTGCTTTTCTATCAAATCAACCTCTATATGAGCAAAAAGACTTAGTTAAACCATTATTTGAAAATTAAAAAATTAAATTGACCATCTGTAAAATTTGAGAGTTAACTTAAAAAAATATAACCAAATTCAGGGACGTCTGGGATATTTGTGCCTTATTTATATGAATAGAGAATATAAACTCAAGGTGGTGTTTGTCCGTTTACACTTAGTTTCAACGATTCCATTTGATAGAAGAGGCAATGTTGAGTAACTGTGAGAAGATGGTTGTCATCTCTTCAACAACCAACGAATGGCCACACCCACACCCACACCCACAGGTTTTTGTTCTCTCTCTCTCCCACTCACTCAATCAATTATTACACAACAACATGACCCCATTTTTATTTTGTTGTTTAGCTTTTGGAAGAGAATTTACAAGCACTTGCATGTCTTTGTGTTGCTATTTTTAACCTAAAATCACTAACACCTTTCCTTCTTTTCTCTCCCTTCTCTCTCAGAATCATCCCATAGATGAGAAGACAATCATGACTTCAACAAACAACAGGCTTATGGACAACAAAGAAACACAACAACCACTCAAGTGTCCTCGCTGTGACTCCTCAAACACCAAGTTTTGTTACTACAACAACTACAGCCTCTCGCAGCCTAGGCACTTCTGCAAAGCGTGTAAGCGTTACTGGACAAGAGGAGGCACTTTGAGGAATGTTCCGGTGGGTGGAGGTTGTAGAAAAAACAAGCGTGTCAAGAGGACTAATGCCACTTCCTCCTCTTCCTCTTCAATCAATGAAGCCACTTCAAACCCTAACCCTAACCCTAACCCTCACCACTTTGATATTTCTTCAAATCCCATCAATAACCCCATGTTTTACAACCCTTTTTCTCCATTTGAACATGGGGTTGGATTAGGGTTTTCTACCGGGTTGATGAGTTCCATTGATGGGTTTAATCCAATTAAACAAATCCAACCAAACTCTCTCATTTCTCCAAGCTTTAACAATCTAGGGTTTGGTAATACTTCTTCTTCTTCTTCTCAATCTATGGCATCTTTAGTTCTAAAAGGGTCTCAAGTGGGTGGTAACAACAATTTCAATGGGTTTGAAGAGCTACAAATTGGAGACAACAATGGTGTGGGTGTAAAACAAGTGAAAGGTGAAGATGGTCCAAATAGGCTTGATTGGAATATGCAAATGGATCAAATTGGTCAAATTGGATTATCGGATCCTTTATATTGGAATGTGAATGGTTGGCATGATGGATCATCAGTCACTTCTCTCATCTAGCGATATTCAAGTCTTTTTATCTCCCTCTTTTGTTAGATTTGGTCACTTAGGTTTGAGATCTAATAAGAAGAGTGAAGTTTTGGAGGAGCTTGGATCGGAGAGATCATGTCGGCTGCAAGATAAAATCAGCCTAATAGTTTTATCAAATTGGTTGAGAATTTATTAATTAACCCTAATTGCGCTGAGAGGAACCTCGGATCCACTTTCCTCTAATCATCATCATCATTATCAACATTATCAAGTCTAGCTACTTGAGTAAGTTGTTATGGTCTTAATTTGTTTAACTTTGTATGTATATAAATGTATTTCGGTTCTAGGTTGGGATTTGGGGTTTACAATGGGAAATGGGGGTATATGGTGTAGTCCTCAATGAGGAACACATGAGATTTTTTTTTTTTTTTTTTTTGGTTTATTTTGGGGTAAAGGGGATTTGGGTATAATGGGTATAGAAGAGAGGGGGATTTACTTTGTTATTTCAATTTGGGGTGTTTTTTGAGTTTTAAGTTGTTTATTTTTGGTTAATTTGATGTTATTAACTTTTGTTGTTCTACTTATGATGATTTTCTGTTTCTTTTTATTGGCATTGCTTCCTGACCTTTTAATGAATCAACACAGATTAGTGAATTCAATGACTAATGAGTAGTTTTGTGAATAGTGTCGACAAATTGGAACTATATAAACAGAAGAATAGGAGTTATTTAGTATGCATAAGAGATATTTGTCTTGAATACTAGTTATGATGACTAGCAAAGCATAACACTGATCAAGGTACATATTTATGAAGATAAATCACATTAAATCTTGATATAACAAAAATAACTATAGAATATATAATTTAGGGGGGGAAAGAAACCGAAATAGAATGAAACCAAACCAAACCGACTTGTTTTTTTTTTTTTAAGTAAATATTCAATCCAAGTTTTAAAATAAAAAATTGATATTTTTCCATTGAATTTGAATTATGATTTGTAGTTTGGTTCTGATTTAATTTTGATATAATTAAAAAGTGAAAATAAATAAAACTAAATATTTTTTTATTTTATATTTTCGGAACTAAAAGGTTTTTTCTAATTCGGTTCGGTAGAAAACTAAACCGCCCACCTCCCTTTGTATATTGAAACTGCCTGGTAATAAAATAATTTCGGAATTTTACACTATTATATTTATGAAATTAACTCTAAATGTATTATATAAATTTGAAATGACAATTAGAATGTAATTAATTTTCAAACGTCAGCTATAATTTAATTATTGAAAGTAGTTATAAACTACATTTTAACCAGGCAAAACAATCTTACATTGACTAGATATAGAAATCGGGAAGATTAGGTGAGAAAGAAGTAGCTAGGTGGGTTCGCAAGCTAATGTTTGGAATTTAGTGAGTTGGATGTAGCAGCTAATTCCCTAGGACATATCTTGTTATATAGAAAAATACAGAATAGGTAACATATAAGTTAAATATTTCAGCAGAGAACAACGTGTATTTTGGTCCTGGACTTGGAACATAGCTTTATGGCTTATACATACACTTTGTTTTTGTGTGTTTGTTCTGTAGAAAGAACATGACAGAACTTGCGTGTGTATCAAGAAAGCTGTGAAGATGTTGACTCGTTAATTTGTAGACTCGTGAGAATCTTTAACTTTCTCCATGTGTTGAGCTTCATAGGGCGAGTTTAAGTTTTACTTTTCAGATGTATAAAATTTTTCATTTCTCCATTTTTTCAGTTTCTGTCAAAATAATTTGTTTTTCTTCAAATTATGTTATTATGTTTTAATGCTTGGATTTAGAAATGAGTTTATTAAATAAAAAGTCCACGTGATGAAATTAGCAATAATAATAATAATAATAATTTAAATGATTTGTATATATATTAAGGAGATTTCCTATTATTAGGTGTAAAAATAAAAATTTATTGGTAAAAAATATTAAAAGGGGTCGAAGAAAACATAAATCTACTTTAAAGAAGATAATGGTTAATAATTTATATACTTTAGATATCGAAGGCGATTTTAAAAAATATCAAATTTATATCAACATAAATTTTTAAATTTATATAAATATTTTTTATTATTAAAAATTTATCCACAACTATCCCAACCCCAACTGGTCTCGGATTAAAACCTTATGAATGTTGATATATATTTTAATACTTCTATTCAACACAAATTATTTTCATTATTTCTTTTAAACTATTAGAAATTAACATATGCTTATTTAAAATTACCCCAAACCTAATTTTGATTTTTCATTGAGAAATTTTGTTGAATAAAACAATTTAAAAGTTAATTAGATGGGAAAATAAAAGTGACAGGATTAGTATTTCTCTCATAATTTTAAATTTTTATAAATTATATTCGTGAAACAAAATAAATTTTCCATGTGTCAAAAAATAATCAAATAAAAATTATTGATCCCTTTCAATGAATAGAACTAATAAAATTATTTCTTTGAAAAGAATTTAATAAGAATATATTTTAATTATTTTATTTTTATAAATTTGAATTTTAATAATTAAATCTTGAAAATTTCTTTAGAAATCAAAATTTTAATTTGAAATTGAATTGATTAGGTAGTTAACCATTTTTTGATTTATGCCACAAGGTAAGCTACTAAAAGAGGTTTGGTTTTCAATGGAGGAAGTTGGATAACTTCGCCCACATGACTGAAATAGGTGATGCTTCCATTTCTTTTTCACCCAATTGCTTTTTTAACTATTATTATAATAAGGAGACAGTCTGGAAAGTATTCTCACTTGAATCAAACAAAAACAAAATACTACAAGCCCAATATGCAAATAATGGGTTCAATCCAGGTCCATAAAATTCTACCAACCCAACACTTAAAGCCCATTAGTCATACACCACTTTAACAAACCAAATCAATTTAATTGCCCCCCTAATTTTTGTTTTCTACGCCTCAAATCATTGTTTTGAATCTAATAGAAATATAATTGTTTTTGTTAGATTAATATAATAATTAAAAAATCGAATAAAATGTATTCAAATTTTTACAATTTTTTAATGATAAAATTAATTTTTAATGATATGATTATTAATTAGTTAATAAATAATTATCATATTTTTAAAATATATATTATTTTGATATTTAAAATGAAAATAACACATTTTTAAATTAATTAATCTAATTTTTGTGAAATAATTTACAATATCTATCATTAATACTAAATAAATAAAATTAAGTAGAGTATGAATTTTGATATAATTATCCATATTAATTGATACTTCATTAATATTTTAATATTTTTATTAATATTTAACCAACTATAAATATTTTAATTTATTCTAAATAAAAAACTACTATAAAATATATACTTATTAGACAAACAAAGCCCATCGTTTTCATCATACTTAGAGTTTTTAAATATAAAATCTGAGATTGTATTAGATGCAAGAAATTAATTTATTAATCTATCTATTTATATATATAAAGCGGAACTCTCAAGCGGGCCCACCCAGTTGACGTGGCATGCTTGAGAGGTCAGTATGAGGTAGAAAATCGTTACTTTTGGTTTTCGTTCATATTTTGTCAATAAAAAAAATACATATCATTCCACATTATCCACTTTATTTTTGTGGAGCCATTAATTATTTAACCCTTCAAATGCCATTAATTATCTCGCTCTTAGTAATATCAAATCGGTCTTTTAGTATTCATCTCGCTTTAATAATATTAAATCGGTCTTTTAGCATTCATCTTCGTATCGTTACACAAAACAACCACATATTATTTTTAAAATTAATTTGTATTTTTATATTAATCATTTTTTTAATTTTTTTATATTTTCATTTATGACGATCATTTAATTTTCTTGCAATACTAAAAGTTTGTATGAAGTATTCTAAAAATATTATTTTTATTAATTATTTTTATTATTTTTTTCATTAATCTCTCTTAACTATTGTCTTTTCATTAATTTCATCTCCTCATTTTCTTTTCATGTGATCGGTTATTCTTTAATTCTCTATAAAAACCATTCTTAACTCATCATATTGGTAAGTTTTACTTTTAATTTTTTATCCTTCAAAGTGTTAGTCTACTCAGAAGGTAATATATCTATTTCTTAATGTTTGTCTTCATTTTGTTTATGATTTTCTCACAATTTGTGTTTATATTTGATGATATATTTATTTCTTATTATACTTTTATTTTTAAATTTCTGAAATGGTGAAATTATCTTTATATATATTTGATTTTTCTCTCTTATATTTTGTGCTATATTATCTTTTATTATATTTGAAAACTTATTTATTTCTACCATTATACTTTTCAGGTACTTTTACACCGCAGGCATCCACTTTCAATTTTAGAAAGATTGATTACAGCAAAAACAAATATTTTATTTTGAGTATCTCGAGACTTTGATTGTGTGGATATGATATGATTGTAAAAATAAAAAGGATGAATAGTCTTTAAAATATTTAGAAAAGTATGTTATTAGTTTATCTAATGTCGTTGTAAATTAATTATATTTATTAATTATTTTTAATTTTATTTATTGATGTCCATCAAATTAAAATTAGAATAATTTTAAAAATAATCTAATTATAGATTGTAAAATTTTTATTAAATTATTGTGTCTTTTAATTTTCCCCATGTATAATTATTTTGCTGTTGATTTATATTTAGAAGAAAAATTGGGTTGTTTAATTTATTATATTATTATCATTAAATTATTTAAGGTTTTAAGGTTATTTGATTTAACTTCTATAATAATTATTTTTATTTAGAAAAAAAAAGTTAATTGATTTATAAAAAATAATGTATAAGAGTTTTAGATAAAAACATTACTAAAAAAAATCTAGAAATTTGTGAGAATAAGTATTCTACTCATATTTTTTCGTGTTTTTTTTTTTTTTTGTTATAAGTATGATTCCAAATACATTTATAAGAGAGTTCATTATAGGTTTATTTGCTATTATTTTTTTAGAAATAAATTATTGATTTATTTTTCTATATATATATATTTAAAAAAATAAATTGATGGATGAATAACATTCAATTAAAGTTTAAAGAAAATTAGGAAGATATATAAGTTGTAAAGCCAAAAATAAAAAATTAAAATTAAAAATTGTGGTGGGAAAATAACCTCAAAGCATCAAGGGTAAAGTCCAAAGCATCTATAGGCTTCTTCGACCGAAAGGACTTATGGCTGAAAGGGCCAAAGGGACCTAGAAGGCCTCTTTCGGCCGAAGAGAGTCCAAGCCCAATAAGCCTAATTCGGTCAAATCAAACTCAAGTACGGCAGGCCAAATTCGGCCGAAGCGAGATGGTAAAGGGTGGTCCAAGCCCAACCAGCCCAATTCAAGCTCAGCCCTTCAGAAATAGGAAAAACCAAGGAAACCTCATCTGACTATGAGAAGGAAACCTAATCCAATTATGATAAGGAGACCAAATCCAAAAAAGAGAAGGAGACCCAATCTTTGTAGAAACAAATCATCCACACCCTCTATAAATAAATATCCAAGATGATGGTAAAAGGATCCAATTTTTATCCATTAGAACTAAATTCAGTTCAATCATTATTGTAAGCTTCTAAGCTATTTTCTCGAGAAATTTTAGCCATATATATTCGGTTGTGGTTTATTTGGCACCACAACCATGTAAATCAATAAAAATAAAATATTTTCTAATATTATCATATTAAATATAATATATATATATTAATTGGCTATTTATTATAAAATGTCGGTTTCTTTTATATATATATATATAATATGTTTATTTGTTCGATTTCGATGACAATTATTTTAAGTATAATTATTTAATTTTTATTAACATATATAATTAATTTATTATTTTTCAACTTTTTTTGTAAAGTAAGACTTTCTACTAATTGAATGAATAATACTTCGCTATGAAATTATAATAAATAATGTGTGAAGAGTGAAATTAATCGAATGGACTAATGAACCTTTTCATTGTTGTTATTTGAATATCACATCTTACTCCATCAAATTAGAAAATTATTGTTATTTTTTAATAATTTAAATATTATAATTTAATTTAATATATAAATATGATGAACATAATATTTCTCGCGCAATGCGCGAGTATATTCACTAGTTTATATAATAAAGCAGAACTCTTAGTGACCCCACGAAAATGACGTGGCAGAGCGCTGAGAGTTCACCTTTAGATAGAAAAACATAACAAATTGGATGTTTTGAGATTTGAAGACATTTTACAAATGAAATTATGACACGTGGTATTACTTTTTCTATTATATTTATTATTTTTTAAAAATTGAAAAGAATAAGTAAAAGCACTCAAAAAAAAAGACGTTAAAATCATTAAATTTTAAAAAATAAAAATATACTAAAATACTCGAAAAAAGATGTCAAAGTCATTAATTTTACATTAATTATAATATTTTATATTTTGTCACATCTTTCTATAGTTATAGTGTTTTATTAACTTTCATTTTATCACATTTTTTCATAACATTTTATTAACTTTTAATTAAATTAATAAATATTATTAAACAATTAAGAAGATGCTATAAAGAATATTTAAAGTATTACATTATTTTTCCACTTAAATATTTATCTTTTCGTTTCAATAGCCGTGAATACGTTCATTTGTTCCATTATAAAAATCATTTCTTACCTACGGTATCTTCGTTCGCCCGATTTCATTTTTCTCTTGGATAAAGGTGATCACTATCCCTCTTTCCATCTCTATTTTACTCATATGTTAATTTTTTATGTTTCGATTTTTTTATTGGAATTTCAGTATTTATATACAATTTTTTTCACAAATTTTGTAATTAATCTAATTTCATTATTTCTATTTCTATTTCAATTTATGGTATTTTTAAATTTAGATGGTAAAATATTTCCTCTCTCAGACAAAACTATCGATGATTGTGGTGAATTCTAAATTCATCATTCGTGATAATTTTTTTTAACCTATATATGTTTTGATATGATTATATATATATATATATGTTTTTAGATTTATATGCAATTTTATATTAATATATCTATATATATATATAGAGAGATTACAGCCTTCAATAGTTTGTTTTTTATACTCCAAGAATGGTATGATTGACTATACTACTCATATAATTTTTTCTTCTATATTTTGTATGATTTTTCTTTGTTTTATGTTCTCAATTATGGTATTTTTGGGATTTTCTAGATTTCCAAATTTCATTGAATCAAGAGGTGATCTCTCCCATTCATCCTTTTTAATTTATATTTTTCTTATTATTTATTTACTTTTTATATATATTTTTATTTTTATAGGCATTATTTTTCTATATTGTAAAAATCCATAATATATATATATTATTACGATTAAAAAAAGAAGAAGAATATTTTGAGTCCTCCACTTTCAAAATTGTATGTTTACCTTTCTACATAATGAATTAATTTACTTTATTTTATTTATTGATTTATTTTTACTGAATTATTAATTTTTAAGAGAATTATACATATTTTATAGCTGAGAATACATAAAGAAAGCACATGGAGAAAGAGACTACGATTATGAATAAAATTATTATTATATTTTATTTTATATTGTTAATTATATTTAATTACCCATTTTTTATTTACTAGTAAACTCATTTTTATTTTATTCATGAGTTCATCAAAATCAAGATAAAATCTTTTTTTTTTTATAAATAATAAGATTATCAATTCTCGCTAAATTTTATTTTAAAATTGAATTTGACATTTTCTTTGGTTAGCAATATTTTAATTTATGAAAAATAATATTTGATATATATTTTACAATTACGATGAGTATTACTAAAAACATTCTAACATAAATAATACCTATTATTTCATTAATAATTTTTTCCATAACTAAGATTATTATTATTGAAAAATATTCACTTATCAATAAATAATTATTGAAACAAAATTGACTTTCTTAATTTTAAAACTTAAAATACATTATATATTACATATTTTTTAAATTGGATAAGATTATTAATAAGAATATTTATTAATAAATTATACTTATTAGTTATTTTTAAATTATGTTTAATATTTTCATTTTCATAATTATTTCTATAGGGTACTTTCCTAAAATTAATTAGTAGATTAGTTGATCAACATAAAAAATAAAAAATAAATAAATAAGGTTAAATTTAACTTCTAATTCCATACTATATTTCTTACCTATTAGATTAATCAATTCCATTAAACTAAAATTGTCATTCATCACTAAATTAAAAAAAATATATTGAAATTAATTTGATGAAGTTTTAAGTAATAGATAGATATTTCATCTATTTATCATTATAAGTAAAAATGTTATAATAATTTTTTTTGTTATTTTTTATTTAATTAATATAACAAGTTATCCAGGATTATTAAAGTTTTCATAATCGGTTTTCTAAAATATTATTTTTTAATACATCCATTATTTTATTATTCAATTATAAATAGGTAAATTTTGATTATAATTATTTAATTGGTACGATGAAATTTATTAAATAATGATGAAAATGCGGATGATGACGACTATAATCAATGAACCATATTAACATCAGTAAAAAAAAATTATGATTATTTTGTTTTATTTTATATATATATATAATATATATATATAATAAATATAAAATTATAAAATATTTTGAATTTGAAATTTAACCTCTTTTATGAGAGGAAAAAAATGGACGTTAATAATTCTAAAAAATCATAATTAAAATCAAACAAAATAAATTGTATTTAATGTTTAAGAATATATATATATATATATATAATTTATTTCAAGTGATATTATTCAATCAAATTTTATAAGTTAAAATAAAAGATGAATTGTACGAGATATTATATATCCAAAGAAATAAATTAAAACTGAATTTTTTAGAGATTATTTAAAAAATTGAATAAATAGATTCTGAACAATAAAAAAGTAAATAAGTAATAAATAATATTTTTTTAAAAAATTAAATAATAAAGAGAAAAATAAGTATGTTAAAGAATTAAAATTTTTTGAAAATATTAAAATAAATTTATCAATATATTAACTTTTTTTTTTAAATATTTATTTATATAAATATATTTTTATGTTTTTAACTTAATTAATTTTTTAATATTAATAATTTTTGTAAAATTAAAATAATTATATTTAATATTATTATTTTGTGCAATGCGCGAGCAATTCTACTAGTTTAAGATAAAATAAGGTGTATGTATAAATTTTGGTGGATTTTAATCTTAATTCCTTAAACATTTGTTTGTTTTAGACTGATATGTTTATATTATTTTGATATCAAATGGTTTACCTTAAGTGTTGTAAATTGACACAACAATGAATCGCACAAAACCAGAAACCAACACAATAAAAACAACGCGATTTTACATGGTTCCACCGGCGGCCACAAAGGCCACCAAGGTGTACTCCACGGAGGAGGGCTCAGAGGCCCGGTTGCACTATCAATGGTGGTGTTACAGCAGGTAAGGACACAAAGTCCTCTCAGTTCACAAAGACAACAAGAAAACCCTAATCGCCAGAGGCAAATCAGAGAAGAAGAAGAAGTCAAAACAAATGCTACAGTACCCAGCAGAGGAGAAAAGAGAGATTATATAGTAAGTTTAGGTTAGTGGGCCGGGTCAGGTCTCATTGAATTGGACTTTTACTAATGCCTGGGCCTATTGGCCTTGCATCAAACAAAACAACCCAAAACCTGTACAATCTGCTGAGAAAGAAAATAAGTAAATATAATACAACACTACATTAAGATTTTAAATTAGTTATTATAAAATTTTACTTGATATAATGGATAGTTTAAAGTGAAAACAACTCCGAATCAATTAGATAAATTAAAGAAATTATTTGAAATATCCAAATAATCGAGAAAAATAAAATAATACAATACAATAGAGGTTAAATCATAATCAAAATTATGACAATTGGCCTTATGGAGTGGTAGGTGTTTTAGTCCATCCAATATATATATATATATATATATATATATATATATATATATATATAAATAAACGTTAAAAAATATATTGAAAGTAGTAAAAATTATAATTAGTGGGATGTTAATTAGAATTAAACATTTTATAATAATAATTAAAATAAAAAATATAAAATTGTGTAATTTTTTTTAACTAAATATAATAATAATAATAATATTTTTTAAAAAATTATATTTAAAATTTACAACTAAAAATTTCTTAGTGTTGTAAACTAGTTACCCAACTGGTGGATTCCACCATATAATCTATGTGTTTGTTTGCATGTATATATGTTTATGGTGAGAGACACGTGTCCCAATATTCATCCTATATATATATTTGTAATCAGAAATAAATAAGAGAGATGTGATTGATTATGTTCTTCTTCCTCTGTATTTTCCCTTCTCGTCTGCACATATGCGTTTTACTTTTATCTTTGTTCACTATTTCATTATTTTACTACATCATCAAATCAATTTCTGAATCTTCGGATTATATATTCAAACTGAATCTATTCAATTAATTATATAAACTATTTGTTTTTTTCTCTTCTCCTCATATTCTATTTTTATTTTAGAACACTTAAAGGTTAAATACTAACAAAATGCAATTTTTGCAATAGTACATGGAATGTTATTCAACACTGATTTTATTTTGAAAATTCTAAATGAAATATTTTAATATCTAACTATACTAAATTTTGAGTTTTATTTATTTATATATTTAATATTTGAAATTTATCAATCTTGACCCAATCCAAGCTCATGCCCAACGTGTCAAGATAAAACACTACCACCTTTCCCACTCTTTTATTTTACTTCATTCTCCTTCTCATTCTCACTCCTCCATCCACATTTTTGCTCTTGACGTCAAAGAAGCTCTAAATTTTATTCTGCTCCGTACACCACTCAAACCACCATCGATCTTACTATTAATTTCATCAACAACCTGCAATGAGTTAATTAATTGCTATTTGGATATTTTTAAAGCGAGTAAATTGCAACAAAACTACCTGATTAATAATGATTTGCGAATTTATATATTTTTTACCTATATTTGCAACTACATTACCTGGTCAACAGTTTCAACCGTTAATTTTAATGGAAAAAAGTCAACTTTAACGAAAAATTATAAAATAATCAAAATACCTATTTAATCCCTACTTCAATTAATACATTAGTATAAATAAAAATATTTTTTTTATATTTATTATAATTTGACATTCTAGTTTTATAAAATTTAAATAATTGCAAAAAAAATGAAGTTAAATTTATATATTAAAAAGTTTCTAAAATTAAATAAATAAAATAATATTAAAATTTTTTCAAACATTAAGTAATTATAAATTTATAAAATATATTTATGAATTTGAGTGCACATGAAACTTAATTGAATATATTATTTTAATTTATTGTAATTGAATATATTATTTTAATTCACTATACCGTGTAAGAAATATTTTTATAATTTATTAGGTTAGAATTTATAATATACTTAATAAATTTAATTATTTAATTTTTGACAAATCTAATTTCATTTTATTTTTTAATTTAAATTTCTTTTAATAATATTAATTTAAATTTATTTTTTTATAATTATTTAAATATTATAAAATTAGATAGTCAAATTATAATAAATATAAATAAAAAAAATTTTGATTTATTAAATATATTAATTGGAGTAGTGATTATTTTATGATTTTTCGTCAAAGTTGATTTTTTCCATTAAAACTAACCGTTGACTAGTTGATCAGGTAGCCTGGTTGCAAAAATGAGTAAAAAATGTATAAATTTGCAAATCATTATTTACTAGGTAGTTTGGTTGCAATTTACTCTTTTAAAGCTCTTGATCAAAGTTAAAATAACCCCTTCTCTCTCTATATTTGATTTTCGAAAATGAGTATGGATGATAGTTTTAGAAGGTTTTGGATTGAATTTGAGTCGATTCTAAATGCTAATAATGTGTCTCAAGCTTCTAATAAAGTTGATGGTTGAAAGCCTAATTTTCACTATTGTGTTTTGTTCTTACTTGATGAGAAATGATTTTGACTAACAAATGTCGTTAAGTAATGCTCTTAGGTAACTAGCAAGTGATTTTGGATTAGTTCTAACCTATTTTTTTAAAACTCTAATCTCATTAGTATAATAATGTCCTTAGTAGAGTAGTGATTTGATGATTAAGTAGTATTGGGATCTTGTGATGATGTTTGTATGGTGTAACATGATTGTAGTAGTGTATATGTGTTGGTGTTGGCTAATCACAAGCAAAAACCCACAAGGAACAGGCTTTCTAACTAGTGGATCGAGGGATGCAAGGTTCGTATTTCAATTTTAGCCCCATATAATTTATTGTTATTGATTGATGCTTGGAATGCATATTTACTTATCAAAATGCCATGAAGTTTGATTAATACATTAATAATCCAAATTGATTTAATGAGCATTATTGCTATGCTCGGAAATTACAACACGTATGTGTTGCATGTAGAATCATGCTACGCGTCGCTCTTGGAAATTGAATAATTGGATGGATTAAATCCACCTTGTATGTGAATGTGATGAAAATAGGATAGAAACTTAAATTTTTGACTAGCATCTTTGCTTGATTGTTATTGATGGTAATTGAGGCTTTAATATGCATAATTGTTAAATTGGAAAATTAGTGAAATTTGGTGTCATGAAGACACATGATGATATAGCTTGGAAATTGGTACATGTATGTGTATGTGTTATTTTTTAGCTTTATAAATATTTATGTTGTTGGCTTTGTAGCATTTGATCATAATTGGTGAATTTTGTGTATTTACCTTTAAGTGGTTAATTGCACTACATGATTTTTTATAATAATGAAAAAATGATAAAATTTATACTGAATCACATAAAGGAATGCTCTTAGTCTAACTTGCTTATAATTGAATATATTGACATTCTATATCGAGACTTAGAAGTATATTTCGACACATAATTATATGTAATTAGGCTTAAAGTGCCACTTACTTGAATTAGAGATATAGTCCTCTCTAGATGTGACAACATCAACCTGATCATTTTGAATCTATGCATTTGGTCTTCAGACCCGCTATACATGTATGCTTGATCTTCGGATCTTACTGAAATTTCAGTCCATTTCTATCACATTTTCACTATAGGAGTTAGAATTGTGGGCGATTACTTAAAACAAATATATTGTGTTAATTGAATTTGGTTGCTTTATGTTTTGAACTTGAATTGACCTTTGATCTTGATTATAATATAAAATGGTATTATGGCTGAACATGAATAATAATAAGATTACTAAATGATGTTAATTATGTTGATACGTGAATGAATGTGGTTTAATCAAACTAAACTTAATAATACTTTATGGTTAATGATGCATTAATATATCGCCCTTTACTCTTGTTGTTTGATGCTACAATAGTTTGATTATATGAGATCATATATGATTTGTTTATTTGAATATTCTTGAGCAACCAACCCTTAGTCTACACCCTCCATGTTAAGTTTTGGTTTCAGGCCTCTTAATGTAATTGAAGTATGAACTATAGTCTTAATTAATGGATTTTGATTGCTTTGATATGTTTTGAAACTTATTTTATGCATAAATAGTTCACAGATTAATTTTGGTGAAAAATGATATTGTTGGTTAAATTAACATTAGGCGCAAGGGTTTTGGGAGCCCTCAAACTTCGTTATATTTTTCAAGTTAACCCTTCAACTTTACGAAGGGTCAAATTAGTCCCTTAACTTATGAATAGTGGGTCAATTATATAGTCGCAACAAAATGGCCAGATAGGCCACTTCTGCAGTGTCATGTGCCCAAACGATTGAGTCATTTCATGATTTGATTGTTTGTATATTTGTGTTATTGAATGATCATAGATAATATGTTAAAATTTTGGTTACATTCAGATTTCACTCAACTATATTTCAAAACTAAGCAAATCACTCAAATGACAATTATGAAATTGTCAACAAAAACAAATCAATTTCAGCCAAATTATCGAGCTCTTATCTCAGCATATCCTGACAATTATCGTGGAAACAATAAAATCAGCATTTTAGAGTATTTTTCAGCCAAGTTATTGGGCTCTTATCTCGTATATCTCAACAACTATCATGGCAACGGTAAAATAAGCATTCTAAAGTGTTTTTCAGCTCAGTTGTTGAGCTCTTATCTCACCATAGCTCGATAACTATCTCAGCATCTTCAATATTTATGAATTTTCAGCCCTCGTTCTTCTTCGTCTGAACTCATATTTAGGTATCATTTGCTGCCTATGGATTTGTATTGAAGTTCTCTTTTCAACTATATCTTTGAAACTCATAAACTTGAACATTTGGAATCGCAATTTTTAAATCTCTCTTAAGTGTGTATAAATTTCAACTTTTGAAAATATGTGTACAACTTTCATAAATCTTTCATCTAAATTCTGAATTTAGCCTCGTTTGTGGATATGAGATTATATTAAAGTCTTCTTTTAGTATATTTTTTCAAACTATGGATATATGATTAATAATATTGTAAAATTTTCAATCTTCTTTAAGTGTTCGAAAACATCCAATCTTTTGGAAGCTAGATTTTCGTAGATTAAGAATCTCTTTATTGAAATATCTATAAATTTTTTGTATTCTTCAGGTGAGTGTTATTTGTTCATTGATGGACCTATATTGAGAAAATTGATTTTTGAGAAGCAAAACATCTTCTGTAGTAAGTTTGGTGACTAGTGCGAAGTCCTTAATCGTCGAGAACACTTCTAAGGATTTCTATTCACTTAATCATTGTTCCCAATCATTTTCTATCTATATATTTTTTTATTATTCCAAAAGTTACGATATCATTGAATATCATTTGACAAATATGTTTTGAAATGTACTCGGTCACGCTTGAGTTTTGCAACTTTGAAAACCTTATACTGTTGCCAATTAATTGATTGCTTCTTCTTAAAGAAATACCTTGTGTATTTTTCTAAGTGGCGAAAATTTTACGTTAGGTCTCCTTGAGTTAGGTTGTATGAAGTAGGGGTTAGCTCTTGAATGTCTTAATTTATTGTATGATTGAATGTATGTTGCTTGATCGATTGCCTTAATTTATTGATTGATGGTGTTGATTGTTTTGGATTTATTATTTTGATTAATAGATTAATTGTATGGAAATATCAACCTACAGCTTACACTCCATTATTGAGGTATATGAAATGTGACTAACCTTTATAATTGGTAAATTATGAAAAGAACATGGATGCATGACATGACATGGTTAATATCTATGCACTAGTATGGATGAATGCTAGGAATTGAATGTGTTTGTCTACTATGTGATAATGTGAGCTTAGAGACGCACAGAATTGCATGACATGTGTATGTATTGCATATGGATGTTTAGATAAGAGTCTATGTGTGTGATTATTTAGGATATGGAGAGCAAACTAGGCGTGTGTCTGACCCTTCTTTTCTTCTTTTTCGTTTTTCCAAAAATTTTGTTCACATGTTCAGTCAATAAGGCATATGGTTATTTGCTCTCATGGTGAAGTTCATTTAATTATGTACCTACACTTACTTGTATTTAAAAGTTATTCATGTTTGTAAATAAACTCGTGATGTATTTGAAATAGATTTGTATAGTTTCTTTATTCATTTGGAAAAATTAAGAAATACTATTTATACATGATTTATACTAAATAGCGTACATTTGAGAAAATAATATGTTCATAAGTCTTTCGTGAAATTCTTTTTAGCTTTCCGCACCTTATTTTATAGTATGAATTTGTTCCATAAATTGAATTCTTGAAATGTTTAGTATATAAAATTGTTTAATTAATAACAAATTGACAAATTATTTCATAATTATTTTTCGTTGGTGGATATTTTTGTAAATGGTATCGTTTATCTGAATTGATTATCCTTAATATGGGTTTAAGGAAAGAATATTTTATAAATGTTATCGTTAATGTGGCATTTGGACCTCGAGCCTTAGGTCCTTCGAGGGCAGGGGTCAAACGTTCACTAACTATATCTTTTTACTACAGCAATTGAAGTAACATCATAATAGGAAACATCATTAGGATTTCATGAATTCTATAAGTTAGTATGAAAGTTTTTAGGAGTGACATTTTATTGGTAGTGCTAGTTTTTTCATAAATAGTATGATGTTTAGGTAAGATAAGATTTTGGTGTAAATATATGTTGATAGTGCTAGTTTCTTCATATTTAGTTATGTGTTTGAGGTTGTTAAAATGATATTGATTTGTGATATTGTTTGATGTTTAGTAGTTTTTTTTGTTTGTGCTACAATTTTGGGTTATCAACTAACATTTAGATTTTTATGTGTTATAATTTGAGGTCATTTATTATTTTTTAAATTTTATTAGAGATTCCATAAGTACTATTTACAAAATATAAAACTTGTTAGTTATAGGTGGATCTTCATGGTAAAATATAAAGTAGATGGAAGCATTGAAAGGTTCAAGGAAAATTAGTCGTGAAGGGGTACACTTAGTCTTTCGCTATAGACTTCTAGGAAGCATTCACCTGTAGTGAAGTTAAATACTGTGAAAATCATCCGTTGCTTCAAGTTTGGATTGAAAACTGCATCAACTTAATGTGAAAAATGTCTTCCTCAATGGTAAGTTGGAAGAGGAAGTCTACATGGAGATGTAACCTGTTTTGAATGAAATAAAATGAGTCTGGGAGCTGCTATAATCACTCTATGATCTCAAGCAATCTTATCGAGCCTGGTTTAGGAGATTTACAAAAACAGTAAGACAATTCGACTTCAATCAATGCAATTCAAATAATATACTATTTGTTAAATATACTACTGGTGGAATGTGACTATTCTAAGTATCTGTGTCGACAATATCCTATTGATAGGCAATAGTAAAGAAGAAATTACAAAAACCAAATAATATCAACAAGGGAGTTTGAAATCAAAGACTTATAAAAACCTGAAATATTTCCTTGGAATGAAAGTTTTATGAACTAAGGAAGGGATCTTAGTAAATCAACAAATATATAGTGGATCTCTTAACTCAGATGGACATACTGAATTATAAACCAAGTCTCATTCCCATGAAGGTTAATGCAAGAAATGAGTTCAAGAAAGAAAGGATTCCAACTAACAAGATAAGATACCAAAGATTAATTGGAAAATTAATTTATCTTACCCAACACGACCTGACATATCCCTACCTGTGAGATTCTTAAGTTAGTTCATAAGTGAGCCGACCAATGATCACATGAATGGAATAATAAGGGTAATTCGGTTTCTAAAGATGACACTTAAAACTGGTTTATTCCTCAAGAAGAATAGTGAGAAGAACCTAAAAATCTACATAGATACTGATTGGGCAAGTTCTGTTATTGATATGCAATCAATCATAGGATATTGTGTTTTCGCTGGGGGAAATCTAGTGAGTTGGCAAGGCAAAAAATAATTTGTAGTATCACAAAGCAATTTAGAGGCTGAGTTGCGAGCAATAGCAAATGGTATATATGAAGAAATCTGGGTATCTAGGATGTTTGCAGATTTGAAACTTGATCTAGAAGATCTATGGAGCTTTACAGCGATAGTTAATCTGCCATATGCATGACAAAGGATTCAATCTATCATTACAAAACTAAACATGTGGACAACGACTATCACTTTATGAAAGAGAAAGTTGATAGTGGTCAGCTTACATTACATCACGTTCCAACTATTAGAAAACTAGTGAGCTCGAAGTTGAGTATATTAAGCATATACAACCCAACTTTAGGGAGGATGTTAGTAAATGTTACTTATTAAGGAGTTTATTTTATTTATTTCCATTATTATACTATTAGATTTATATTAAATCAATTAGTGATTTACTAAAATAAATTTTTAGATTTGTAGAAATAAATTTTATAATTCTCAAGAGATATTTAGATGGTAATTATTCATTTTTTTTCTCTTTATACACCTCTCTAACGTTAATGAGACGGTATTCCGTAAAATTATATTCATCTATTCTAAATCTCATAGACCAAATCTCACAGACTACAATGATGTATGTCATTTTACAAATTGTGATATCAGATCATAACTGCAAGTAATGGACTTCAAATATAACAATAGTGACATATATGCATACTTATATAAGCATACTTATATAAGCATAGATCTATTTCATAAAAGTAACATGTCATATTGGTCGAGTGAGAATAAATTTCTAGTCTTAATGTTAGATAATCCAAAATTTATTCAATCAATATAGAGATATGCAATATAAAAATATTCATAAAATTTGATGACAAACAAATTTTATTAATCATAATTAGATTTTTTTTTTAGTGCACTCTTAGACCCAGTTTAAATAACTCAATTTTATGGCATTTTTTAATTTTTTATTATTTTATAGTATTCCATAACTTTTGTGAAAATAATAGAGGGATAGATTTATTAATTATATTTACAGTTCAATGTTCATAAACTCCTTTTTTTTTAATTAAAATTTTCGAAATTGTAACGAAAATGAATCTTAAACTTTCTATAGCACTTTGAGAAAATGTAGCATAGATTGAAAATATTTTATTTTATTTTTTTAAAACAAAATTCTATTAATATATTCATGGTCATGGAAAAATATGAACTTCTTTAATTTAAAAAAAAAAAAAAAAAAACGAATTAAGTGGTATCCTAATATCAATTAAAGTAATTAGAAGCTTAGCACGCAAATAGCACATCATATGATAAAACACGTAGATAAATATGTAACGAATAAACAAACCGCAATGTGTTTGACAACGAAGCTTCTTAAAACCCACCAACTACATTACATTGTGTGATTAAAATTGTAATGGAAGATTAGCCAACCAAGTCATTCTTTGATTACGACCCACCACAAACAAAGAAGACAAGTAGCTAATATAAACGATTAGGTACATAATTCATTATAAATTAGTGAATGGGCATGACACGCATGTTCACATTCTTCACGCAAGTATAATACTATAAAAGATAAGAGGAATATTTTGAAATGACAAGAATTTGTGGAGTGGAGTGGAGGGAGTGAGTTTCATGAATTTGAGTCCACCGAATCTTTGACAAAATGGTGGCATTAATATTATGAATGTGTGTATGTACGAGTATGGTGGATTCGGTTCACATTGTTTTCGTTTTGTCAGTCCATATTTGAGAGTTACCTTTGATTATATGAGGTAGGCTGGGGAATTTATTCCTGTATATATGAAATGATATTCCTTTCATGCTTGAAAGGTTAAATTAAAAGAAGAAAAATTATTGAGTTGAATAAAAAAAAAAAGTTAATAAAATTTATTAGTTTATAAATAGAAATTTTTTTTTGAATGATTACTCTATTTTTTTTATTTTTAAAAAATAACTAATTATTTATATTTTGTAGGATTTTTTTTTTAATTTTAAAATAATAATTAACTTAACGTGAGAAACCCACCCCTAATAGAAATTATATAAAATCTAATTAGGATATTTTTATAAGTAAAAAAAAAAAAAAAGTCGTAAAAAAAGTAAGAGTATTTGAAGTACGCTAGTGGTAAGGTGGGATCAATTGGATCATCAAATTTTAACAAGGTGATATCAACGTGTATTAAGGTTAGCCTTTAGAAATTTGGTGTGTACTAAATAGATCTCCAGGTATTGCATAAGTCTCAGGGTATATTTTTGTCCATGATCTCAAAAAGTTAAGTATTTTACATTTTGTGTTGTGGTTCTAATTGTACTCCAATTGATATTGGTTAGTGAATTATTTAATCCATAAGGATCATGGTTTTATCATAGTTCAAAAAGGTATCCAAGTGAAATTGGGATATTAATTTTTTTACTTTTCTTGCTTGTTATTATGTCCTCTCTATGGCTAGTTATTTGTTACTGCTGCTTGATTATGTTTGTCGTAATTCCCAACAAGTGGTATCAGAACCAAGGTTCGGTGGTTGATTGATTATTTTGTAAGGGATATTATATTTTTGTTAGTTCTACGAGAAACAAGTAAGAAGGATACTAGAGTCGGAAAAACTTCAAATTCCTTTTGTTTGACAAGAAGATGAATTTTATGAATTGGAAGAGTACCATAGAAAACTTGTTTGTACAAAAGAATTTGGATAAGGCTACAATGAAGAATAAGCTTAATAGTTTGGATCATGCCGAGTTGGTGACATTAAAGAAGGCAGTCGATACTATTATAATATTTTGCTATGTCAAAAAAACTCCTCACTTTAGTTACATTCTTTAGAGGCTTCCAAGCTACAACCGCTTTAATCTTCTTTGGATCCCCCTGATCCCTTCTCTCGAAATCACATGGCCTAAAAATGCCACTTGTTCCATCCAAAACTTACACTTGGAGAGCTTAACATACAATTTCTCGTCCCTCAATTTTCAGAGCATAATTCAAAGATATCTCTGTGATCTTCCCATTTTGAAGAGCATACAAGAATATCAACCATAAACACTACGACGAACTGCTCCGAATAGGGGTTGAATAACATATTCATGAGAACCATGTATACTTTAGGTATATTGTTAACCCAAATAGTATCACCATAAACTCATAGTATCCATACATAGTACTGAAATTTGATTTTGGTATATAAGACTTTTTTTTTATAACCATAAGTTTATTTATTATAGAACAAAAACTCTTACATCCATGCTACAAAATTACAGGATCTTAAAACACCTTGCTTGGCAAGTGAATCAGCAAACGAATTACATCCACGCGGAGTGTAGGAAACAAAAAAAAAAATTCAAATGAAGTGAGTAGATCGTCAATCAAATTGAAAATATGAGATAATCTCCATGGTCTAGCAGATTGGTCAGAAGAGAACCAAGAGACTATGTTTTTCGAATCTACCTCAAAATTTATCTTCGACTGAGAAATATTCAGATTCTGTGTAGAATAGTGCACAACCAAGTATAAAGCATATAATTCAGCTTCATAAGAATCCATGAAGTCCAATGGACAAGAGAACAAGCATAAAACTAAGCCCGAACTGTCACGTAACACTCCACCTGCGCCTGAGTAGCCAGGATTCCCTTTTGACGAACCATCTGAGTTCCACTTTAACCAACCAACTGGGGGAGGGTTCCAAACTTGAGAAGAAGAAAGTGGAGACAAAGACAGACATGAAGATGAGACTGAATCAGATAGCTGGAAATAAGAACAATCCAGATTTGGAACATCTTTACTCCAAAAATCACTCCGAGCTAAAATAATCTTCACAACAAAAGAATGGGAATACCTTTTCTGTTGAAAGATTAGTTCATTCCTAACCAACCATATAGACCAGACAGCTACAAGAAAGATTAAGATCCGAGATTTTTCCTGAGATTTACTTACCAAACCAGCCCATTGAGAGAGAAATTCAGCTAAACTATTGGGAACGCAAAGTTGTAAACCCCAAGTATTTGCATTTCTAGCCCAAATTTCAGATGCAAATGAACAATGAATGAATTAATGATTGGTGCTTTCAGTTTCAGAGCAGCAGAATTGGCAGAAAATATGAGAATTTTGAATTACATTTCTTCTTAGCAAGAAGTCTTTAGTAGAGATCCTTTCTTGAACTGCAAGCCATAAGAAATTTCTAACCTTTGGAGGCGCATAAGACAACTTCAAAATTTGTTTCAGCAGCACATTTGTATCTGAAGCAGCTTTTTCAGTCACTGGCCAGTGCACGGAATGTGCCGAATAAGTTCCTGAAGAAGACAATGCCCAAATATACCGGTCCGGCTTGGATTTAGAAATAACAACCCTTCGAATGAGGTTGAAAAGATTACTAGTAGAAGACTCCTCCCAATCACGCAAAGGTCTTCTCCAAGATAGTCTCCAGTACCAAACTCCACCCATCCAAATACCATAATCAGACACAGCACTGTTAGCCTGAGTAGATAGCGAGTATAGTTTTGGAAAGGACCTACAAAATGGAATATCAGAGAACCAACAGTCTGTCCAGAATCTATATTTTTTTCCATCCCAAAGAAGAATACGTAGATTCTTACTAAATAAATCTGAAGCTGCCACTGACATGATATCATTCCAAACTCGTGAGGCTTTTGTCGATCTCAGAAAAGGAAGAAGATTTTCTCCCAAACCATACTTTGAGGCTACAAGAACACGCCATAGATTATTACTTGAATTACCCAGCTGCCAAAACCACTTAAACATCAAACCTTTATTTATCAAAGAAAGAGGGAAGATTCCCAAACCACCGGAAGATGAATGCTTTGTCACAGATGACCATTTAATTTTTGCAATTTTCCTAGAGGCAATTGAACCACCCCATAGAAATGATCTCATCAAAGCCTCAAGCTTCTCAATTACCAACTTCGGTGCTTTAAAGAGAGAAAGGAAATATACTAGAAGGCTTGAGAGGACAGATTTAATTAGAACAATTCGCCCTGCAAATGAGAGAGAATTACATTTCCATTCGGCCAATTTCTTTTCAAAATTCTTGACTACAGGGTCCCAAAAAGATATTCTACGTGCAGAAGAACCCAGAGGCAAACCTAGATAGGAACATGGTAAAGATTTAGATAGACATCTGATCTTCGCAGCACACCTCACAATCCAATCATTCGAAATATTGATACCCATAAGACAACTTTTAAAAAAATTACCTCAAGTCCAGAAGCAGCTGAAAAAATCCATAGAAGATTTTTAAGAGTAACTGCTAAACTCTCATCACCTTCCATAAAAACCAGAGTATCATCTGCATATTGTAGATGAGAAATTCTTATAGGGGCAGTAGATATATTCTTCCCATGAATAGGAATGCCTCTAAAGATTCCTATCTGAATAGCATTATTCAAAATTCCGGATAAACCTTCTACAGCAATAATGAATAAGAGAGGCGAGAGAGGATCCCCTTGCCTTAAACCTCTTGACGGGGAGATTTCTTCTGACGGACAGCATTGATGAGGAATGATATTTTTGCGGTTCGAATACAACAAGAAATCCAAGTTCTCCATTTTATTCCAAAGTTCATTGACTTAAGAACTGAATCAAGATAATCCCAAGAAACTATGTCGAAAGCCTTGTGAAAATCTAACTTCAGAAGTAAACCTCTTAAACCAGAATTCTTGATTGAATGGACAGCTTCATTTGCAACCATAAAGTTGTCCAGAATTTGTCTACCTTTGATAAAAGCACTCTGCTCAGGGTCAATCACATCTTCGATCACTCCCCTCAATCTGATAGAAAGTCATTTAGACAAAATCTTGTATATACAGCCGATCAAGCTTATTAGTCTAAAATTCTTCAGCTCAAAAGCACCATTAACTTTTGGAATTAGAGTAACAAAAGAGGAATTAATTCCATATGGCAAAGTACTATATTGACGAAATGATTGAAACATTTTCAAGATATCTAGTTTCATAACCTCCCAACTTCTCTTAATAAATCCCATATTGAAGCCATCTGGCCCAGGGGCCTTGGAGCTATCACAGGACCAGATTGCAGCTTTAATTTCTTCCATGGTAAAAAGAGTTTCAAGAGATAATGAAGACTAAGTAGAGATTTTTTTGAAGAAGGAATCTGGAAGCTTCACTCCGTTATGACATTTTTCTTTAAAGAGCTCTTTATAGAAAGAGAGGATTTCCTGAGTAATATGCTCAGGGCTTGAAGAGAGACCATGAACTGTTTGTAAGCTGGAGATCCAATTGATTGAATGTCTGATGGAAGCAGCAGTGTGAAAAAATTTTGTATTTTTATCCCCTTGAGAGTTCCAATTCAGTCTTGACTTTTGCTTCCAGATTGCATCTTTGTCACGAAGATTTGACCACAGTTCAGTCGAAAGAGATTTTTTCTTATCTTCTAGTTGACATTGAGTGTTGAAATTAAGAGATAAGCACTCTAATTTTTTATCCACTTTTCCAATCTCATCTTCCAAAGTCTTTATAGAATTGTCAACATTGCCAAAACATTTCTTGTTCCAATGAACCAATTTGGATTTGATACCTTTCAACTTTGCACCAATTCCTGCTGAAGGATTCTTAGAAGACCACCACTTTTTGATGTTATCGTCGAAATCCGGATGTTCAGCCCAACAGTTTAGGAATTTGAAAGGCTTGGGACCCCAATCTGACAAACCAATATTGAGAAGCAGAGGAATATGATCCGAAATGCCTCTTGGAAGAATCGACTGCGACAAGGTAGGAAATGAACTTATCCAAGCAGAGTTGAACAGAAATCTGTCAATTCTACTACAATTGAAAGAATTTCTCCATGTGAATCGACCCCCCACCAAAGGAAGACTAATCAAACCACATCTATTTACAAAATCTTTAAATCTCAAATCCTTAAGAAAGAAGGATTCTAGAGACCTTTCCGACTTGCACAAAACTGCATTAAAATCTCCACCCACCAATGTTGGAACACTATGGTCAATGTAATCATATAGCTCAGACTATAGGGAAAGTTGTTCGTGAGATGAACAAGGACTATACACTGCTATAATCGCACAAGACAGATTTCCATCCAATAGGGAACCAGAAATTTTCATCCAATTGACACCCAAAACCACATCGGATAGAGCTAGAAAATTCTTTCCCCATGTGATTATAATGCCACCACTGTAACCTACAGACTCCACAACCTTCCAATCAAAATAAATCTTACCCCAAATGATAGCTAAATCTGCTTTCGAGACTGAGGACATTTTTGTTTCTTGAATGATAATCAAATTGATAACTTTACGCCGAACCCAAAATCGCACTACCCCTTTTCTGACTGAGGAATTTAAACCTCTCACATTCCAATTGAGAATAATCATTAAAAATGAAATGAAAAGAGCGAATAAAGGCAGTCAAATCAAGACCTGACCTCCACACGTATCGAATTCCATGCCTGCAAATCCTTTTCATCCAGCTTATTGATAATGTTGATAAAGTCTCTCTTTTTCGAAGGAGAACCAATACCAAGAAGGCTCGCCATTTGCCAGATAGCGTCACCATCATTAATATCAAGTAAAGAGATACCTTGACTGCTCTTTAAAAGAATTCATGAATTTACGTGTCGAATGCATTCATCTGAAATTGAGAAATCTGTGCCAGTATCACCAGAAGAATTAGAGTTGGATGAGATGACCTCCATTGAAGGAATTTTGGGATTGGAGATATTTTGGGTTTTTTTTTTGTGTTGTTTGGCAGGTTTCAGATGAGAGGATATCGACTTCTGCTGAGATAACATATTGATAGATTTTGACTTGATGGTTTGGGGACGGGTAGATGGTAATTTTTGGGAGATAATGAAGACTGGGCTTTGGTTTGGATCCAAAGATGTAGGATCCATGAGGAGTGGGAGATGTTTTGAACTTAAAGAACATGATGGGGATTTAGTCCGTTTTTCAAGATCCGGGCTTGGGTTAGAAAGCCCCACAATTATAGTTGGGCTTTGAGACTTTTGAAGAAGTTGAAGAGGTTTAGAAATAATGCTACCCGACAATTCAGATGGAATGTTGCAGTTGGATCTGGGAACTCCGCGATCAGGCGTGACATAGTTGTTGGACTTTGGAGCATGTAATTCACCTGACATATGCATTAATTGAGAAGCCCTGCATGAGCGGCATCTCCCATCGATTGGAGAAGGACTCTCCGACTCCGATTCCGACGAAGTATTGTTATCTTCCGCAGACTTAGAGCTATCTTCTACTAAGGGAAATGATGAGCCTTTAGGAGAATAGTTAATCCACAGGTCCTCTGGCAAAGGAAGATGTGGTTCTTCCAAAATTCTGATGGGAAAAATCTTTCCATTAATTCTTGGTTTGATGATTCTGCTAATATGACTCGGGAGGGAAGTTGAAATGAGGATTCTTGCAAAATCTAACCCAGATTTCAACCTTGTGGCTTCGTCAACACATATAAAGGATCTTTGTAAGTTTTCAATATTTGTAAAGAACTCTGTATTCCAGGCTTGCAAAGGAACTCCCTCACATCTTAACTACGTGAACCTTACTGAGCAGATAACATGAGGATCCCATGGTTGAATTTTCTCGAACCATTCAAACAACCAATCCAAGTTGTTTGAGACCGCCTTTTCAAACTCGTCATTATCAACAAATGTAATAAGAATCATATTACCACCCATCGTACGACACTGACACACCTTACAACCCGTAGCTACAATTCTCTCTTAGACATATGAGAAGGTAAGAGGTGATCGAAGCCATCCTACCAAACTTCTGTTCAACCATTCAAGCTCGGAATCCTGGGGGCAATATTCAAAATTCCCATGATCTGCTTTAGGAATTTCTTTAAATCCAATTGGATTGCATCTCCCAAATTCTACAACTTCAGCAAATGAACGATCATCTACCATTTTATTATACACAAATCCATTAACTTTTCTCATGCCGTGGGCAGAAATCTTTTCTGGATCTTGAGAGCGATTTTGCCTTGGATGAACAGATCTGGGATTGGGATTTGCTATGCTGATAGCAATTTGGTGATTACCAATCCAAGATCTGTTAAGAGCATTCAAAATAGAGTCTGAATCTATATGAATCCTCATCATAACAAAACCAAATATAAAACCTTTCTTGCTGAGTTTGTTTGGGATATAAGCTCTAGAGACTTCTCCATACCAAGAAAAGAAATTTTTTAAACAAGTAGAAGGCCATCCCGATGGAATATTGTTAATGAAAAAGGTAACAATGGCAGACTTATGAAAAGAACCTCTATCCTCAGAAGAAGGGAGATTCCTATGTCCGCTCCCAAACTTCCTTTTATAACCGTGGACACGATTATGCGGAGGAACGGGAATACCGGAGATACTTTTGAATCCATTTGCAGGAAAAGAGACCTTACCTAGAGATACTTGATTCGTAGCTGGTGATAAATGGATCTCAAATCAATCTTTGAAAATACACCTGCTCCCCGAAGTTGATAGCATAAATCGTTGATTCTCGAAAGAGGATACTTGTTCTTCATAGTCAACTTGTTTAGTTGACAATAGTCAATGCATAACCAAAAAGAATAATCATTCTTCATAATGAATAAAATCCGTGCTCCCCACGACAAAACAATTGGCCAAACAAACCCCTTATTAAGAAGTTCTTTAAGTTGAATCTTCAACAAAAACTCTGCCTGTGTCATTCTATATGGGCCATAAAAACAAGTGTAGCACCCGAGATCAATTTTATACTGACCTCAACTTCTCCACTAACTGGCAAACCCCGATATTCTTCCCAAAATAATGTTCAAGAAGTCTTGCACAGTTGGTATATGCCTACTTTCAGACGAGTGTTTGCTTGTATTAACCACTTGCACCAAATAACCTTCAGAACTTTCACAACCTTCGCTAAAGCCGTGGAGACAACCTGATTTGGGCAATTACTCCAGTCATTGGTCATTGTTATCAATCCATTCGGTGTCTTAAAGGTAAATCTTTTCACTCAAAAATCCAAAATCACTTCGTGCTTAGATAACCACTCTATGCCTAAGATTACGTCAACTTAAAGGTAAACCTTTTCGCTCGACAATCTAAGATCACTTTGTGCTTAGATAACTAGTCCATGCCTAAGATTACGTCAAATTCATTACTCTTCAATTCAAGAAGGTTCCCTAGGAAGGTTTCTCCATACATAACTATTGGAACCTCCTTGAACGCGAAATTTACTATAATGCAATTTCTCAAAGGATTTGACACCAAAATGACATAATCAATCTTCCCATATCCCCAATTCTTACCTATAAGCATATTACTAAACATATAGGACAAAGAAGAACTATGGTTAATCAATAAAAAGACTATGGTACCAAGGATCGGGTACGTACTCGTGATGACGTCCTAAGTATCTGTTTCCTCATGACCACCATAACATAGGTGTGATATATGATGCTCGATTCTCTCCTCAATTGACATTCTTAAAGATAACACGTCTCCTTTCCACTCCTCTAGATGCACTTAGAGTTGATCTATCACCCCTTTGGACCAAAGTCACTTCAACAACCGGCGCCCTTGAATTATATTTTCTTATGCTCTATGAATAATTTTTGTAAAACTACTTAATTTGTTAACTCTTCTAAACTTTGATGAGTATTGAATGTTTAAATAGGCTAATATTTTTAGCTTTATGACTTAAGTTGAATTTGAACTTGTAATGATGAGAATGCTTGAACTACTCAAGTACTATAAATTACATTGTCTATTATATATATAGAATGATATGTTTTATGATTCACTATTAATTGAATTGAAAGTATGATCATAGTTGTTATTGAATATTAATATGGAACCTTAGGCCTCATGTCTTGGGTCCCACCGGGACGAGGTTTGACACTACATTTGTTTCGGTATCAGGGCACCGGTTCTTGGATGCATCTACTTATATGTTTGTATGCATTAGAGTTAAGAATTGTTTGTATTAGTTTTCAAATCATGACATTGCATGACATGAACATCATAAGTTTTCTAATGCTTGATCCACTTAAAACCTTTTTGATAAATGGATTCATCATGACTCGAAATCGTCGTAATCCTAACTCATCCTAATTTAGGTCTTACAATTAACGGAGCTGATAATCCTTATTGAGGGTTGATCAAGGATGACACGCCCTTAGTGATTACTTAGTAGAGAACCCCCAAAATTCTCAAGACTTCATGGTAGCTCATATGAGGTTGATAGCCGACATAAACCAGCTATTTGAAACTGTGGTGCAATGAAAAGTTGCTAGACCGACAAGAATAGAGAGATCGATGCTTGAGAGGATTTCTAAGATGAAGGTTGATGTCTTCACGGTAGTTAGTTGTGATACTCTAGATGTAGCGGAGAATTAATTAGCTAATACCAACCAGAAACTTGAGGAGGCCCATTGTACTTCTAAAGAAAAGCTATTGGGCATGTTTTCCTCTGGAGAATGATGCCTTTAGATAGCTGGAGTCCATCAGGGAAAATGCTTATGTTGTTGAAATGACTTATGATTTCTTCAAGGAGGATTTTTGGAGGAATTTTTAGGTTCAAATCTTTATGGACCAAAATAAGCTAAATTTCATTCACCTCATGCGGAAAAATTGTCATTGACGGAATGCAACCTGGAGTTTTTTAAATTGAGCAGATATGGGCCTGAAATCATTCCAATGACAAGGGAGAAGTATCATAAGTTTAAGGTAGGGGTGGCAATATGGGTCGTGACACGACAAGTTGACACGAAACAAAACCGATTATTAAGGGTTAGGGTTGAGTATAATCGTGTCGTGTCAGTAAACGTGTCGAACCGTTTAACCCGTTTAATAATCGTGTCGCGTTCGTGTTGGCATAATCGTGTCACGGATTGACCCGTTTATTGAGGATATATATGTAATTTTAAATTTTGATATTTTATTTTTGATTATTTATTAAATAAAATTAATTTTTATTAAATAAATTTGTGTCAACCCATTTAATAATCGGGTTAACGTGTCAATTTCATGTTCATGTGTCGAATTGGATAATGACCCATTTATTAATCGAGTTATCGTGTCGTGTCCGTGTCAACTCATTTCTAATCATGTCGTGTTCGTGTTGGAAGTTTGCAACCCGTTTAATAATCGTGTCGTGTTCGTGTCGTGTCAAATTAAACGGGTTTGTGTTCGTGTCAGGGTCAACACGACCCGCGAACCCGTTTTGCCAGCTCTGGTTTAAGGAAAGATTGACCTATGTTATCAAAGGTTCACTCAGTCTCTAGATAGAGAATTTCAATGAAATGATGGAGGCTGCTCAAGAAGCTGAACAATAACACAAAAGGGGCAGACCATCTGTAACGTCTGTAATTAGGTCTAAAAATTTTCCGTATTTTCCGGTGAATTTTGACTTTTCAGCCAAAATTCGGGTTAAAGGGTAAAATGATAATTTAGGGTGTCAATCGAAAATATAGAGTCTAATATATCAAAATGACTGTCTTTAAATGCATTGTATAAATTGAGTATTTGAAATGAGAAATTAAAATTTTTCATGAACGAAAAATATTTTAGAAATGGTTAAACTAATTTTTAAGTATATGATTATTTTATAAAAAAAAGTTCATAGCCTATTTTTAAAGTAAAGACCATTTGAAAAACCCCTAAGTCATTTGATTTCTTTCATTTGTTTTATTTCTCTCCAAAACACAAAATATATTGTTTAGAGTTTCTCTCAAGTTTTCTTCCCTACGAGATTAGTAAGTCTCTCTAAAACCCTAACTTTAAACTTCACGTTTTACAAATTGATTTTTCTAATGCTATCATGATTTATGATTATGAATTAGTTCTTGAGATTTGAATTGTTCATTAAAGTGTTCTTTAAAATTGATAGAGTAGTAAACCCTAGAATTTGATTTGATTTAATCGTATTGAAAAGTTCATCTCTAGATTGATAATATTAATGACTCTATAGTTTCCGATGATGGGTTAGTTAAGGGGTGGAAATTTAGATTGTAACGTATTTTTTATAGTGTAGACAATGTATTTGATAGAATGCCTATGTGAATTGTATTGTTTAGACGACTTGAGTCACGACGGAAATCAACCGACTCGCTTAGCTAATCGACAGAGGACATATTAGTAATTCTGTTTTAAACTCTACATATTGTATGGGTGACGGTGGAAATCCAACCGACGTCGCTTAGCTAATTGACGGAGGACAGAATAACAATTCTGTTTTTAAGCTCTACATATTGTATGTTGTGTGTTTATTTGTTTGTGCATTAAACCGGTTAATTAGATATAACCATATAGATGGAATTGTGATTGGAATTTGATATTGAATATTTTGAATATATGCCTAATTAAATGTGCACATTAGATTTAATACTTAATGAATGTGCATATGGATTCGTGTGTGGTTGAAATTGATGACCTCTTTATTAGTTATTGAATTGTGGTGATGAATTAGAATATTGGTTTGTTGTGTTGCCTAAATTCTATTAATAATATGTATTTAATAACATTTATTTATTACATATACGGTGCATTTATTGTATTTAATAGCATTTATTACATGTAAGAGTTTAAATGTGGATATTGGAATCATAACATGGTAGTTTAATTATTATGTGGTTCACATGGTTGCTAGTAGGATTTTAATACCTACAATAGGTTATTGAATTGATAAATAATGGAGGTAATGGAAATGTGTGTTTAATTGCTAAATAATTGATTGCCCTTGGTCATAGATTAGTATAGAGATGGAATGACATGTCATAAGGGAAAAATTAGAGATCTCGGCCTATTGAAATGTAGGTAAATTGTGGTTTAGCTAGCCACTATTGGAAACCAAAGTGACGACTTCTATTAGGTGTGACGGCACCACCGCCTGCGGGCTATTGTTATTGTTGATCTTCGGATCTATTGTTGGGATCCATAGGTAGATGGCCGTCCCGTAGGGATTAAACGACATTATAAATTTCGGTATTCGGACCTATTGTCAAGCCTCGGCCTTATTGTTTTTCGTTTCAATATAACGTCTAGATTAGGGGCAGTCAAAAATATATAAATGATATATTGTTATAGCTTAGTATATTGATTATTGACTAATGAGAATTGGTGTAATGAAGTTTGAATATCATATTTTGTTTGCTTATTTCAATGTTGGTTCATTTAAAATTCAACATTTATTGGCCTTGAATGTTGTGTAACATGGTGTAATTTGATGTTATTAATGACATGGGGAAGTGTTATAAACTAGGGACAGTAAGACTCAAATTATAAATGGTTGGGTGGCAAAACCAAGTGGAATAATTAACTAAGCCTTATAAAACAGCTTCGGACACGGTTTAGCCGTGTGCTTATACACGGATTGTGTTCGAAAAACCCATCAAGAGACAATTAGACAGCAGCTTACACGAACTGGCCGTGTTACGCAACACGGTTCGTGTTTGCCCTTGCCCAAGACCAACTTCACCAGCATGTTACGCGGTCTGCCCGTGTTAAAGCACTCAGACCGTGTAAAATCTCTTACACGGACACCATTTCCGACAAAGTGTTATTGAACACGATCTAACTCTATGACCCTACACGGTCTGTATTTCATCCTTCACCATAAATTGATACATTTTCACATTAAATGCATAAAGTAATAAATGACTTTAAATGAATGTATAGGTATAAGTGTGTAATGTATAAAATAAAATTAATTGATGTATCGATTAAAGTACGTTGTGTGTGGTATATTGAATATCTGATTGTATCAATTAAAGTGCATTGTGTGCAAGTATCATGATTGCATGTTAATAAAGACGCACATGCTTGTGTTTGTTTGAGCATGGAATTGTTAATCAGGCATCGATAGCCTGATGTTTTCCTATTTTCCTTTTTGTCACTTCTATGTGAAAGCTAATAAATTGATCCAGTTAGAACGGGTTGACTGCATCTGCATTGAACATCTTAGCAACACATCCATTTTGTTTTTGTTCACTTTTCATTTCAATCGAACCCTTTTTAAGTTTTAATGTAAAACATTTACTTTACATTTCTTTTGGTGGATTTGGATTTCATGTTACGATATTATTAGAACTATTCTTTATTGTTGAACAACTGTTTTTATTGAATTTTATAAACATTGAAGTACTTTGAAATATTGGTTTTATTCATTGCAAATGTTATTATATCAACTCGTATTGAATGAATTGTGTTAATGTGACGCTCCGGCCAGCGTTAATGAAGGGTGACGAATGTAGAATTAAGTTTCAAGGAGATGCGGTGGCATAATGGACTTTTGTTATGAATGGGCACTACCACAGGAGGTTTTGCACCCATACGAGATTAGTTGTTGATGAAGCAGATGATAAAGTAACGAGTTTTAGCTAGTGATCATACTCAAGTATTATATAATCAGTACCATGATTAGGGTTGTTTGTGAGACTAGTCGAGCCCGAGTTTGGCAGGCTCGGCTCGTTACAGAAAAGGTCGGCTCGTGGCTTGACTTGTGGCTCGCAAGCCTTTTTTTTTTTCTGACTCGAGCTTTTGGCTCATGATAATTATACAGGCTCGGCTCGACTTATTTAAGCTCTTAAAGGCTCGGCTTGATAAGTTTCGTTTAAGTTTGTAAAGCTTGTTTGAGCTCGTTAGGCTTGTTATCGGACTCTTTTGAGCTCGTGAAGATTGTTTGAACTCGTTTACCATATATTTATTTTGATTTTTTTATACCAAAAAAAATTTTTAAAAATGTAATGGAAAAATGTACTCATTCAATAAATATTAATATATCCACTTAAATTACATCTATGCCCTAATTTTTTACAATATTTTATCCTATTATTATAAATGAGTTTGCTTAGCCTCGTTTAAATCACGAGCCTTTTACCATGAAGCTCGAGTTCGGCTCACTTCTGGCTCTTCTAATTTGAACTCGAGTCGAGCTTTAAACGAGTCGAGCTCGAACCGTTCGCAAGTCGACTCGACTCATTTTCATCCCTAACCATGATTGTATGCAGAGAATTTGGAAAGGTTAACGAATACATAAAGAAGTTTATAAGATTGCAATCCATATACAATAATTGTTAAAATGAAGGCATTGGGCTTGCTCATTTTAAGAGGGGACTGAGTTCACATATTCGCTGTATAATATGAGTTTCAATTTTCTATACTATTGTAATATGTAATATATCAACCTATTACTATTTGTATCTTTTATTAGCTTTTGGTGTCTGGTGGGCTTTGGCTATTGTTGTGGGCTTGATCCTCATAATTTGCTCTAGCCCCTTCATTTTGACCATACCTATCTTAGATCCGTGCCTTCATACCAGATTATCAGAACTTTAACTATATAAACTCTCTTTTGGCTCTTGTTCACTATAAGGAGAGAGAAACTATTGTTGGGTTGTTCATCTCTCTTGTCCATCTCTACTAAGGTTTTGTTCTTTAGTCTATAAGCTTGATTCTTTATATTTCTATTGATGATTCGAGTTCTTGTAACTTGCACATTGCTATTTGATTCGTAGTGCAACCGTCTCCTCTCTTTTTTATCTGAGATCTCCGTGGATTAGCTATTTTTTGTGATGAACCACGTAACTGTGTGTTGTGTTGATTTTTGTTATTTGTTGCATATTTTACTTATGGATCTTATATTTTAATTCACATATACTTTGCTGATGCCATTGAAATAAAATAAAAAAATGGAAAAGAATGAGTTGAATGGTTAGCTCACCAACCGTCCAATCGAAACTACAACTACAATAGTTATAGTTGAAGTGGAAGCCAATAAAAAAAAAATTTTAAAAATTAAAAAAAAAACCATTTTTTTAACTCTTTTTTGAAAAATATACAAAAACAGGTTTTTAAAAGTTTAGTTTTCACTCCATAGGCCAAGTTTTCCAAAATACCCCTAAAACTTTACAATTCACAGATGCTGTGATTTACGCTCACAGTCTGTGAATTACGATCACAGCTATGAATGACCTATGGAATAAAAATCAAACTTTAGTTTTGCAAACTTTTCAAGGAACTTAGAATTGTACAGTAAACCTTTTATGCCCTATAAAAAAATTTTCCTTTTTTTTCTTATTACTTATGCTAATATCTTGAATTATTTTTCTTTCAATATTGAATAGTATTTCCTCTTTAAAATTTTGGAAGCAGACATATATGCTGGCATGTGAACTCAGGAATTATCCCACCATCAAATTACACATGCACGTGTGTATTTGCACCTTAAATCCTATGATCTAGGTTAAAATTTTAATTCCAAAATCCATATAACTCTTTTACATAAAATATGTTCATCATTAGAGGTTCCCTTGGCCAGTTATGATTACATTGTTCCAAACTCGGGCAAAATTATTACACTTCTTCAATTAATATGATTCAAATGAAATTTCAACATGACACATATTATTGAACAACCAATAAAATCCATCCCTATTATCTCAATTGAAAAGGTAAGAATCTCATTGTCCAAACACTTAGCAAGAGAATTAGTCACTCAGTTTATATCATCATGATAAACTATCAATCATTACCACGCTCAAGACTGTTTGTATTATTTGTCATTATCCCGATTCCACGAAGCACATTATGAGTCCAACGAAGCTGTTGTGTTCAACTGCAAATCCAACTGAGAGACCAAATCATGAATCCAATGGGGTGCTCATGGTTATCTATCATCTATGACCATGATGATAATTAATCTCAAGTGGGCACCACTATGCACTTGTGCATGCATGCCATAATATTTATTGTTTTCTTCAAAAGAAGTGAAGGGAAAATCAAAATCCTCCTTCTAACAACTTCTATATAATTTTAATTTTCATATTTTTTCAAAAAAAAATTATTTAAAAGAAATGAGTAAATTGAAAAAACATTAAAAATTCTTACTTTATAATTTTTTTATTTTAATTTTGAAATTATTAAAAAAAATTCAAATTTATAAATTCTTATTATTAATAAGATAAAAAAATTAAAATTATGATATTTGATTATTATTTATTATATGAATAATTTTCATTAGTCGATATATTTTGTTATGAATTATTTTGAAATAAATTAGATTAAAAATTAAAATTATAATAGATTGAAAAAAATATTAAAAGTAATATAAAAATAAAAATTTAATATTTATATGATGAGTTTGAATAATTTTTATTAAAGTAATTAATATTTTATTAATGATAATGTTAAGAAAATGATGAAAATTTAAGTAAAGCAGGTAAAAATATAAAAAAAAATAATAATAATAATAATAAAATGAGATAAAGATTGAATATAGGAAATAATTTTTTTTTTCTTAAAATATTATTTTTGTTATTATTACTGGAAGCTCCCTCCCTGTCAACTTATACATCATATAGATGGGAAATGTTGTGGTAAAGTTAGACAATGGATTGTTTCTCCATGCACTTGTCACCATACCCTTTAAAATGACTGCAAACAATAACATTTCAAAAAACAGGAAATTCAAAGACGAACAAGAAGGGTTCCACACACAATCATTCTTAAAGAAAATTCTCTTTTTGACTTCGGCTTGTGGTTATTCTTTATTACTGTGTACTTGTGAGTTGTGAAAGTAAGAAATTCATAATTAATAAAGGTAGATTATTTTGACTCTATTATCATATAGTATTTAATTTTAAAAATTTGTAATTGAATATCATTTGATTTAAAATATTTATGGAGGAACCTCAACTCTCTCCTAGTAGTATGATGTTATCCGTTTCAAATTAAAATCAAATTCATATTCTATGAATTTATATATTAAAAATATTATTTTCTTGTGTACTAACTATATAAATGGCTATTGGTTTTGTAATATCTAGTATACACCACATAGCAACTACTAAGCTACCTTGAAGAAGGGAAACAAAACAATGTGTGGTATATAGTGTGAATTAAAATAAGGTATAGATATGGTCACATCACTATCCATTTTAAATATCGATTAAATTCCTCCGTAATCAGAGGCTCTCACATACTAACCTCAAATTGGGGTGACTACAGTCTTTTAGAATATAAATATATAGATAGATACAAGAGAGAAAAATGAAATCAAACATTTGTTACTGTATGCTAAATTATACAAGTCAAATGGAGAAATTATGGCACTAGAAATAGAGGTGAATTAACTGGACTAATTTCAACCTTAAATTAGCTATTTAGTTGACAATTATTATTATGAAATGAACAGAAATTTAATTACATATTCTTTATTTTTTTATTATTATTATTATTATTATTATTATTATTATTATGTATTAATCAAAATGTGCACCGATTATATTCTATGAAGTAGAACAAAGAAGTGGGGAAGGATCACAATCCTTTGAGAGCACAATAGAAGCCTTATAACAAGTGTCTCATTTCATTAAAAAATTTATAAACAATTATAAATTTTAAGTAAATCCTGCAGAAGATTTATGAAGATTACAAATGGGGTTACAAAATAATAAATGTATAGGTTGTAGTATCGGCTTTAATTTAAAGTAAAGTTGAATGGTGTAAGATGACAGGCTTTAATTTCCACTAACTAATTTAAAATATTTAAAAGAAATGAAGAGATTGCATCACTATTCACCATAGATATTGGTTGGTATGTACGGAGGAAGAAGAGAAAATAAAAAAATAAAAAAATAAAAAAGAGTTAAGTGATGGGTGCATCCCAAGAGGAAGATGTCTCACTGCTTTTGTGCTCTGTATATCTTCCCCTGTGTCTGTCAGTATCACTCCCCAGAGATTTGCTTTACTTGGAAACCTCAATTACTCTCTTTTATTTCCATTTCAATTCTTTAATTTAAACTATTATTTATTTCTATCCATTCCTCCCCCCTTTGATATTATATTAAATTCACTAAAAAGAATTTTTTTTAAAAAAAAAATAATTGAATTTAAAAATTTTCAACAAACCAATTTAAATTATTTTGAAATCAATTATAATTTTATTTTGAAATTATAAAATATTTTTAAAAATATTTTTGAACAATTATTTAAATATTTAAAATATATAATTTTAAATTATTTTATTAAAATAATAGTTTTAGTTTAAACTACTTTAACTAAATTTAACTAAATTTTAAATTTTTTAATTTTTTATTTAAATAAATATAATTTACATAATTAATATTTATAATAAATAGAACTTAATTCTTCCTCCGTCCTAGAGTAATACTTCCTCCGTCTTTTTTAGTGGCAACATTAGACTAGTAAACACTATCTATCAATCAATTTTGTTTCATACGTTATTTTTTTTATATGTATGAAAAAATATATGCAATTATTATAATTTTAGTTGTATATAACTAAATATATTTATCATTAAAATTAAGTGTCGGAGAATGTGTCATGCACAAATATTGCTACCGAACAAAAACAGAAAAAATATATAAAAAAAAATGTTTTGCACAATTAAACACTGTTTAATTAATAAAATAATTATTTTTAATATGAATTTATTGTTTTATTTTATTTTTTTTTTGTAATTAAACAATTTACATACTTAATATCATAGTTTAAATGTTATATTAAAAATAAAAACATTTTTTTTAAGAAAAAAATATAATTGAAAAATGAATTTTGAGAAGTGATCCTTAGAAATCTCATTACAACTGTGATCCATTTTTATTTTTATTTTTTAATTTATTTTTATGATTTAATAGGATTGATAGATTATTTTTCGTATAACCGTTAATTTAGTTATGAAAGTCAGGTAAACCTGTTTTTAGTGAACTCAAAGTTACTTCTGCAAAGATATTTGTTTTTCCCTCACCACTTCTCAAACTATTTAAATTATTATTGCTTTTTTCTTTTTTATACTCAAACTGCTACGTATACGTGACATGACTTTTTTTGTACGGAGTTTAGGCAATTCATAATTAATATATATTATAAATATTAAATTAAAATTGATATTATAAAATGTAAAATTTAAATTAAAATTGAGATGTTAATTTTAAAAAATTCAATATAAAAATTAAAAAATTTAAATTAAAATTGATAAAGCAAAATCATTTCTAGTGAAGATCCAAAATATTTATAGGTTCTAATTGACACATATGAACAATTTGAAAATTTTAGTAGAAAAGAGTCTCAATTTTTATTTTTTAATATCATAAAAATAAATTTTAAGAAAAAAAAGTTACTACTTTAAAATATCCGTTAATTTAGTTATTCATTACTCTACGTAAATCAGTTTTTCCATACCTAAACTATACATAAATCATTTTCCCTAAAGTAGACCATTTATATACCAATACATGTGAGCCACTGTACTGAGTTGTCACTACATCACACAAACAAATTAAAGCATTTATGGTCATCTCATAGACCAAGTTTCAATCATGTTGATTGTAAAAAGAAAGCTTATGAGATGTTTCGGTGGCAAAGTGGAGTAAGTCGTCAGTCTCACATGCAACAAAAACAAACTATCTTATCTACTCCACATCTCCATGCACTCTCTCATCCTCCAAAAACCCTAAAATTAATCTAAACAAAAGCAACCACAAACCATTTCTCTTTAAGACTATAATATATAATTTCGATAAAGCTCATATACCAAACCATAAAAGAAAAAGTTGATCAAACATACCACTCATCAACTTTACAAAGAAAAAAGTTCGACCTATTCCAACCCAGAAGATTAAAATTAAAAAAAGAAAGATAAACTTTATAATAAAAAAAGCAAACTATTCTCCCTCCATCACCTTCTCACCACATTTACACAAATGTCTTATAAGATCATTCAATTCAACCATTTTTGTATACCCAAAGAAAAAATTATTTGAGTTATGGAGGTGGGCCATATCCGGATAGATCAGGCCATTGATTTGGATTCATGGAAGTAGAAGCTGAACCTGAATTGTTGTTGCTGTTTCCTCCACTTGTACTGGTACTTACACTCCACAAAGCTGTGTCTGGAACATTAGGGTTGTTGTTGTTGATGTTGATGAAGCTTTGGTTCCAATCTTGATTAGGCCTGATTGGTTGATTCATCAAATCCTCTCTATTTCCCATTTGAAAATACTGTGAACCAAATGAAGGCAGGGTGGTGAAAAGTCCGAGATTTTGATGTGGTCCGAAATGATCAATTCCGGTTAGAGAAGATAAGAATCCTCCGGTTGGATAATAACCCCCGATTGAACCGGAAACCGGTCCGAGATTTGTTGTTGTTGTCGTTTCTTTGTTTGGTCGGAGGACAGGAGTTGTGTTCAGCAACATGTTGTGTTGGATTGTCAAATTGGTTTGTGTTTGTGTTTGTGTGTGTGGTTCAGCTGGGTGAGAAGGAGAGGATGATCTTGGAGTATCAATTCTTGTCCGCTTACCTTTCCGACAACCACCGCCGACGGGCACGTTCCTCAGGGTCCCACCTTGCGTCCAGTACCTTCTACAAGTCTTGCAAAAGTAACGAGGCTGTGACAGACTGTAGTTGTTGTAGTAACAAAACTTCGTGTTCATCGAGTCACACCGTGGACATTTCTGAGGCGGAGGTTGATTCTGTTGCGGTTGTTGACTATTTCCTTCTCCTTTCAATTTCCGATCACCACCACCACCTCCTCCACCGCCGCCACCACCTACTCCGATCACTTTCTCTTGCTGCATATTTTTGTGATTTGAGAGGTGAGGACGAGATGGAAATATATAGGAGACTTGCGATCACAACGTGTCAAGCAGTTGATACGAGAATCTAAATCTATTGATCAAAACCACGGCGAGTTTTGTGTTTATAACTTGAATGAGAGGTAAACCAGTATGAAAAATCTACCAGATCATATTAACCAACACACAAGACATAAGACCATAATCTATACAAAATCTGACTAGATTTTCACCTCCTTATTTCATACCCCAATATCTATAAACAATAAATACCCTGCGAGATTCAGATAGAGAAGAGATATAGAGAGAGAGGGTGCTGTACGGGTTGTCGGGTTTTCGAAACGAGAAGTCTTAATCGGGTCAGGAAAAAACTAGGAGAAAACCAAGGGGAAAAATATGGGTTTTTTTTTTTTTTTTTTTTTAGAAAGTACAATTTTTTTTTTAATTTAAAATTATTGTATTAGGTTCAGTCCCATCTCACAGGCCAGAACAAAACATGAAATAGCAGAACCTAAAACAATTACCCATTGCCTTGATCAGAACACCCCATAACTTTGAAAACGCCAAGACAGAACTGAGATTACATACCCACGTATGTCTTATGTCTCATCGTGATCAGAACTGAACTTGCTGATTCACTCACTGTGTCTTATTTTTTAATTAAGGGAGATGGATAGATAGGTAGATCTGATTGATTGAGGCTGCTGAGGAGGAGAAGAGGGTGGTGGTGGCCGTCGTAGTCAGAATGAATGGAACTTCTTTAAGCTACTATTTCGTTTTCTCTTTTGTTTTTTTCTCTCTCCTTCCACTTTCTATATCTGTTTCTGGGAGCTCTTGACTCTTCCACACACATTTTTCTTTTTAATTAAGAGAAAGAAAATTAGTAATTTTTAGTATGCTTTTACGATGTTTTATTTATCAATTAGCGGCAAATAAAAATATTTTTTTTTAATAATAATTTTGATTTGCTTTTCAAAACATTTTGTATGCGTGGCATTTTTACTCATTTTTGCACGTTTGCGGGAATCTTCATGTTACTAAGGTGGTAATGCGGAATGTTTTAGGTTAGATGACATTAGTTTAAAATTTAGGGTTTTAATCAGTTTAGTTGTTGGATTAATTTTATAATTACTATTGAGTTATAAAGTTAAATTTTTATTTTCAAAAATTAAATGAAATTAAATGAATCACTTCTTTTAATGTTCAAATCGAATTCCTTTGAAATAGATAAAGGTGGAGTAACACCTTATACGAGAATAATTCATTTGACAAAGCGAAACTTTTTGGTTGAAAATAGTTCTTTTAAAATGGATTACTTTTTTTTCAAACATTTACAATTTTCTCAAAAATTTTATCTTGTATGTATAAATGTATAAATTACTTTTTGAATGTTAACAAATTTATACTATATCAGTAATATAAAATGATATTATCTTGTATAAGTTGTATCTACATAACTCAATTAGTATGAAGTCTTTTGGGAGATGTTAAAAAAAAAATCCTACAGACTTGTCTCTGACTCAAAGCAGACAATATCATACTAATACAAAGTTAACAAGTGATATCAAATTCCTAACAGATCGGTGGAGTAAAAATCGCAACAAACTCATATGAGTGTAGAAAGAAACTATTAAAAGACAACTAAAAAGCCACTATGATGATCTTGATTTTGACGAGATTAAAGTGGTTCAAGAAGAAGTTGAATAGTATTATGTTCGAAGAAGATATTCGATTAAAATGGTAGGCAATTTTTTTTCAAGAATAGGGACCGAAAAGAACAATTTTTTTCATAATAGCATTAGAGCTCGCTGATAAATAAATAAAATTGGTTAGTTTTATGTCTTAATGGCTCTTTCACTTCAAATGAGACGAAAATTGGTAATTTAATCAACAATTTTTCAAAATTTGTTTTATGGTACTCCTTCCTTAAATAACTGTGTTTCTCAGTTGGTTAAGTCGAAGATTACTGGGAAAACAATCATGGATTAACTAGCAATTTTCTTGATGAAGAATTTAAGGTTGCCTTATTCCAGATGGATCCAAACAAGTCACCAGGTCTTGACGGTCTCAACCTTGCATTCTTTCAAAAAATAATGAAACATATTGGGGAAAGATATCTCTATAGCTTGTAGCTTCTGGCTTACACAAGGTAATTTATCAAAATATATGACTGAAACTCTGATTTTATTGATTCCTAATGTCATAATCATGCTAATGTGAAAGATTTTATACCAATAGCCTTATGTAATATTTTATGTAAGATTTTTTTTAAAGCTTTGGCAAGCAGATTTAAAAGAGTATTCCGTAAAATTAATGTGGTGAATCAATCCGCTTTTGTTCTTGGAAGATTGATTACCAATAATTTTATTGTTGCTTTTAAAACAATTTATGAACTAAAGCAATCTTCTCGTAGTAATTCTGGTTCTTGTGCTCTTAAGAAAAATATTGTTATGGCTTATGATCTGGTCAATTAGGAATACTTATATTGTATTCTTTCTAATCTAGGGTTTTCTAATACTTGAGTTAGTTGGATGGAAATTTACTACATGAATATTTATTATATGTTTAAGGTTAATAGAAATAATGTTGGACTAGTGATTTCTAGTAGAGGGCTTCATCCGAGCGATTTAATTTTTCTCTTTCTTTGTTATTGCAGATGGCTTGTCTTTATTGTTGTAGGATTGTGAAAAAAAATGGGTTTATCCATAATTGATGTGCAAAAATTAGAATGTCCTAAATAAATGGTCGTGCTTTTCTTTATGGTGATATTGTTGAAGCTCAACAAATTGAGCAAGTTCAGCTTTGGTATGAGGATGGTTCTAGTCAGTTTGATAATTTTGCTAAGGTAGATATATGTTCAGTCTTAATGTTTATGTTGAGACTAAAGAATTCATTTATGCTCTTCTAGAGATGCATTTACCTTTGAGTTCTAGTAATTACTTGAGATTGCCATGGTTGATTGGTATAAGTAAAAAATAGATTTCTTTCTTTAAAGACAAATTGTGGAAGTGGATTAATTCATGGAACCACATTTTCTTGTCAAGAGCAGAGAGAGGTTCTTCTCAAATCCGTAGCTCAAGAAATTTCTACCTATTATATGAATATTTTCTTATTGCATGTTTCGGTTTGTCATGATATTGAAATTTTCATAAATGAATTGAAAGAGTTCTATATAAATTTTAATTAACTAATATGGTATCTGGACATCTTGTATCGGTTTCTATTTGGGTAGGGTTCGATGCTACATTGCAAGTACATACATTGCAAGTACAGTTTCATCTAGAATAGTATATTTTTCTTTAAACAAACCTTGATTCGAGGTGCTCGTTGGAGGGTGGGTGATGGTAGATCTATTTATGTTAATATGGACCCATAGATCCTGAAAGATGTGGGTTTTTTTTTTCTGACGGCGGTCCTTATCCTGTGACGTCCACAAATTGGGTCAATTTGAAAATTTTAAAAGTTTAATTTTTGATACTTTCCACATCGGAATAAATCGAAAATTGAGGCCAATAATGAGATTAGGACATTTGTTTTGAAACGACAAGCTTAGGATCCAAAATCTATATTTAAATTTATATTAATAATTTTAAATGAGCTTTAAAATCCAAACTGAGTTTTTAAATCTATTAAAAGCTTAGAGCTCAAATTATTTTTAGATTTGAAAAATTATCAATTTTGAGCTAAAATGTCAAATTTTATCAAAATTATCATTTTGCACCTCTGAGCGGAAAATTTTGGATTTTCAAAATCGATGGTGGTTTCTTTATTAAAGATATGAAGATAAATTTTTGGAGAAGTACGAAAGTGTCAGAATTGAATTTCGGAGAAAATATGACTCGGAATTTGATTGAGCCCAATTTTTGCCCTGTCCAAACCAAACATTTATAAGATGTCGTGACACCACACTACACCCATCAACACTCATTTTTTTCCCTCTTCTCTTCTCCTTCTTCCATCTTACACATTTTCCTCTCTTCCTCCACAACCAAACCCTAATATTTCATCCTCTCATTTTTCACTTCAACCACCATGGAAAATACTCCAACAAACTTCTAGGAGAATGATAGTCATTCTTTTGGTGTCTTTCAAGCTCCATTTGATAAAGGTAAAAAACCATCTTTCTCACTCTATATGTTGTATCCGAAAATGGTGATATAATTTTAGTTTTTGAATGCTTTTAGAATGATTTTGAGTTGATTTTAAGTCATTATTAGGTTTCTTAGTTTCCATTAATGTTTGGTATAAAAAATCCTAACTTTCACTATTGTTATTATGTCTCTACTTGTGAAAATGATTTTTTGTAAAGATAAATTAATGATCCTAGGCTGCTAGTAAATGATTTTGGATTAATTCTAAGCTATTTTGAAAGATCTCAATCTCATTAGTATGATAAATGTTCTAATAACTATGTTATGTGATGATTGAGTGATATTGGATTCTTGTGAGGATGATTGATGGTATTATGATTGTAATATATTAAATTGTGTTGGTGTTGGTGTTAGCTAATCATAAGTAAGAACCTAGAAGGAGCGGATTTTCTAGCTTGTAGATCGACGGATGTGAGGTTCATATTTTTCTTTTTAGCCCTAAACAATTGTTTGTTATTGATTACATGCCAAATTGAATTTCTGTCAAGAAATTGGTTAAATAAGATAACTACTTAAAAATTGATGTAATGAACATTATTGCATGCTAGGGCGTTAGAGCATGTATGTTGCATGTAGAATAATACTAGGCGCTGCCCTTAGGATTTGAATAATTGTAAGAATTAAATCCACCTTGTATGTGAATGTGATGAAAATAGGTTAGAAACTTAAATTTTGTCTTGCATCCTTCATAGATGGTTATTGGTGAATACTGATGTGAATGGATGGAAATTGAGACTTAAAATGCATGATTGACTCTTAAAAAATAATTGGACTAAGTGTCTTATAATGACCTAAGATGATTTAAAGGCTTACTTGACGATATTATCCTTGTAGGGTCTTGAAATGACTTGTAAATAATGAGAATGAATTCCTAATAATAATACTTGACAATCATGTAAATGCCTCATAAATTAACTATAGATAATAGAATGAAAGACATACTTAGGGATAGAAATACTTCGATCCATGAAGATATCATGGTTTAGTAGGCGCCGATAGTCTACTTATGGGGTGATGGCTTCGTCTTATTTTCTGGTTTACCTGTCTTGGGATGATGATCCATCTACGTTGTGATGCACCTTATGGTGATAGGGTCATCTTGGAACTTTGGTTCACCTATGAGCTTGCACATCTTGAGACTTTGGTCCATCTTGATCCTATTTTCAAAGTTATTGCCTTATGGGTATTGTTGTAGACCTGAATGAATTTGATAGATGACTTGTATGATTTGGTTAAAAGTTAATAAATAAGCAATGGTAAATAAATGTTGACAAAGTAATTGAACATGTCTTAATATTAGACTCGATGATATTCATAATTATGAACTTGATAATTGACTTAAATTTGAACTAGATGACGACTAGAGGATGAAATTGGCTAAATGCTTAATAACTTGATAATGTTTGATAATGAAATATTCTTTATGAGGGACTTGATAATGTAATAATGAACTTGACCATGTTGTTGATATTGGATTTTGATACTAAGAATGACATGCTTGGTAATGAAAATAGATAATGACTTTGATGATGAAATTGGTTAATGAGTATAAGAAAAGTGACTAATAATCATAATGAGAAATTATGTATTTCAAAAATTATGTATATACATGTTTGTATGCTTGAATAACTTTTGTGTCTGCCTTATCATTCTATTTTTAATTTAATAATAAGATTGATATGATGATTGAATGATATGGTTGTGTTATATATCTAACTCTTTTTGTGAGTCATTTTGTTCATGTTGTTGTCTTGTAAGACACGTGGGATAGGTACCCTATTAGTGTGTTTATTTTGGATTAAAGTTTGGTCCTTATTAATTTAAACTTGTGAAGTTTCTTGGTGTAATTTTGGGAGCTTTTATGAGTCATTTGGGTGTTTTTGCAATCCTTTGAACCTAAATTGTTAAGTTAGATATCAAACCTTTGAATTTTGTTCGGCTCTTCACCACTCTATAGACCTTATTAGATTTTAGAAATTTGTATTGAAGGTTAAGGGAAGTTAGAACATATTTTTTAGGTTACATTGAGTGTATTTTATCTTTAAACAACAAGTTTTATTAACTGAGCGCATTGCTATGCGTCCTTACCCATGCCACAGTCTTCATCAAGCCGTAAAAACATGTACTGAGAGTTCATACTTTGGCCCCCTAAACCAAGATGTTAGAACCTATACCGAGAGCTTTGGGCATCTTGGCCCGCGCCTTGGTTAGTTAGACCAAGATGTTCAAACCTGCACCTTATTAATTTCCAGCCCTCGTTCTCCCTCATCTAGACTTCGATTTAGGTGTCATTTGTGGCCACAATCTCTTATTAGAAGTTCTATTTCTAACCATACCTTTTAAACTTAAAAATTTGGCCATTAGATGTTGGATTTCAAATCTCCTTTAAGTGTGCGTAAATTTTAACTTTTAAAAATATGTGTGCAATCTCTATAAATCTTTCATTCAAACTCTGAATTGAGCTCCGGTTGTGGTTATGAGTTTGTATTGAAGTCCTCCTTTTATATGTGCTTTCAAAATATGGATATAAGATCAATCACATTCAAGGTTTTTTTATCTACTTTAAGTTTACGAAAAAATCTAGCTTTTTAGAACCCAAACTTTCATGAACTAAGCACCTCTTGTAGAAATAGTTTTTAAAACTTTACAATTATTCTTACAAATGTTATTCTCTAATAAATAGATCTATTCTCCTGAGGAATTGATTTTGATATCCAAAACACCATTTGTAATAAGCTAAAGAGACCTATGCGGAATCTTAAGTTGTTGAGAATGCTCTCTAAAGATTGTACATTTTTAATCATTCATTCAAATTGTTTTCTTACTATTTTTTTTATTATTCCAAAGGATAATATGATATCTAATATTGTTTTGACAAATATATTTTTAAAGTGTATTTTAATATGCTCGAGTTTTGCAACTTTCGAATCCTTGGATATCTTTGAAAGGAATTTTCTCGTTTTTTGTCCTATAAGTAACGAAATGTTAGATTGGTCGATGGTTTTCTTAGAGTGGGGTTGTTTGGAGGATTTTTGCACTTGATTGATTGAATGTCGCTTGTTTGATTATCTTAATCGGTTGGTGAAACTCAATTGTTTAATAACATGATAAATGTGATTAACCTTGATAGTTGGTAAATCATGAAATGAAAATGATCACGAGATACAGCATGATATGATTATTGCACTAGGATAAATTTGCTAGAAATCGTTTGTGCTTAACTTCTATGTGTTAAGGTGAGTTTGGAGATACTCATAATAGAAATGCATTGTGTATGAAATCATTGCATATCGACAGGAAGGTGAGCTCATTTGCTTGTATTTGTTTGCAGACTTGAAATGTGAACCAGACGTGTGTCTGACCCTTCTTTTCTTCTTTTTCTTTTTTTCAAAATTTTATTTACAAGTTCGATGGAGAAAGACATATGGTTCATAAGACTCTCCTGGTGAAATCTCATATATATATATATATATTTGAAAGATGATCATGTTTGTAAATAAATTTGTGCTATATTTGAAATATATTTTGTAAGAATTACCTTATTTAGTTGAGAATTAATATAGATATGGTTTACATATGACTTCATCCAAAAAAATCATATTTGAAAAATATTATATTTTGAAGTCTTCCGCTAAATTTTTAATAGCTTTTAGTAACTTAATTTGTTTTACAACAATCTTTCATAACTTGGATTCTAGAATTATTTGGAATTGAAATTATTTTACTATAATACAATTCGGAAATGATTTTATATTTGTATTTGTAATTGTTAATGTGGCTATCTGAACTTTCATTGCAGTCTCAACTGGGGCGGGCTTGATCGCCACATATCTGATTCATGATGTTACGATGGTTGCGTGTAACAACTAGTTTTTATTTGCATATCTAATTATTAACAACTAGTTTTTATTTGCATTAAAATCCTGTTTTATTGTTATTTTTAGTTTGGTTTGATCATTTGAGATGTAAAATCATTTTGGCTACATAGAACAACATTTATGTTTTTTATTAGCTGAGTGGAGAAGTGGAAAGCTCATTCTTTAGATAAAGCTTTAATTTTTTTGGTAGTCATTTTCATCACTATATTGATTTTTCATATTGTTTCTTGAATTTTTATTTTTCAAAGTTAATAACATTTATTTTCTCATTAAAAAAATTAATAAATATTAAATATAATAAGAGATACATTTATCACTCTAAATTTATTTAAAGGGTTCAACATTTTATATATATATATATATATATATATATATATATATAAACCTCCCCTTATATCTACCAAATGTCATCTCGATAAAAATGTTAGTGATAAGAAAATATTCATAAGTGCCTTCCAAATATAATTATAATTATTTTTATTATTTTTAAATAGAATATTTAGGTATTTGATTTGGTTTTTCAATACTACTTTAAAGTGTGTTTGATACGAACTGTTATATTAACGATTGAGTTTACTATTGAAGTAGCGATTAGTTGTTAGCAGTTAAACTTGTGGTTGAAGTAGTTGTTTGAGATGAGTGTTTGGTAAGAGCAATGCGATATTGAAATAATTGTTAGATATAAAATGACGTAATAGGGTAATGTAGTATTTTCTTATAATTTGTATATTATAATATATTTTATTTTATTTTCAGTGTTGATATTCATTTTTAATTAAAAATTTATAATCATCTATTCATCAACTAATTAAAAATATATAATATAATATTTACTAAAAAAACCATGAAAACTTTTAATCACATATGTTTAAAAAAATTAAAAATTAAGTTAGAATATAATCAAAGTGTATTAAAAAAATAAAATCTATTTTAAAAGAATAATTTTTATTAGGGTATTTTTTATAATAATCAAAATTGGATAAGGGTAAAATAGAAATTTTTTTATTAACAATTTATGGACAATTACTTCAAGTAGCTGTCTGAAAATCACTAATTGAACAACTAATCGCTAATGGAAAAACTGCTCCCAAACATCCAAATTTCCAAATTGCTAATATAAAATTTAATCGCTAATTAAAAATCTAACTATGAAATATACACTAAGAACCTGTTTTTACAATTAGTTAGTAGAAGTTAGCGGTTGACGAATTAGAATAACGACGGGCTATTGACAGATTACATTAGCAGTTTGACTAATTATTAGTTGTTAGTGTATCGATGATATAGTGTTTGGTAATGAGTTGTTTAATAATAGCACTATTAGCGGTTTCCAATATAAAATGTCGTAAAAAAATACTTTAAAAATATTATTCTCTTACTTTTCATAAGATATATTTTAAACTACTATTTTGAAATATATATAATACAATGTGTTAAATATTTTGATGTATATTAATAATATTAGCGGTTTCCAAACATCTACTATTAAGTAATAATTTTAGTGATATTTACATATTTATCAATTATTAACTAAATTAATATAAAAATAATATAGTATAATAATAAAAAATATTATAAAAAATTTTAATAATGAAATATTATAATTAAAAAATAATAATGAAATATATATATTTTTTAATAAATTTCTCATACTTTATAGCATCTAATTAATATAATTCTGATTAAAAGTGTGATAATATATTTTTTTAAATAAAATTTTTATTTAAAAATCTATATAAAAAAACTCTTATTCTGAGCACTTTAAAAATTAGGATCCCAAAGTAAAACAGCTAATTAAATTGCTAATAATCGAACAAATTACTTAGTCAAATCATTAGAATTTCTAAAACAAATAGGTTTTAAGATTAAGGGCCTGTTTGTCAATTAACTATTAGCGGTTAGCGGATTCAATTACCTAGCGGATTTAATTAGCAGTTTGACCAACTATTAGTGGTTAGTGGATTGATGATACGGTGTTTGGTAATTAGTTGTTTAATAATAGTATTATTAGTGAATTCAATTATAAAATGACGTAAATGCAAATTTTTAAAAGTTTACTTTTATTTTTCACAAGATATATCTTACATTACTACCTTTAAATAGTAATACAATGAGTTAAATATTTTAATATTTATTAATAATACTAATAAATAATAATTTTAATAATATTTATTATTTTTTATCAATTATTAATTAAAATAATATACTTGCTACAATAGTAAAAAAAATTATAAAAATTTTTAATTATAAAATATTATAATAAAAAAATAATACTGAAAGTATTAAATATTATTATAATATATTTTAATTATTTTATTAACATATAATTAATATAAATCTAATTAAAAGTGAGGTAATTTGGTCTTCTTAACAAACCTCTAATTTTAAAATCTTTCAAACGCTCCTACAAACCGCGTTTTAAAAATTAGTGTTTTGGATCAAATCAGCGGACTAAATTACTATTAATCCAGCTAGCTGTTTAAAAAAATTAAAGGTTTGATTTTAGTTAAATTTATAAAACTCCTAGAAATGCTAATCTTTAATACTGGCTCCAAGATTAAAGTAGCACAAACACAATAAATTGTCAAAAATTTCCATCATGGGATAAAAAAAAGTTTAAAACAAGGTAAATTATCGGTGAAATTACTATTGGGGTGAAAGAGTTGTTGCATAATGTTTGGGCATATTGGAAATAAGGAATGAGTTTTAGAAAATGTCGCAACTAGTTTATAACCTGTTTGTTTGGCAGTTTTTTTTTTTTTTTTTTTTTACATTTTTATATTTATTTTTAATTGGATTGTTTTTAATATTTACTTTATATTTTTTTATTTTGTATTTTAATATTTCAATTAAATAATACATATTTTCTGTTAACTCTAATTTAAAAAAATTTTAAAAAAAAATTAATTTTATTTTTTTAATTAAATAATATATTTCTTAATTCTAATTAAAAATTAAATAAAATATATTTTTTAAAATTTTAATCAAATAATACATTTTCAAGTAATACAATTAAAATAAAAACAAATTTAAAATAATATATTTAAAAAATAATACAATTAAAAAATATAAAAAAAAATAATACATTTAAAAAAAAAGTAGATTTAAAAATATAATATTAAAATATGTTTGGAGAATATTTTTTATTTAAAAAAAAGTCAATAAAATAAAAAAATTAAAAAAAAGTTTAAAAGAAAAAATAGCCAAACAAGTCCTAACATGACAGCTACCTTTTCAAAAAACTCATTTGTGAATATGTCCGAACATAATTATGCAAAAACTCATTCACCCAACAGTAATTTTCCCTAAGTGAAACCTAACCAAAGTTAAAATTACGGTAAATTATCAATTAACAGAAACCAATTTTTGGACAGTTCAGCTAACGCATAGCATAATCCTATCCTATCGATACCTCATGTAATTCACATTTTTCAAGTTAGATGGCATAATTGAAAATACCAAAAAGTAGGGAGAGATACACGTGGCTTTGTTCTGGAGAGGCACGTGGGGAAAAGCCGCGTATGCAGTGGGGAATCGGAAGAAAACGTGTGATGCAGTGGAGGGTGGTGGTGGTGACGATGATAATGTCCGTTTGGGAGTTACAACTGCTTCTGTAGACTATCCACAATTTTTGTACACGACAAACACTACGTACTCATGTTGCTACCAGCTCACATATATACACCACCTCTTTCAATTATTTTAATTGGCTGAGAATTTTTATTACAATGTACTTGTCCACCATCATTTTCCATGCCTATTATCATCAATCCAACCTATGACTTTTATTTTAATAATTTTGTCGTCAAACCGGGCCCATCTGTTGGGCTCGATCCGATCCATCATTATTTTCCGATTCATCCTCGTGTGGGACTGTGGAACCTAAGTTGGGCCTTCACGGCCCAAACTAATCAAACACGTAAAATTTAACTGTTTATTATCATAGTCAAAATGAGAGTTGCAGTCGATGAACAGAAATAAAAACAAGAGTGAAAACTAAAACGTGTTGTTCTTATCATCACGACGCTCTCCTGCTTTTCTTCTGATCTCAACATCATCTTCATCCATAGTCTTCTCCGACCCATCATCATCGTCTTTTCCAACCACAGTCTCTTTAATCTTCTGCGTGGCTCCTTTAGCTTTGTCCCAAGCGCCTTGCGCCGTCTCCTTCGCCTTCTCTCCCAAGTTCTTCGCCTTTTCGGTCACAGTGGCCGTCCCTTCCGACGCCATATCCGCCGTCTTCTGCGCCGCGTCCTCCGTCTGCTTCTTCGCTTCATGACCGTACTCTTTAGCTTTCTCCTTGGCATCGTAAGCGTAATCCTTCACGCCTTCTCCGTACTCTTTGGTTTTCTCTTTCGTATCGTATGTCCCCTGCTTCACTTTCTCCTTTGCGTCGTGTGCGTAATCCTTCACGCTTTGGCCGTACTCTTTCATGTCCTCTGCTCCTTGCTTGGTTCTCTCCGCAGCTTTATTAGCCATGTTTTCTACGTCTTCGTCTGTCTCGTTCATTGCTTCCTTTGACTTGTACGCCATGTCGGCCCTCGAGTCCCTCGCTCGTTCTACCGCATCTCGTCCCTGAACAGAACATTAAAAAAATGAAAAACATTTATAAAAATAATAATCAGAGTATGTTGCTTGTAGCTTACGGTATTGTCATTTGGGTTGGAGGAGAAGTAGACTCTGGAAACTTGGCGGGAGGATCGGAGAGAGGAAGGGAAAGCTTTGGTTATGGTGAAGAAGGTGTTCTTGGTGATGAACATTGCTGCCATGGTTTGTGTGTTTTTTCTCTCCAGTAGTTTCTTCTGTTGAGTGTGGATTTGGTCGAGTTTTAAAAGGTGTTGGAGGGGAAGCAGGTGTCCATCTACGAAGTTGACGCATGGAGAGGTTTGTGCCACGTGTAGGATTTGCTGTCGGTTTAGTTTTTGAGCGGTTTGGTTAGTCAACACCACTTCTATTTGGTTTCTTCAACCAAAATATTGGAAGTTAGAATGGATTTTTTTAATTGTTGTTGGGCTGGACTTGTATCAATCTAGTTGGCCCGTACACTATGTAATTGATTATGCAGTCTGTGGTGGGTAGTACAGGCCGGCCGGCCCAATCTAGAAATACGGCAGAGCCCACTGTTAATTCAAATATTTTAAAAAAATTAAATAAATACTATTACATAATTATATTTAAGCGAAAACTTTTTCAGCGTTTCACACACTCTCAATACTTAAATCATACCTATCTTTATCTTTAGAACATCTGCTCGAGACTTTTGACAATCAAATCATGCATTACCTTCAAATATGCTCCATTAGCTATTGTGTAGATTATCTGTTACATTATATTAAAAAGTTTAGATGTATGTCCACGTATTACTGTTTTATCTAAATAATAATTTAAAAACAAAAAATCAAAGATATCTCGGTACTTGTTCATGTCAAGTCACTGCACTCTCTCATTTCTGTCGCTCTTTCATCTCTCCACACAAAGAAAAAGCCAAAACCTTCAAGAAGCCTTTTCTCGTGACTCCACACACACTAGCTTCCAAAATGGCATGCAAGCTCTTAAAAGGAGGACATCTCCACTGCCCAGATCCATCGACTCCATGGACCTCCTCTACAATCTCATCCACTGGAAGATGAAGACACAGAAAATGAAGAAGCCGCACAGAGAAGCTCTAACAGAAATCGGATCCGATCCTCGTGCTCTGGACACGAACAACTCTTCCAGGTTAATTTTTATCACTTACAAATTCCCTGAATGCATGAGTTATAGTTCTAGTAATTTGTTATTTTAGATTCGAAATTTAGAAAATTGTTTCATTTGAATGGGTTTTGTTTTGCAGAACCGGGCAGTTTAGTAAGGATTTATTGAACAGTGAGGTGGAGTCTCATAAGAAAAATTATTCTTTTAAGGTTGTGTTTGGTTATTTAATTTGGTTTTATATAATCTTTTAATTTGTAGATAAGTTTCAAAAGTAATTAAATCTCATTCTTTATATTTGAGTAACAACATTCCGGTATAAAATAATTTAAAAAATAAAAATTTGTAGATGAATTTTAAAAAAAATAAATTTATATTGATTTCTGATTTTTAATTTTGCAGAAGAAAAGAGACTTAGAACTGGATCGACTTTTTAAGGGAGAAGACTATGCAATAAAAATAAAAACTAAAAATATTTTTTGAAAAACGTTGGAATTAAGAGATTTTCGCTTTATTTGGATCAAATACTGTATTATTATATGGTATTGTGTTGTATCGAATAGGATTTACTATTTTTATGTTTGGGATGTATTGGTTTGTATTGTATTAGAAGTAATTAAGAGTATATTAAAATTAACCATTCCTCCCCACTAATTTGGTGGTTTTAAAATTTGAAGGAAAAAACACCATACAACACTATAATTTAAAATTTGAAGGAAAAGACACCATACAACACCATATAATACCATACACCATAATTTTAAAAATAAAATAAATAAGAATTAATTATTTCAATACAATACCATTTTATATAGAATCCCAAAACAAACAAAGCCCTTGTTGTAGAACGGAGATGAAGATAAAAACCTAGCAAGTGATTACTTTTTTAAATGTAACAAAAAAATAATACTACCTCCAGTTCATAATAAGTGTCGTTTTAGAGATAAAGTTTTTATTCAAAATAAAAGTCTTTCTCCAGTTTCAATATGTATTTATTACATTATTCTCTAATATGCCCCTAGTTAGTTCAAGAAAAGAAAAGATGAATAGAGTATATAAATGGAAAGCGAAAACAATAAATAGGGTTATTTGAGTAATTTGATTTTCTTTCTTAATAAGTGTGAAAGAGTCTAAAACGTCACTTATTATGAATAGGGGGGAGTAATAAAATAAAGGTTAAATGAACTCCCTATGTTATAAAATTTCCAAAGCGCTAATTTCTACTTGTAGATATTATTGCCATGTATATATTCCATTAATGAGTACTTATTGTGAAAAAATGACGGATCAAAACATGTTCTATGCTACGTATATATGGATATGTGATTTACATCTTATATTATAATGTTTGTGTAACTGTATTTCTCTATAGAAAAAGCAATATCAGGGGCTTTGGTCTTGAATCGTTTTTGTACAAACGTGGTGTCCTCCCGAAGCTATCGTAAATAATGATGAGAAAACACCCCAAGCTTCATATTCATGATAAATATAGACCATGGTCTGATATATATGTCTGATAAATAATGCCTAAACCACACATGACTTGGAACTTTTTATTTTATTAATAAACCGATAAATGAAAGCTAAAGTCCTGTCGCCAATGGTTAATATCCTCAAGGGTCGTCCACGTAGTAGAGTGTCATCTATACCACCAACATGTGCCTGTACTATAGCTGCCCATGTAAGCTGAATGTTGGAGGAGTGGTTAACTAAACAACATCTAAATTGCTAAATAGAGTATTTTTCTAATTTTGACGGGTGTCGAATCCGTCAATATAAATTTAACCTGCAAATACAAATAATTGTAGCAAACAGGGTCGATCCACAGAGAACGGAAATTAATAAATGTATCGTATCGACCAAATCAAAATAAATGGGGGGTTCGAGATTATGCGAATATTTAAAATAAATCTAAATTGGAGATTAAAAATCAATTATAATTAAACATCCAGCTAAGTCAATTTATTCGAATCAGGTGTTGATCATCGAAGCTAAAAATATCTATATTGTTTAATAGTCACAGTTATAGCTATTGACAACGTGCCTAATAACCAATCTTTTCCTAGATAGATTGACCGGGTACGACCCTTTGAATCAATCACTAACCTAACACGTAGATTGCATTATGAATTAGAAAAGACCCGTGACCATAACCAATTGAATCGGTACGACCGTTCTTGAATTATGATTATACACTCTCAACACTACCTAGGTCAAATTAACTACGAGCTATTTGACATGCAATGTGTTAAGCCTAATTAACCAATCAATTGCGCACTTAATTAATTAATCAAAATCAACATGTGCATTTAATCATGCCCATAGAGAATGCATAAATATCAAACAATATAGCAGAATAAAACAATTCTCACAACACGGTAATTAGAATTGACTTAGCTGGATGAGGTTCATTTAGCTCCTCATGGGCGCGGCGAACTTCATTTGCTTAATATAATTAATCGTTCCAGAGAGAATAAAAACCCAGAGTATTTTTCTATATCTCTCGATCCAAATTCCAATCTAGAGTAGAAGAAGTTTTACAATCGTTTTCTTCCTAAAATAAATCCTTCCTAGAAAATCTAAAACGAACTCGTAAAAATCTCTAAATCAAAATCTCAGTCGTTCAGATCACAATTTAAATTTGAGAATAACAACTCTGATAGAATTGATTTGGTCTTGTTGACTTGTCTTTAGCAAATCCAGCTTTAAACCCCCAAAATTCCTCAATACTTCGCAATTGCCTCCAAACTGTCAACAAATACAAAAATAGAGCAATTAGATAGTATATATTCAATAAAGTCCCCGAATTGTAAGTAAAATAAGGTAGAAATGTTGTGCATTTCATGCCCAATCAAATTTCTTTTTTAATTTTATACCCAAATTTTTGTAATAAATTTTATTTTTGTCATTATTTATCATTACGATAAAAATATAAATGATAATACAAAGAGAAAATAGAAAAGAAAAAAAAAAAAAGACTTAAAGAGAATATAAATAGGTAAGGTATTATTTTATCTGTGTAGGTTTTGATTTGGGTTTATAAGTGTGTTTAGGGTTTATGTATTTGAATCTATTTTTTTTAGAGTTTGTCTATGTGAATGGGTTTAGGATTTAGGATTTGGTTTGTGTATTTGAGACTGTTTAGGGTTGTGATGTTGAGATCTGTTTGTGTATTTGAATCTGAATTAGGGTTTGGGGTTGTGATGTTTGAAATTTATTGCAGATACCATTTCAGTTATAATATTTAAAACATAGTCTCAAAAGGCTCATTTGAACTTGTACTAATATAGTTGAATGCATGCTTTATAATTGTGATTGCACCTTCGATTGCACTAAATTTGTAACCGTGGTAACACTTTTGTAGGAATATTTTGTAATTGTGAATGCGCATATTTTGTAGGTCTGAGTAAGAGCGGACATGGTCAGGCCGGTCCGGGTTTTTTTGAAACCGGCGCGAACCCGACTGCACCGATTTTAAAAGGTAGAGACTGGTTTAGTTGGTAAAACTGATCGGTCTTTTTTTTTATCGGACCGGGTCGGACTAGATCGGTTTTATTGGTTTGGATCTAACCTTTTTTAATTCTTAGAATTTGAGTCTTCATCTATATATTCATAGAATTAGCAAAACTACAAAATCATGAATTTAATTCCAAACATATTATATCATAAAATGAGTATAGAAAATTCAAATGGACCGACTAAAAAGTAATTATAAATTATTATAAAAATATATATAAATAATTAGTAAATAATTTTATTCAATTAGTTAATTTTTTTTCAAAATAAATAGGTGAGATGGATGGACCTACAACATCAATAGACTAAACAAACGATTTTTGCTTTACTCATTTATTTCCTTGTTAAGTGAACTCTTTTAATTATTATGCGCATAACTTTATATAACATGGACATAGGAGGAATGTCAATCCACATTAAAACGGTAAAAAGGAACTTATGATGACTAAAAAAGTTTAAATACATAATTATATTTTTATTTTAAAAGTTTGCAAAAATAAATTTTTAAAAATTTGAGTTTACTCTATTGACAATTCACAAACTATCAGCGTTATTTTTTTTTTAGATATAAAGAACGTGTCAGAGATATTTTGAGAAACTAACCATTTAAAAAAACCAAAATTTTAAAATTTATTTTTATAAAACTTTTAAAACATATCATAATTGGAAATTTGAAATACCACTTAAAAAAATTCACTATTATTACTATTATTATTATTATATTTAACTTTCATTTACTATATAGTATTTATTACTAGTTCATCACCAATATCACATTTAAAATGTCTAGTTCACCAATATCACATTTAAAATACTTGTTTTTGTTGTTAACCATTTGGATACAAAATATTAAAATATATCAAATATTTATTTTAAAAAATTTGGATTAATATCAAAATGAAAATTCTTTTAAATGAGTCTTTTAAACTTCAAAATACAATTATAAATTTGTTTTTAAAAATATACAAAAATAGATTATTAAAAGTTTGGTTTTTACTCTATAAACCATATTTCCTAACATACTTCCGAATTTTTACAATTTACAGATTCTGTGCTCACAATCTGTGAATTACGGTTATAATATGTGAATAATTTATAAAATAAATTAAACATTAATTTTGGAATTTTTTCAAAACTCTATAATTATAGGCTTTTTTATCTATATAATCCATTCTTACTAATTAATTACTGATCTGCTCTGTCAGAATGATTAATTTCCGAAATGCTCCAAATTTCAAAACGAGAGTCATCGTTTTACTAGGATGGGAAAATAATACTTTAACAACAAAATGGGAAAGAACGTTTTGAATTGACAACAATAAAACGTATCAAATCGTTTTGCGCAAATCGTGGGGGCGCGTTTTGCTGCAAGTGCGTTTTGCTGCAATTGTGATGCTGATGCTGAGTCAGCATCACACTTGTAACAAATGCTTTAATGTGTAAAGGCAAAACGCGGGGTGCTATTATAAATATTATCTTATTATAACATTTTCGCCACTTTCAAATATTAAAGTCCACCTCAAATTTTATCTAATCAATCATACAACATAATAATTAAGAAAAATGAATATATTAGAATATATTTCAAATGTACCTTTTTTCCAACTAACATAAATTAAATATTTTTTTCATCTAATGTAAATTAAATCCAAAATTAAAAATATATATGTAACTTCATATAAAAAAAAACATTAACTAGTATACTAAAAATATCTATTACTAAAAAAATACTCAGCATCAAAATTCCACCCAATTTTGCAGCAAAACACATCAGGTTGTTTTATGCTTTAAATTTTTTTTTTTACAGCAAAACTACCTGGTGCATTTTGCTACAAAATTAGAAGTTTTGCAGCAAAACGCACCAGGTAGTTTTGTTTTAAAAAAAAAAAATTAAAGCATAAACAACCTAGTGCGTTTTGCTCAAAACAAGGCGGGACGTTTTGCTTCAAATTATCAAAACGCTTTCTATCTGAAAAATAAACTGCACACTCTCCATTCAATTCAGCGAAGCACTAAAACGTTTTGCAATTTGGAGTATATCGGAAATTAAACAAAAAGTTGGAGCAGATCAGTATATAATTAAAATTTGGGGGTTATATCACTCAAAAAAATCTATAATTATATAGTATACTTTCTATGATTTATAAAATAAAATTTCTCACGTGACAGTACGTAATATCGTATTGATATCTAAACCGGGGAAAATAATAGGATTCAGGCTTGAATGTTCCCGGTTCGGGTTGATGGGAGTTACGTTCAGGTGTCTTAAGCCTACTTTTGATTATCAACGTGTCGTATATCTATTGGTTTTATATTTTGAATTCCAAAATTATCCTAAATTTAAACTTGAAATTCCAATATAGTCCTTAATCTAATCTGAGAGGAAGTTTGAGATAAGCCCCTGGTCGCACTGAGAGCTCTTTCTTCTTCATTCACTTGTCAAACAACAAAGAGAGCTGCTAATCATCATCCATGGCAGCAGCCACAGCGGCAACAGCCACAGCTCTCTCATCTTCACTCTCATCACTATCTCTGTCTCTCCACACCCCTTCTCGTCTCTCTTTCCTCTCCACCACAACCACCAGACCAATCCCCCCAAAGCTCTCTCTAATCTGCAGAGCATCATCCGACATCGACACTTCCTTCTTCGACAATTTCAACCCCAATGCGCCTGACGACGGCGATTTCGTCTTCGACCCACCAACCCCACCGGAGGGTTACGTCTCTCCGCCCTCTTTTGACGAGTTGCCGGAGGAGACCGAGGACGAAATTGCCGCCGCATACGAAGAGCTGTACGGGCCGGCGTATTCAGGAGTGAGTCTTCTGGGTAATGACATTTACGTGATGGACTCGAAAGTGAAGAAGACGAGTAGTCTTGGGACGGTGAAGAAGGAGAAAATAAAAGATGGGTTTGAAGAGAGGGTTGTGCAGGTGAGGAGAGTGACGAAAGTGGTGAAAGGAGGGAAGCAGCTGCGTTTCAGAGCAATTGTTGTTGTTGGTGATAAGAAAGGTAATGTGGGTATTGGTGTTGGTAAAGCTAAAGAAGTCATTGCTGCTGTTCAGAAATCTGCTACTAATGCTAGAAGGAATATCATTTCTGTGCCTATGACTAAGTACCGGACTTTCCCACATAGGTAAACTTCTTTTACTTATTATTGTTGAGGTTTTTGTGTCATTAGACTGTCAAAGTTGGATTATGTTTGGTTGATTTTGCATAGCTATAGGTGTTAGATTTGTTTTTGTAGGAATTATAGTGGTGTGTTGGTAGGATATGTGAATTTGATTTAATTCAACATTTGACACTAATGTATGATAGAGAGCTCTTGTGAATCTGTTTATTCTTTTAGATTGAATAATTCAAATCAAGATTGAGTTTCTGTGGCAAACTTGTTTCTATATTTTGCCTTGGTTAAAGATGGAGAACTAGAAACAGCATGTGAAATTGGTTTTTGTCAAAATAGGTTATGAAGTGTGGCAAAACTCTGTTTGCAGTAGGATGTGGCTGTGTGACTGTTGATTATATGTGAATTTAAGGAAGAATGTAGTTCAGGATATTGTGTAAGTCACTGTTTTATGTTTTATATGAAATGAATCACTCAGAGGAGTTTATCAGTTGGAAAATAATTGATACATTTTGGTCAGTAATATCACTCAGCATTGATAATATAATTTATAGGTGTATAGCTTTACTTATCATTAGTTTGGATGTAAAGCTATTTGGGAGTTGTAGAGGCAGAATATTTTAGCCCTTCGCAAGTTGAAATTTGATTTGAAAGTTTTAAAGGGAATATAATATCATGCTTAAAGCAGATGCATAGTGACCTTTCTTCCATGTTTTCTTATACTATTAATTTGAGTTGTTTAAATTAGAAGCTGGAACTTTTTAGGCCTGTGCAAGTTGAAAAATTGATTTGAATGCATCGATGTTTAAAAGTGAAGCTGATGCATAGTGACCTATCTTCCTGCTTTTTCATATACCAGGAATTTGAGTTGTCAATGTTTGAAGATAAAACTGAAAGAGAGAAATTTTAAGGTTTATGGTCTGAGATAAGTGGAAATTGTTTTCCCCTTTTTGCTCAACATTATAAATTTCACAAGTATGATTATTTTCAAAACAGTCTACATTGCTCCATCCTAGTTATTCAAGGCATGTCATAGAACTACACCAAGACTTAGAACTAGCTGGTTCATTCCATGTGCACCCAATGCTAAAGTAATTTAATTCCAACTTCCATATATTAATTCCATTATGCAAATTGGCAGGTCTGATGGTGACTACGGGGCAGCTAAGGTGATGCTTAGACCAGCTTCACCTGGTACTGGAGTCATTGCTGGAGGAGCTGTGAGAATTGTTCTCGAAATGGCAGGTGTTGAGAACGCTCTGGGAAAACAACTCGGTAGTAACAACGCCCTCAATAATGCGAGAGCCACAGTTGTTGCTGTCCAGAAAATGAGACAATTCCGTGATGTTGCTCGTGAACGTGGTATCCCCATGGAAGAACTGTGGAAGTGAAGCATTCGAAGCGGCTCTAAACACCCCCCCTTCGAATTGTAGATTCTGTGTACAAGTGATTTTTGTTATGGCAACCAGACCAAGTCAAAATCTAGACATGTATTGAGCTTAGGCCTGAAGCTGGCCTTGTGTTTTTTTTTATCCAATACTTCTTTTTTTTTTTATCCAATTCTTTAAGTTTGTAGTCTTTCGTCGTTTGTTCTATTCTATAGGACAGATGTGGGGTCCACTATTTCATAAACACGTTAAGATACTGCTGTAGTGTGTTTTTTTTTCAAAATCTCAAATGGACTGACTCATTGACATTTAGGCCCATCTCTTTGGACTAAAACATAAACATAAATCAATCAGTCAAGTACCGAAAAAAGCCCATATCAATATTATTGAAAATTACAACTATGGGACATTCAGTGTCACATTTGTGAGACTTAAAACTCATCCTGTCATGTCAAACTAAAGAAATCAAAACAAGCTTCAGTAGTAGTATTTCTCTTGGAGGTTCATTACAAAGTTCCATTAGCTCTCTTGGATGTCAATGACTATCATCATCACTCTCACTTTTCTTCCACCTGAACCAGTTTCAATGATGCTCGGCCACTGCTATTGCCATAACCAGTGAAATAGACTCTGCACAGATTCGGGCACTTGCTCCTTTGTAAAGAGAAAGGAATCCCTCGTTTTTAACAATGTGATAGAATGCATGAAAACAAGTCTTGTACTTGGTAATCTCTCCTGATCTCATCATCATCCTTCGCATGATGGTTTGTGCTGGATGTACAATCAGCTTAATCGAGACAGGAACTCCAAATAGAAGCATTGGATAAACCATAGGATTGAACTACAACAAAACAAGTACATCATCAGGGATATGAGGAATTATATAGATATTTTTAACATGGCTAAAGAAAAAGAAATCTAACCGGTATGTTCCCTATCCCATGAGAAAGATAATCCAGATATGCTGCAAGGAGACCATGATCCAAAATGGAAGCCACAAATCCAATGCTGAATCCACGGTAAACTCCTGCAATTCCATCTGTTTTAAGGGTTTTCCTAAGCATATCAATCAAGCCATTAAATTGTCTCTTATCATTGGAAGAAGAACCCTTGGGTATGATATCATTTGCCATCCGTGTTTCTGCATAGAACAGGGGATGAACCCCAAGTTGAATCAGTGAACGAGATAGCCATTCTGCGGCCATAGTCTTTTCAGCATTCATATTGCCCTCGTTGTTGTCCCAACCAAATGCCTTCACAGCACCATCCCCCATGACTCCTCTTAAGTTCTGTTTAAATGACAAGTGTTAGTTTTCTGTAAATTATGAGCGAGAGAGTGATAAGAGCATTGTTGAAAATGTTACTTACCGAGCTAAGGACAAAGTTTGACACCATGCGTGAAGTGTTTCCTTTCCAGAGAGATCTGATACCTTCGTTCCTCGCAATTGTAGCCAAGCAATTGTTAAAGCCTCTGTAAGGATGGTTTAGTCTACCTGACTTGATCAGCTCGCCCTGGCTTTGCATCAACAGCATCACTCGATTTACAGGAGCACTTGTAATGTCAATAATGACCCCAGTACCAATCAATGGGAATGGGAATGAATCAGCGGATCTTTCTTTTTTCGGAGAACTTGATGTCTGAGTAGTTACAGTATTTGAAGAAGAACTGTCTTGCTTGGCGGGAGCTAACTGATTCCTTAGAACTCCATTACGGAATGCAAGTGGACCAAATATGGATTCTTTGAGGCTTGAAGTTTGAATTTGTTCAAAATTGTTGATGAACAGGCAATGCTGCCTTTGTATCTTCACATGTATCGGCGGGTAAAACAATCCTTCCTCCATTTCTACAGACATTGAACATACACTAAGAACGTGCTTGTACTGTACATATATAGCAATGACGTTCAAGATTTGCGTTCAAAGTCAGACCTTTAAAAGAGAAAGCGCTAGAAGCTAATCAACAAACTGAAACCCAGTAACAAATTTAGTTAGACAAAAATGATTGAGAAAGACCAGAAAAACATCATCTTGATTCATAAAGCTTTGCGAAACTTTCAGTTTATCAAGTTACCATCATGATACAAGCAACAAAAGCCGTGCAGTTAGTCAAATGAATCTAAAAGACCAAATCTTGATTCAAAAGACTATCAATTTATCATGTTATCTTCACATTGCAAACAACAAATGTAGTACATTAGTTACAGAAATGATTCTAAAAGAAGAACATCTTGAGAAATCATCATCAGAATGCGAACGAAGAAAACAACAATGGAGTTTTGATTGAAAGAATCGGCAGGCACTTACCAAAAACAAAAACAAGAACGTCTCGTGGACTGAGAGAGAGAGAAGAGAGGGTCGCAAAACCTTGATTATCAAGAAAACTAACGATGTAATTTCTGCTATTAGTGATAGTACGAATGAAAAAGTGAAGCAAATGGTGGAGACCTCTTGCTCTTAAGTAGAAAACAAAATGCTCGTTGGTCGTTATATGCCACGTGTCTCCAAACAAATCGATGGTATTTCTTTAACCACTTTCGCGCCTCCGCTGCAGAAGTTTTATTATTATTATTATTATTATTATTATTATTATTATTATTATTATCATTTTATTTTATTAAAAAAATGTCATTCTCTCCTATTTTTAGCCACATTAGTATATAAAAAAATCATGATTACACTTGAGGAGGGCAAATGTGACGTAATACAATTGTACGAAAAGTGTGATAAACGAAAACAGAGATATGTTTTACCTGCAAAGTAGTTAAAGAAGAAATACAGAGTTGAGAGGGAAATAGGTAGGTTACTTATTTCATGGGATGAAGATGTCATCGTCAACAGATGGAAAAAAAAGATGATGTGTAATAGAAATGGTTAACTAAGATAAATAGATGTTTGTAGCGGAAGAATTAGAACTGTTCTAATGAATAGTGAAAAAACCCTAAAATGTAATAATTTAATTATATATATGTATATATATATATATATTTAACTTCTATGAAAAAAAATCAGAATTTGAAATTTTGATTATTAATTAGCCATGACCATAATAATAGTACATTTGGAAGAGGTGGAATGGAAGCATGAATAAGTCAAGCCCATTAAGAGTCTGTTTTGATAAATTAGTTTTTGGTTTCTGACTTTTAGAAGTTGTTTCATAATGGGTAGAGGTGTTTTTGGTCTCCTAAAAACTCTTTTAAATGAAGTAAAAAATTTTAACTTCTTAAAAATGACTTATACTTATCTTCTTCAACACTCAGAAGTTAAAAGTAGAAGTAACTCACTACAATAAGAATGATTAGCGATGGTGTCAGATAGATTAAAATAGGATGATTTGGTGGAGGAGTTGTGAGGATAATTTCGAGGATGAGAGATTGATGCTGTTTTGAAATCTACTATGTTTTTTCTTTTTAAAATTATTTTAATGTTTGATGGTATTTAGTGATAGGAAAATCATTTCACATTTAAATATAACGTGAAATATATCTGAGTGATATTTTTGTTAATAATTTTTTTAATAGGATAAAAATGTCAACACAATCTATGGAGTGTAAACAAACTTTTACAAAAATTTGTTTTATAAAAATTTTAAAAATGATCTATTTTTAAATCTCAAACTTTTAATGGCCCATTTCATATAATTTTTCTATTTTAAAATTACAAAAGGTAAAAATAAATATTTTAATAACTAAAAGAAAGCATTATATCTCTTTATCTTATCTTCGTTAACTATAATGAGTTTGGTTTTGAATAAGTTAGGTTGTTGTTTTTTTTATTTGACCTATTAACTCACCAGCAAACTACTCTATTTCTTTTCCTATTCTTTCATTTTATTTTCTGACATTAAATATTTTTCATTATTTGTTTATGTTTAGTACTGTCAAAATGGACTCAAAGTCTGCGGACTATCCGGGTCCGCCCGTAATTTGTACGGAAATGGACTTAGGAAACTAGTGTCCATTTTGAGTGCGGGCTTTTTTATCCACTCCGTACGGGTGACGGACTTTAGCGGACCGGAGCGGATATATCCGCGGATATCCACTATTTTCAATATAATTTTTTTAAAAATTAAAATTTTCTTACTTGCTCTACTTTAATTAAAAAAACATCAAGATTACAACTAATAAACCCTAAACTTCGCAGTGTCGATATCCACCTCTCTTAAACACCCACCGTTGATAACTAGTGTATGACTATAGACTTAGAAAACTGGTGTCAATCTACTCCAGTCCGCTTTAAATTATTTTTTTTCAAAATATTTGATAACTGTTGTTTTCATATTTGGTGATAGTCTTTTGAGATTGTGCAAGTTACAAATTTTTAGACCATAACTATATTGTTTATTTCATGTGACATCAATACTTCTTGATAGTGTTTAGTTTTAATCTTTTTTATTATGCTCAATTCTCTATTACCGTGGTAGTTAAATCAATATGGGATGGAGTATATATAAAATAGCTTATAAAGTAGTGACAAAGGCAATAAAAATATACAACTCTTCAACAAGATGCATTAATAGAAAAAGTTAAAAATTAACGGACATGTCCGGGTCCGTCCGTAAGGATCCGCGGATGGACCCGGACTTGAGAAATAAATCCGTTTTAGAAAACAGACATGTCCGGTCCGATCCTTTTTTTAAAAAAGTCCGTACGGACAGGACCGGACCGGACTATCCGTTCTGACAGTGCTAATTATGTTTAATCTCTACCTCGTTTTCTCCATTCTATAAATTTCTCGAACAATTCTCTCATAAAATTCTTTCTCTTCTCCTACAACCCCTCACTTAAAAAAAAACAACCAAACCTCTGTTTTTCTGTTCTTTCTTCTCTGTCTCTCAACACATACACATATACAATATTGATATTGTTGAAACAAAGTAGTACGGAAAAAAAAAAACAAACATAATGATATAGAAGAAATACAATCTACCCAACAACACAAATCAAACCCTTTAAAAGGTAGAAAATTCCAAGACAAGAAACAATCAAATTACATGAAAAATCATGACAAGAAAGAAAAAATAGAACATTTACAAGAAAAATAAACATAAAGAAATTATTTATGTGAAAAAACAGAAAGCCAGTTCTGTGTTAGTTGTCAAAAATAATTCAAACACTTAAATATTTTAGTTTATTTAGAAAATTATGTCAGTAAAAAGTTAGGATTTGATGGAATATTTGTAGTGATTTTAGGAGTCTTGAATAGATTATATCTGTTTAAATTTTGAATTATATTTGTAATAGCATATAAATAGAGGCGTTGATGTAGTTATTTTGAGATACCTATCAGAGAATAAAATCATTATTATGAGAGTCCTTTCATTTGTGAAGTACTCTTTCATACACTCTTTTATATTTATTTTATAATTTACTTAAAATTACAACATTAGCAACAAAACAAACATGACAAATTGTAAGACGATCTGAAGTACATTTTCATAAACATCCTTTGGGGTGGGCATGAGTCGGGCCGATTTGGTTTTATCCAAAATCAACACAAGCCCGATTGTACCATTTTTTTAAGGTTAAGACCGACCCGACATCATTTGAACGGTAAAATTGACCGATCCGGTTTTTGACCGTGCCGGTCGAGCCGGGCCATTCTTTTCGGTTTAGGTTTGCTTATTATTTTTTCCCCTTCAAATTTGGCCTTTTATTCAAACATGTATACTTATAAAATTATCAAAACTACAAAATCATCAATTCAATTCGAAACATCTTACATCCTAAAATCATCATGGAAAATTCAAATCGCCAATCAATTTCAATCAATCAACTTACACAATCATCTATTATCCAAAAAAAAAAAAACATATTAATCTAACTTAAATTCTCACCATTCACTAGATAAAAACTGATAGCATTACATGACATATCCATTAAAATTCTATTAAAACACTAATGAAAAAAATAGCGACATATTACATATTCATTTATATCCTATTAAAATACTAATAAAAAAGAAAAAAAGTCCAAACATATAAATTAGAAAAATTCCGGGCGAGGGATTTTTATTTTTTAATTATTTAACTGGTTTCGGTTTCGGACCAGTTTTTAAGGCCCCAAAACCGAATCGAAACCGATATAATCGATTTGAAGCATTCCAAAACCAAATCGGACCTAGTAAACTTGAAAAATCGGCCGAAACCGGTTTGGACTGGTTTAGTCGGGCCCAATTTTTATGTCCACCCCTAAACATCCTTTAGTCAACGTGGATCAAGTGAAATGATAAGAATATCCTTATATGTGAAATAATATCGTTTAAATTTTTTTGTAATAATATAATTTAAGGGTTATTTCCAAAAAAATACCTGTTTTTTTAAAACTTTTTACTTTCGGCACTCAGTATTGGAAACCTATTCTAAACCACCCCTATTTTCGAACTGTCGATATATTAACAATATATGTTAAGTTAAATTTTAATGGAGGGTTTATTAGTAATTAATCGTGGGTGAATATGTAATTAATAAATTAATAGAGGGATGTATTTATAATTTTACGAAGCTTCTAGGGGAAGCATCTAATATTATAATGAATCTTTAATTAAAAAGCTGACATGTGTCTTGGAATTATAACAAAAGCAATAGATATTGACACATGCAACCGTCATCGTCTCTCTCTTATCTCTCGCGCCAATCTCATTGTCCAGGAGAGAGAATTTTATTTGTGAACTTTTAAAATTGAAACGCTCCCGACCTGCTGTGAGTCACCATTTTTGTCCTATGTTGTTATAGCTTTGGGAACCCGTCTAGCCAACAACTGTTGCGATCAATGTCTATTGTTATTTGTTTGAAATAATATTCGAACACCGAGAAAGCTTTTTATTAGTTTTTCGCTGTCAAACAACATTGTACTCGACAGAATCCATTACGCATTTCAACTCTATCAGCGATGGGGTAGAAGATGTTTGAAATCTGGTAAGTTGTAGTTGAATTTGTGCTCCCTTGACTATTCAAGTTTTGTTTTCAGTTGAGAAAAGTAAATCTAACTACTTCGAGTGCCATGTTGTGTGAGGTTTTAGTTTTCTTTTTCCTTTTCCGACTAAAAGTGAAAAGTAAGGATGTACACTAGTAGAATATTGCAATGTCATCCGTATTTTTGTCGTGGTGTTGTAGTTATTTTGTTGGTTGCGTGTTGTTTCTTGGTCTGTGTATATTTGTGGGCTTTGTGCTTAACAGTGATAAACTCCTTACTTGTTGCACGTTTAAGGTATTGTAAGTCTACTGGTCTAACTGCATGAAATGAATTAGGGTTTGGTTTCACTTGCGTTTGATACATGTTTGAGAGTATTTGAGGGTGCTTAGTGTTGTATTTTTTTATTGGGATGACTTTTGTTGTTGTGCCTGTATTGGATATTGAGTATAGATATTTTCTACCATGTTGCATGTCTGATAGTAAATTTTTTTGTATTATTGCAGGAGTATAGTTGAAAAGAATATTATTTTGAACAAGTACTTCACGTGTTCCCAATAACAACTGTTTAAGGTTAGTATTCCCTTAATTCTCTATAACTCTGTCTGATATACTAGGTAGATGGGAGATATGTTTGTATCTACAGCTTGTCATTGTTAGGTGTTGTCAGATGTTTGTGTTGTTATATGTTAGCACTGTTAAGCTTTAAATGCTTTAGGGGAATATGTGATGTTGTTATATTGTGTACTATTTTCAGTAGGTTGGTGCAGAATAAATGACCCGAGAATTTATTTTCAAGTATCATAAATTTACTATATTGTTTGACTATGTTCTTTGGTTTGGCTAGCTGTACAGTTAAAGTATAACATAAAGTTTAAAGTCTTTACTGTATTATTGACTTCTATGTAATTGGATGCTTGTTAGCTAAGAAATTTTTAATTCAATAGGCTTTAAAGTTATATAGCCCAAATATTATGTTGGATTGGAAGTCATCATTTCTGGGTGGTCTATAGAATATACTAATTGTACTAACTATTGATTTAGTACATTTATAGTGATTTCAAGAGTTCTCATCATGTTATGTTTGATGCTTCTGCAGAGCAATTGCCCACTCATTTGACATTTTTACTAGAGTGGGTGACACAAATATTCAATTAGGTTGATAAGACACTAATACAATGTCTTTATTAGTCTTTGTAGAAGCATTGCAACAATAAGGATTGCTTCCTGAAGGCATTCTTGAAATTCTAGATAAGAATGCCTTATACCTAATGAACCTCATAGATAGAACCATGCTGCGGATTTACAATTAATAGAGAACTTCTAGTGGCAGCCGACTTATTCCAACATGCTGCAATCAGTCGTATGCTCTTCACTGTCTCATTGCTTGAAGATATTCCAAACAATCAAGATGTGTCTCATTCAGCGGTTGAAAGAACAAGAGGCCTTGAAGGGGATGGTGTGATCACATAGTAAGAGATTGTCCCAGATGAAGAAATCCAACAACCCAAACTTGAAGAAATATATTTACAAGAGGAATATGAAAACTATGGGAAAACTAATATGGACAGTGGTATTGCAAACTTAGAATATGATGCTAATGATGATTTCAGAGATGATATGGGGATAACAAACAGTTTTTGCAGGGATATAGAGACCATAGTAAAGGAAAACATTTGTGGAGCTTGGAGATTTATTGACCAACTCCTAATAGAAGTGGCTACTAGAATTTTTTTGGCCGCTACACTAGAAAGACCCAATTCCAACGCAAGTCTTGCTACTACAAATGAGAATGGAGGCAGCAATTAGGATCAAGGTGTTTAGACTGGGGCAACTGATTCTGGAAGGGCAGAGAAGGAACAAAGTTGTTGGAGAACCAAAAGGAGCAGATGAGGATGAATTGCCTAGCTCTGACCATGAAGACGAAGTTAATGTAAATCAAGATGACCAAGACAATGATAATGTCATAGAGGGCTACGAAAGTGGTGATGATCCAGAACTGCCATTTCGTGATGTACAAGATGAATTCAATTTAGAAACTGAAGTTGATAATATTGTTCGAGACTCAGCATTTCACGTTCAGCCTGATGAACAAATCAGGTTCTTTGTGGGGCAGACTCATGACTCTGTCTATACATTAAGACATGCATTGGTAGATTATGCTATTCAAGTTGGTTTCATTATTAAAAGTATAAAAAATGAGCCAGGTTTTATCATTTGGAGATGTGCAGTCAAGAAGTTCCCTTGGGCTATACATGCATCAACTTCGAAGAGTGATAAAACTATGACGGTGCAAAAGATTGATGGAGAGCATAGTTGCCTCAAGTCCTCTAAATCTAAAGAGGCGACATCATCATAGATCTCCAAGAAATTTGAAGCATTGATCAAGAAAAATCCAAACATCAGAGTTGGGGTATTGAGACAACTTTTACAAGAGAGGTACAGGGTGCAAGTTCAAGAGTTCAGATTATACAAGGCGAAGCAAAGGCAGTTGATCACTTGAGGAATGAGCGTGATGAGTGCTTTACGATTATGACAACCTATGCCAAAATGATCTTACTAACTAACCCTGGATCTCAGGTAATAATCTCAAGAAGGGATCCCGATTTAATATTTGATAAAATGTTTGTGTGTTTCGACGCACAAAGAGTGAGCTTCCGGTCTAGCTGTCGACCATTCATCGGGGTTGATGGAACTAGGCTCGAGAGCCCTTTTAAAGGGTGTTTGCTAACTGCAGCTACCCTAGATGCCAACTCTGGGTTATTTTTAATTGATGCTGGGTTATACAAAGGCGAGTCAAAAGAATCCTGGGTATGGTTCTTAGAGAACCTGAAGGAATTCCTAGACATCCCTACTACCAGGCCAGTGTCTTTGATATCTGACAGAGGCAAAGTGATTATTAAGGTAGTTCTTCAAGTATGGCCAGAGGCATCTCACATGTTAGTGTCTTTCTCTATTTTGTATGGTAAGATATTCGATGATGTATTGAATTTTATAGGTTAGAACAAACTTATCTTTTCCATACTTTCTGTTTTGGCTAGCATATACACTCGTTCTATTTTGCCTATAAATAATGACAATCTCTATAGTTAAATTGTAACACCCAAACCCCCGTCTTACGGACAGATGCAGGGAGATGGATGTCACGACAGAAAACATACATATCATACTTATACTTATATTGAACAACTATCAACTATCAAAATAGAACTTATATTACTGTAATAGATAAATTAATAAACTGGATACTTAATCAAGACTGGACTTAAAATCATCTGAATACAAAATCATAAGAGTTCGAAAATATAATGTTTCAAATTCTGGTTACAATTGAAATAGTTTAATAAAGCTTGGGAGTTCAATACATAATATAAGCGGAAGCTAATCTGAAAACCAATGTCAGAACTGATGTATGAAGTGATATATGTGTGCCTTGCTATTCAACCTGACTGTCTGAACTTAGCAATTTCCATCCCGATCAGAAAAATTAACATACAAGACAAAAATAAAGAAACAACAGGGTCAGACTATCGAATGTCTGGTTAGTAAGCCAATGCCCAACATCCACATACATACAATGCTTCTTAAATTAACAATTAAGCATGAACATACAACATATGCAGCTTACCTGACCAAACAGAGGCTTAAAACAGAAGGAAACAGAAGAGTACAGAAGAGTTCAAACAACTCAGAGAGGTTCTAAAGCTTAATAGGTTCCTTAAGGAGTAACCAATAAATCTATTACCATTAACAGTGATTAAACAGATTAATTATGCCCTGAAAATGCTCTAAACTTAAAATAGTCATAACTTATTCGTTTGAAGTCCGAATCAGGCTTATAATAACTTTTCGGAAAGGGAAAATCAAGAGGAAGAAGTTTGGAAGAAGTTAGGCGAAGAAAAGGGACATGGCGAAATGTTGAGGCGACATATATTTATTTCGCCTGAACATCAGGCAACACCTTTAGGCGAGATTGAAATATGTTGCCTCAATTTGGCGATGTGTTTGGCGATGTTTGTTTCTGTGGAAATTTCTTGGCGACTCTTACTTGGCTAAATTGAAACATTTAGCCTCACTTCTAGGCAGGGTATTTTTAAGCGATGATTTTTCAGACAAAAATTATTTTTGGGCGACTTGTTATTAGCAACATAAAAACATTTTGCCTCACTTTTAGGCGACTTATTTGGCAACATTAAAATATTTTGCCTCATTTTCAAGAAAGGTTTTTTTGGCAATGATTTTTAAAACAAAAAGTCTCGTCTAGTAATTTTAGCGAGGTATTTAACAAAATTGAACGACTAAAACATTGTTTCGTTTAAATCTTGGCGAAGGCATTTGACAAAATATTAAAAATTAAGGAAATTTTGCCTGGATACTAGCAAAGTAACTTGGCGAGATTTTAACTTTAAAAATAGGATCGCCTTAGTTTTGGCGAGATTGATAGGCGATGGACACCGGAAGTTGCCAACTTATTACTTAGTCTAGGCGATGAACATAGGCGGATGTTCCAAGTTTTGCCTGCAAATAGGCGATGACACTAGCGACATAAATAAGACTTTGCCAACTCTATACTTAGTCTAGGCGATGACTTTGGCTGAGTAATCAAAATTTCGCCTAAGTCTAATTCGTTTTAATTTCAACTTTTAAATCTTCTTCAAATTATCCAATTAGGCAATAGTCAGTCTAAAGGCAGCATGTTCACCCAATATTAACAAATAGCTCAATTCAGAAATCATCAAGGCAATCATAGCAGTTCACAGTACACTTAAAATTCATATTTGCAGATTATATACCAGTCTATTTATCAGACATAAGATTTTTCAGAGAATGACAAAAACATATACTGGAGTATATCAGCTTGTCATGTAGGTTACAGAACTTAACAGATGATGTCAGATTATGCATTCAATATGCATCAGATTTCAGAAATTTCTTAGCAAGTTCTTATTAAACACAGAAAACATCGGATTACAGATTATTTGCCTGTCTTTAGTTTGATAACAAAATCAGGAACAGAAAATAGGTCATAGGCCTCTTACTTATGAGCAAAGCTCCAGAAAAATGGATCAAGGATCCCAGAAAGGTTGAGCAAAGCTCCAGAAAAAGTTGATGTCGTCACATCCAGAAGACAACAAGGCCTGATGTCGTCACATCCAGAAGGCAACAAGGCCTGATGTCGTCACATCCAGAAGGCATTCAAGGCCTGTACGTTTTCACGTATCGATGTATACATCTAATATCCCTACGGCATGCCGGTCTTATCGCTATCATACTTTAGACAGGACTCAGTTTTCATATTATAACAGAGTATAGCTTTCAGCATTCAACAGATATTGCATCAGTTCACATAATAGCCATTTATCAGCAAGTTGAACAACAGTTTCATAGCAATAAACATATCATAGAGTCCAGATTCAGATTTTTGGATACATTAAGTTTAGTCCATATTAATGCAGCACAGAACAGACATTAACATACATAAGTGAGGGCTTAAACATGGCTACTAACCGAATACGCTAAGCCAACAGCAGGACTACTCCGGTTGACGTTCTCCTACTCCGTCTCCTAAACATCGGACAGAATAAATTTAATAACAGACCTAATCAAACCAGAAACTCGAAGGTTAGGGTTTACAACTTGAGAACAGACCCAACACAATCATGAACATATGAACTTACCTTCACGCTCGAAGAATAGGTTCAATGGAAGCTTTCAGATTGACCACAAAAACCAATGTAACAGTGAAAGAGAGTTACTGTTTGAGTTTTTCAAAGTTTAGAGAAAAAAGAAGAAAGGGGTCTGGCGGCTGAATGATTGATGGTGGGGTAACCTAGGTTTTCACCTAACCATAGATAAATTGTAAACAAGCCCACCAGAGTTCTTTTAATTCAAAAATTTCCCCATGTCAAACGTATTTTCAAAATCAGTCAAATAACAAAATAAGTTTTAATTTGGCCCCATTTATGGACGTGACATAAATACTACATACCTAGTAATATGTATTGAAAATTAAAATAGATTGCATAGCTTAACAGGTAATCCATTTTGTAGTGGGATGACTTATTGTCTTCATTGAACATTATTGTTATGGGTTTTATTTTAAAATAGAGATATATATGTCTTGTGTCACACTAATACTACGTTTCTTATATAGAGATGATAGGAATAACATCAAGTAAAAATAATCTCTTGTCTAAAAAGTGGAAAATGGTTTATATGTTGAAGATTATGGGTATATTTTATATTTTTATGTAGAATTTTACATGTATATAACTACACCAAACAATATTTTCAGCATACACTTGAAAATATTAACATTTAGAATTTGTAATTAGAACTACTATTCAACGCTCAAGATCAAATAAATATTAAATCTTAAGAATTCAGATAAACAATTAGATGACATATTGGTCTTATTTATTAAATTTTGCCACATGAGCAATTATAACTGAACAATATAAACCCTACACCGATGTTTCATACCATGTTGATTTGTGACACTGATCTATTGTCTATTTCTGATTTATTGTTTGGTAATTCTGATATATTGGTCTTTTAAAGAACAACGTTCAGTTGAGTTGATTTTGCAGAAGTTAGGTTCTACAATGCAGATGCAGTTAATTTATTGATTGTTCAGTTGGGTTCTTAAAGAACAATGCTTGCATTCAAAGGAACATGGTCTGTTCATGGCATATTGGCCTTATTTATTGAATTTTTTCACACGAGCTATTATAATTAAACAATATAAACCGTACACTATTGTTTCCTACTGTGTTGATTTGTGACAGTGAAGATTTAAGGCTTGTTGTATTCATTAGTTTATGACATTGAATACTGAAAGCTTATTTTATATTTATGTATTTATGACATGGACTATTAATAAGATGTGTTAAACTTCAACAGGTTCGATATTCACACAATGTTTGTTTCTATAGGTATTGTGTCAAGCACATTTATGATAATTTCAAGGCGATATATTCAGACCAAAGGTTATAGAAGCTATTCTTGATTGCCTCTAAAAGTTCTTCAGAGATTGCCTGGATAGAGGCCATATAGGAGATAGAAGCTTTGAATCCAGCTGCACGATGATTCTTGGATGAGATTGAGACTGACAAGTGGTCTTTGTTTACAATGGATCCAATGATAAAATGCAAGCATGTGACTAATAATATGACGGAGTCCCTCAACCACGCCATCAAGGAACCTAGAGGAGAAACTTATTTGGGACTCATGGAGGAATTAAGGAAACTTATGATGACTAGAATAGTGCAGAGGAGATAGGCTTGTGAAAAATTGGATACAGACGTTGCTTTAGTTTTTGCCAAAAATATGATGAAAATGACTAATGATGGAAGGGACTTTCTTGTAATGGAGTCAAGAAATGGGTTTTTCGAAATTTATAATCACAAGAACAACACACAGCACATCATTAGTCTCTAAGCAAGAGAATGTAGCTGTGGATACTAGTAGATGTCTGGTATTCCACGTGTCAATGTTGTGGCCAATTTAGGTATTTAATTGAATCTCTCTTTATTTTAAAAAATTAGAGCCGTTAACTGACATACACTACACTAATTTATGTTACTTTGTTGCAGCCTCGAAGTTTGATAATGATAAATTACCTACTACCCTATGCAATTATATCCATCTGTACCTCTGCAGGGATGCATATAGGATGACATATGCTAGGGTGATTCACCCTATCCCGCAGTTTAATCAATAAGAGCATTACCCTACTGACAAGTTGTCGCCTCCGACTTACAGAAAGTAGGCAAGAAGGCCTACCAAAAAAAGGAGAATCATTTCCCAACGTCCATCATGGTCCTGTCACATGCAGGTAATGCAATAAAATGCGGTTTAATAGGAGAACTTGTCCCCTAAATAGTACACAAATAATAGAAAACAATAAATCACAAGTGAATACAGTCGTTGGGGAGACATCATGAGCCAAACGTGCAACAAAGAGACAGGTATAACTACCCTACCCTAAACCCTCGTTCTATATTGTGAATATTGTTAGTATATTTTGTCAAACTAATATGTTATTATCAATACCATACTAGGTCGATGACAGTAGAGGGTAACCCAGCAGGCGGAATTGAAAGCAGCAGTTAAAAGTCTAACAGCCTTAACAAGAAGGAAAAGTGATCTTTGAATACTTATTATAATGGTACCTAATATGGTCTTCTAACAGAATCAAGTTTTGCTCTAGGGTGGTAAATCTAAGAGTAAGAAGAAGAAAAATGCTGCTAGAAGCAGAATAAATGAGCCTAAAAGAAAATGGGGGTCAAAAAGGTATGTTATGCTTTGAAATATTTATTTGCATATGTTAGTTTATACAATATAATCCATAATTACCCCCGTGTATGTTAATTATCTACATAAAGTCATAATGACTATTTATGTTCTTTGAAATTTTGGCAGGCGAAGAGGAAAACCCAAAAATATGGGTCATGCTCCACATCATATATTAGGAAGAAGCACCCAAATGACAATGACGGACCTCAGGGGAGTACAAGGCTGGTATAAACAAGTACTAACCACAATGACAAGTTCAATTATGGTTTAGGGTACTTAATTATTAAAGCCTTTTAATTGTTTGATTTGTTTGTTAATGTCACTTATGCTCTTGTGTTGCATAATTGTATATATCAGTTTAGGTGTTTCCAAACTAGAGGATCTCAAATCACTGTCTAGTTAGGATGACTGTCAAGTTCACGATAAATTTGTCTAATATCCTGTCTCTACATAACTTATTTTTGAGAATGTTAATTATGTTTTAGGTGCTGTAACATTCTATTTTTTTGTCAGGGTTGTAGCTTAATATAGTTCAAGATTTGGTCGACAAGGGACTGCAACCTTGTTTTTGCTTATAGACTACTGATTGACTATTCTAATTTGGAATATAACCTATTTTGTATACCACGATATCATTAATTTTAGTACTTAATACATTAACTAATTAATGACAGTATTGATTACTGAACCTAGTTTTTGTTTTGGTCATGTTTATTAGTGTTAATTGTTTGGAAAATTGATGAGCTTAGTACCTTGCCTAGTCTAAAGCTACCTTGTTGATTATTTATGAGTCGTTCATTATGCATAAGACTGAACTTTATATTATGCTTATAAGCATTAGTTTAACATAATAGGAAGCTTTGATGTTTGAATTTTTTTCCTTAAGGATAACTCTGCATAACCCTACAAATTATAGACAAAGATATTCTGAACAGTAGCTATTTTTTAAGACATTATAGGATTTGGGTAGCGTTAGGTGTCACATGATACTCCCTATTACTACCATTAACTATTTCTTCTATCTATTTGTATATGTTTTAATATTTGCATATTGGACTGACTTCATAGCTCAAGTATCATTTATTCATATCCGTTCACATCATATTGATGGGAAGCTTTGAAGGATTAAATGTACTGTTTTTATTTTTTACATTTCTTTGTGACATATTGGCTTGCTTTCATAAATCTTCATCCATATTAATCACTACTTGTTCTTTCTGTGTATATAAATTGGTATATAATCATATAGAATCTTCTTACATTCAATGAGTTATAGTGCATATACAAAAGCAAGTAAATATAGTAAATCTTACTACATTATTATAGTCATAGTAGTAAAAATTAGTCACAATGTATACATATTTCTTTCTACTTTATAGAGTAACATAGTATAACTAGGATTAGCAATAACACAACACAAGCACATATCTGCCGAGATCCACAACATGCATTATAAGTCTCACCCATTGTAGATTTGCCCATTTCATTTATACAAAAACATCTATCTAAAACATTCATGTCAATCTCAGTATCACATGGTGTCCACCACCTATGGTAGTGGCAAATATCACAATGAAAATACAATTTAATTGGATTTTCAACATATTTAGATATTTTTATAATGACTCACTTGCGACAATAGCATCTTCGATTTTTAAATCTAATGATACCTCCATTCAAATTGTTTTTCAGCATATCTGATGGTTGCAATGAAAACCTTCCCTGTTTTTTGGATCTTCTTTTTTGTGTTTTGTATATTGCTCTTCTTCTTGTTGCAGATTTCACACAATATTAGTTCCTACCTCATTTTGCTCTGCATTCAACTCTGTGCTGGAAGAAAGCTAGGACTGAATGGGTTTTGAATTGATAGCTTGGATTGAATGAGTTTTGAACTGTTTTGTTATTTTTTAGCACTAGTTAAGACTGTGTGTATAATATTGATTTTGATGTGTTTCTTTTATTTTTTTCGCCCGTTATCAGTGTGTATATAAGCTGGTTGTGAAGTGATTTTACTATTGTTCTACGCTGGTTATCAGTGTGTATATATACAACCTGATGGAATGAATATGACCGTTACTCAACGATTTGAATTTTATATTGTATTCAGGTTAAATTATTTAGACAAATTGTGAAGGGCTCTTTAGTCTTTTTCAATAAATAAGTTAAATATAAACTGTTAAGGTTAATTTCATGTTAGTCCACACCGTAAAAACTATTAAAATGGTCCAGGGGACCATTTTGTAATTTTTCTAATGGCAACAAACAAAAAAATATATCTGTTAACAAAAATCACTTATGGTTTCAAAATAGGCGGTGGTTTAGATTATGTTTCCAATACCGGGTGGTGAAAATAAAAAATTTAAAAAATCAGGTGTTTTTTGAAAATAACCCTATAATTAGGGGTGAGCGGGACCGGTTCTGGTACCGGTTCCTTGAAGGAACTGACACCGGAACCGAATTACCGGTTCTTTATTTTTGAGGAACCGGTACCGGTACCATTAGTACTTAGAACCAATACTGGTTCCAGTGCGGTTCCGTTACTGGTTCTGGTTCCATTGGTATCGGTTATTCAGGTATGGTTCTGGTATCGGTTCTGGTATCGGTTCTGAAAAATAATCAAACTTTTCACAATTAATCTAATTATTAAATTTTTTTGTGAAATCACCGTTTATCAAATTTATGTTTACAAAATAATCATTCCAAAACCAATATAATAAAACAAACCTATACATAGTAGAAAGTTATTAACGTTCTCAATTACCATTATCAATTTGTTAAATTTGTTCTCAAATTGCATACCAACAAACTCCAAAAGTTTCACTAATAAACTTAAATTTGATGTCTAGACAAAGAAAATAAGTTTAAAAACTCCATAACTCTACAAATAAAGTGTGCATAATTTAAAATAATAATAATAATAATAATAATAATAATAATAATAATAATAATAAAAGTTTCAAATCTTCTGCACGCTTGAGTTTAAGCCACATAGCCCTCCATATTTTACATTTCAATTTTCTTAAAAAAAAAATAATTAGTTAACATACACATAGTAATTTAACATAATTTAGTTGTAATATAAAAAATAATTAAAAATTAAATTAATTTTCCAAGTATATTGTTCAAGTGAACACATCTAGCACTCCACTTCAACTCTGGAAACAATATTTTCCAAAACTCCAGGATCATTTCTAATTTTTAAATATATTTGAAATAACAATATATATATATATATATATATAAGTGTTGAAACAATTCGATGGTGAGAAAAAAAAATTATTAGATTAAAAATAATTTTTTAAAATTATTTATATAAAAATTACAATCGCGATATCCAATTTGAAAATTAAAAAGAAATTGTGAGATAAGAGAATGATGTATATTTTTTTACCTAGAAAGAAATTCGCTTAAAATGACTATATTTTATTTTAATTTTTTTAAGAAAAACCGGTTCTTTTTGTTAGGGTTTGACAAAAATTGGTATTCAATATACTAGTCTTTATTTGGAAGCTGAGAAAGATTTGAAGACTCTTTTGGAAGTGAAAGATTTGAAGACTATTTTGGAAGTATTATATTTGACTAGGAATTGTATTTATGGCTTATTAGAATTGCAATTAGGAAAGAATCTTTTTCCTCTTTTTTAGGAATTCTAGTAATAATAGGTTTCCTAGTTTATTATGATTTACTTAGTAAGTAAATCATTGTTCACTATAAATATGATGTTGTAGTCTTCAATTGGAGAGACACAAATTGAGAGATCCTGAGTGTCTTGTGAGTTTCTTTCTTGTGAGCTTGGGTGAGACTTGTAATTGAGTTAGAGAGTGTTTTCTGGTTGTGGCTGTAATATCTTTTGCTACATAGTGAAAATCTCTGTCCGTCCTGACGTCCGTGGTTTTTTCCCGTTTTGGGTTTCCACGTAATCTTGGTGCGTTAATATTTTGTTTATTGTCTTTTGTTTTGTTTACTTATTGATCGAGACAAATTCCGCTGCGACGAGCCCGATTTTCCTAACACTTTTAGCGGTTCCAGTTCGGTTCCAGTTCTGCTCCGATTCTGGTCCAGTTCCAGTCCGGTTCTAATCAAGGATCCGGAACCAGTACTAAAAAAATGTAATTTTCGGTACCGATTCCGGTCCGGTTCCAAATAATCGGTTCTTTTTCGGTTCCGGTATCGGTTCCGGTTCCGGTTCTCGGTTCTGGAGCGGTTCCAGAAGGAACCATGCACAGCCCTACCTATAATTTAATAAAGGCTAAAATAGAAAATACGGTCGGATACTTGGGGACCATGGATAACCATAGATACATTAACATACCATACAACCATTATTAAACCATTAGAACCACCATTCATATGGAGCAGAGAACTACACTCTCTCGCTCAAATTTCACTATGATTTCTCTCCACTTATATTGTGAAGTAGATAATTATAACATTACAAATTTTCATCCATATTTGTCATGTCATACACGTCATTACTACACCATACTGTGGTGGAAAAATAACCATAAGGCATCATAGTCGAAGGTCAAAACAAGTAAAGGGAGTCGAAGTCCATAACCATGCTCGGCCGAAGACAACTCGGCCGAAACGATCAAAAACCCAGAAGAGGTACCCAAAGGCTATTCTCGACCGAAAAGGGCCAAAGGCCTAGGAAATGTCCAAGAGTCAGGCTCGACCGAAATGGCCAAAGGTCTAAAACAGTCCAACTCGGCCGAGCCCAACAGAGTCCAAACCAAAGCACACCAGCCCACCGAATTATTGCCTAACCAAATAAGGATTCCCGAAGCCCAATCGGAAAAGGAAGACTTATCTTACCAGATCAAGGATTCCTAAAGCCCGATTGACTCGCTCAAAAAGAAGCTAGAAGGAGCCATGGGACTATGGCCCGAGGCCTTACCCGAAGTCCTCTGGGCGTTCCGAACAACCCCTAGAAAATCAACATTACAAATCCCATTTTCGATGGTTTACGGGACCGACCAACTCCTCCTAGATCCAATCACCACAAGAAAGACTGATAAACCAAGCCAACCAACAAGTACTAGCCTTCGAAAGGGATACTTCGGACGAGAAAAGAGAAAGTGCGCGACAAAGAATCGCGGAATATCAAATGGGGATAGCACGGCGATACAACAAAAAGGTCAAAGCCCGAGCCTTCCAACCCGGAGACTGGGTACTCAGAAAAGTCTTCCAGAACACAAAGAATCAGAGTCATGGCAAATTGGCCGAAAGCTGGGAAGGGCCATACCAGATAGAGCGCGCATCTGGAAAAGGATCCTACAAATTGCTCACTAAGGAAGGGAAAGAGGTGGAACACAGTTGGAACATCCACCACATAAAGAGGTATCAATTCTAATGTAATATACTATCTGTAATAATGGGCACTCTTTTCCCCAAGCAGGGTTTTTGACGAGGCCCCATCGTAAAGCAATAAAATAGCTCATTTTCCTCAAACACTTGCAACTAAAGCACCAATGCAAAAACTGCCAAAATGGCAACCCGAAAATTGCCAAAGGTAAGCCCCTGGTAAATCTAGAGGGTCTCGGGCGAAGACCAATTGCTCAAAGACCAATGCAAAAACTGCCCAAAGGGCAATCCGAAAATTGCCAAAGGCAAGCCCCTGGTAAATCTAGAGGGTCTCGGGCGAAGACCAATTGCTCAAAGAGCAATGCAAAAACTGCCCAAAGGGCAACCCGAAAATTGCCAAAGGCAAGCCCCTGGTAAATCTAGAGGGTCTCGGGCGAAGACCAATCGCTCAAAGAGCAATGCAAAAACTGCCCAAAGGGCAACCCGAAAATTGCCAAAGGCAAGCCCCTGGTAAATCTAGAGGGTCCCGGGCGAAGACCAACCGCTCAAAAAGCAATGACAAAAACTGCCCAAAAAAGCATCCCGAAAATCGCCAAGGCAGACCTCATGGGAACATCGGTCGAAAAGATCTCCGTGAATAAATATCAAATAAAGCACATCTCGGCCAAAGTCAGCCGAACCGCAGCCCTGAAACACTAGAGAATCAAACGGCACATGCAGAAATAGTACGCTTGATTACAAATAAAAGGCTGGGGGATTACACCCCTCACAAATAAATCCAACACAAGTACGACGAAAGATGAAAATTTCATTAATCGAAAGGGGGGTTACAACGAGTACACAAAAGATCGAAACAAAAAAAGGTACACAATACTCGCTCAACTCTCACCACGGAGAGCAGCCAGTGCGTCCAGCTCTTTCTGAGCAGACTCTGGAGTCAAAGACCCTTTGATAACCTGCTCCAAGGAAAAGGATCTGATCACAACCTCAGTCTGGGCCGCCTCGATGGTAAGACTCTCAACACGGCCCTCGAGCTCTTCTATTCGGCCGAGTGAGGCTTGTTTCGCCGCCCTCAACTCCTCCAGCTCCGCCGCTTGGCGCTTTAGCTCCGCGTCCTTCGAAGCAATCGAGGCCTCTAGCCTAGCGTTATGAGCCTCCGCCCTCTCAGCTCGACTGACGGCCTCAGTACATTGGGCCACAGTTTTACCCAATTCTTCCTGAGCCGCCTTCAACCCGGTCGAGGTAGACTGGTACTTACCTTCAAGGGCCCGCCTATCCCGCAAAACAGGAACAAAATGCTTGCGCATGCCAACCGCCCCCTGGAGCCCCTGAAAATCAAAAGGGTAAACATAGGAACCACCTAAGAAAACAAACAAGAGACGAACTCACCCTGTAAAGACTCGAGATAGTCATCTCGTAGAATTTAGTAAAAGATAGGGACTCCAACCACTCATCGTCCTGAGGAAAGAAAAAGCCCTCCGCAGCCGCAATCATCTCGGCCGACACCTCCTTGGAGAAAGAATTCCCAGGAAAGTCAATCACATGACGACCATCGCCACTAGGCTTTTGACCGACATGTTTGGTGCGCTTCCTGACTGAAGCCACACCTCCCGTCATCGGCCGCTTCTCCTTCGCTACCGAGGAACGAGAGGGCTTCCGAGAAGCCTCAGGAACCGTCGGGCGAGCAGCCTCCGAAGGAGCAGGACTTGGAGGACGAACAGGCTCGGGGGAAACCTCGGCCCGCTCTTCGGCCTGTCCCCCATCCCCAGCAGGACCGGACGCATGCGCCTTCTCCTACTCAGCTTGGATCTGGCGCATGATAGCCCTCATGGCCAACGCTCTTTGACCCTCGGGCTTATACATCACGTAGTCGGATAATTCTGAAAAAAGATAAACATTAGCAGAATTCGACCGAAAATACCTTATGCACAAAACTACCGCAACTCACTGGTTCTGGTGAAAGCCTAGAGACGGCCGACAGGCAGCTCACCCAGAAGCGTCTTGTAATCTCGAGACTCGGTCGATAAAGTAAGGATGGCCTCACTCCTAGTCCGCGCCCGAGGAGAATATTTGCAATTCTTCATCCCGAAGTAAGATGAAAAAGAAAATAAGTAAAATCGATCAACTAGAACGTTCGCCCGAAATGAAAAGAACAAAAACAATGAAACCTACAAGAATCACGCCAATAGGGAGGATAACCCAACCCCTTCCCTAGATGGGTAACGCCTTTGACAAAAAAATATTTATTCTTCCATCGAGTCTCGTTGGAAGAAAAGCCTAAGACTAAGAGCTAGGCGTTTGCCCGAGCATTCAGGACATATCGGCCAAACTCTGGGTTCTCACGCTTCACGAAGTATGAGTAAAAGAAATCCTCGGCCGAAAACTCCAGATTGTGCTTCTCCTTCAGACGATCGACGTAGAGAAGAAGCCTGATGGCCATAGGAGTCAACTGACTCGGGTGAATTTGGCACAGAGTGCACAACTCCTCGACTAGGCCCATGATTGGGAACCTGAGACCGATCTTAAAGTGACGCAGATAAAAAGGTTCCCAACCATCTGCCAACATATCATCCACATTCTCTTCAGGCTCGGGCAACCTAGCCCGAATCCAACCTGGAAATTTATAAGTGAAGAAGGCCGACTCTAACTCATCCATGGTCATAGTGCTCCTAACATTGAAGAAAGGAGGCAAAATGCCCTGGGGACTAGACTCGGCAGGGGAGTTGCGAACCGATGAACACTCCTCGCCCACATCCTCCGCGGTCGAGAATTCAGAAGTTAAACCACCAAAAAAAGACGTGCCCAATGAGTCAGTAGACATCTACAATCGACCGAGAATAAACAGCAGGTTAGAGACCCTCGACCAAAGTTAGTACAAACAGAAAGATAGAAAACGATGGCAAACAAAGGAGATCAAAAAAAAAAAAGAGGAGAAAAAGAAAAACCAACTGAGCAGACGAATGGGCACAAGAACACAAACGCAGATTCAAACCCAAAAACCCACCAAAAACCTGAATGCAAGTAAAGCAAACCAACAACGACAAAGATCTAAGCAAGGGAAGCTAACCTTGACCAGAAGTGGAGAAAAAGGACTTCGGAACGTCACCGGAAAGTCAAAATCGGCAGGAGAGAAGGATAGACTTCGGAGATAAAGAGAGAGAAAGAAGAGAAGATTTGAAAATGAAGAATCTGATAAGTAAAGAGAGAGAAACAGACCACCAACCTATATATAGGTTAGCCTTCATGATGGCAAATTTTGGGCACGGCAGTCGAGGACCCGCCATGATGGCAAATCTAGGGCACGGCAATTGAGGAGCCGCCAAATCTAATTGAGACAAGACAGCCAGGGCTGACGTGGCCCACCAAAGAAACTAGAGAAATCTTGGCCGAAAACAAAGACCATACACAGCCCAAACTCGACCGAGATAACGTTACAAATTGCCATGCTCGAATGATTCAAGCCATGGCAATGGGGGATTACTGTGGTGGGAAAATAACCATAAGGCATCATAGTCGAAGGTCAAAACAAGTAAAGGGAGTCGAAGTCCATAACTATGCTCGACCGAAGACAACTCGGCCGAAACGATCAAAAACCCAGAAGAGGTACCCAAAGGCTATTCTCGGCCGAAAAGGGCCAAAGGCTCAGGAAATGTCCAAGAGTCAGGCTTGACCGAAATGGCCAAAGGTCCAAAACAGTCCAACTCGGCCGAGCCCAACAGAGTCTAAACCAAAGCACACCAGCCCACCGAATTATTGCCTAACCAAATAAGGATTCCCGAAGCCCAATTGGAAAAGGAAGACTTATCTTACCAGATCAAGGATTCCTAAAGCCCGATTGATAAAGGAAAACCTATCCCACTAGATCAAGGATTTTTAAAGCCCGATTGATAAAGAAAAACCTATCTCACTAGATCAAGGATTCCTAAAGCCCGATTGATAAAGGAAGACCAACCTCATTGAAAGAAAGAGACCAAGTCCCAAGGGAAAGAAAAGTCCTAATCCTTCTAGAAAAGAGACTGATCACCAAAAACCTGAAATTTTATTCATTAGAGAAAACTCTGTGAAATTATTTCTATAAGCCTTTAGCTATTTTTTCAAGTAATTTTAGTCTAATATTTGGCTGTGATTTATTTGGCACCACACATACCTATATGTGGATCAAACCTCACACCACCTATATTTAAAATTAATCTATAACCATATCATACTATGTACTAACAACCTTAATTTATGCTGCTAACTACAACTAACTCAATACAATATAAAATATTTTTATTTCATTACGATGTAATTATTATTTTAGTTGATTCACCGTCAAGAAATCCGTTTTATATATATATATTTAAAAGTTATATATTTCAACTACTACAACGTTAAGTTGTGTTCAACTGTTATGGTTGTTCTTTTCTGAAAAAACTGTGGAAGAACAAACATTAGAAGTCGCATAAAACATCCCTTTGAAATTGTAGATTCTGTGCACAAGTGATTTTCGTATGAGCTTTGGCCTTAAACTAGCCTATTTATTTATTTATTTATTTATTATTATTATTATTATTATTATTATTATTATTATTATTATTATTATTATTATTATTATTATTATTATTAAGCCTTTAAGCCTTTAAGCCTGCAGTCTTCCTAGTCTGTTCTATAAGATAGATGTGGGCTCCACTATTTCATAATCCCGTTAAGGTATTATTCAGATGGTAGTAGTATAGTGTGTTTGTTTCAAAATCTTGAATGGACTGACTCATTGACATTTAGGGCCATCTCTTTGGATTAAAACATAAATATAACGAGGAATGATAATGCCACCCTCTTTTCTGGTTTGCACACCCCAAAATAATTAATTAAATAGTAATAAAAATACTTTAATGTGAAATTACTTAAAGAGTATAACATTTGTAAATACACCCCACTTTAAACTAACACCAATATTAGATCATAAAATTAATAATCAAATCACAGTAACGAGACAAACAACAATCTAAAACTCAAATTCACGATCTAAATTTTGAGACCGATATAATCAATCGATTCACGATCTAAAAAAATCACAGTCATCGTCAAAGTCTAATCTTGTCAAACAAAGTCAACAAACAGCTCAGGTCTCACTCAAAAATCTCCATAACTTCACTATCCAGCAAAAAGCAATAGAAAACACACTATAAACTATAATGCAGTCAAACAAAGACTAAAAGAGAGTACATTTTCCACTGTCGAGAACATGATGAACAACCTTCTCTCTTCCAAACAGCCTAACAATCTTAGACTTAACAGCATCAACGGCGAAGGCTTATCGCTATCGGAATCAGGCGAAGACGAGTCATCTCCGTGGATCTTGTCAGAGATCTTCTCAAACAGAGATTTGTCAGTCGATTCGTACTCCGTCGCGTGCTCCACCAAAGAAGGTAGTCACAAACTTCAACTCTTACTAGCAGTACTCAGGCTCTCTCACTACTTCCGGATAATTATCATTTCTGGAAAGTGAACGGACAGTCGCGCGGTTCTGGAGTGCCTCAAGTGCTCACATACTTGTCTAGAATCAAAGTGTGTATGGCACTTCGAAATGCCTCACGTGGGGATAGGCGTGGGGAACTTCCGCCGGTTCTGGAGCCTGCGATTGCGATCTTCTTTTTCGATTTATTTTGGGGTGTGAAGACAAATACATTCACCCTATCTATAAAATAAAGGGTATAATTGGAATTAAATGAGGCTTAAATACAAATTAAATATTAAAAGAGATTTAAATGGGGTGTTGAAATTAAAGGGGTGTAGAAGTAGGAAAGTTGGGGTGGCATTATCGCCGCTCAAACATAAATCAATCAGTTCAGTACCGAAGAAAGCCCATATCAATATTATTGAAGAGTTAATTGCACTCGCATCCCATGAACGATGATAAATTACACAAAAATGAATATTTTGGTATTAATACACACTCACACCCCATTACTCAATAATAAAATCTTGTTTAATTAATAAATTTATAAATATAACAATAAAATTTACAATTTCGAATGCCTATATATAATGTAATGTTCATTTAAAGTTAATTTTAACTTATATTTTCACTAATTTTTATGGATAGAAGAAGTTTGATTATATATTAATACCAAATTATTCATATATGAGTAATTTGTCATCGTTCAGGGCGTCTGTAATTAACTCATTATTATTGAAAATTACGTCAATGGCACATTCAGTGTCACATTTGTGAGACTTAAAACTCATCCTGTCATGTCAAACTAAAGAAATCAGAACAAGCTTCAGTAGTAGTATTTCTCTTGGAGGTTCATTACAAAGTTCCATTAGCTCTCTTGGATGTCAATGACTATCATCATCACTCTCACTTTTCTTCCACCTGAACCAGTTTCATTGATGCTCGGCCACTGCTATTGCCATAACCAGTGAAATAGACTCTGCACAGACTCGGGCACTTGCTCCTTTGTAAAGAGAAAAGAATCCCTCGTTTTTAACAATCTGATTATTCTCGTCTCTCTTTCCTCTCCACCATAACCTCCAGACCAATCCCCCAAAGCTCTCTCTAATCTGCAGAGCATCATCCGACATCGACACTTCCTTCTTCGACAATTTCAACCCCAATGCGCCTGAAGACGGCGATTTCGTCTTCGACCCACCAACCCCACCGGAGGGTTACGTATCTCCGCCCTCTTTCGACGAGTTGCCGGAGGAGATCGAGGACGAAATTGCCGCCGCATACGAAGAGCTGTACGGGCCGGCGTATTCAGGAGTGAGTGGGACTCGAAAGTGACATTTACGTGATGGACTCGAAAGTGAAGAAGACGAGTAGTCTTGGGACGGTGAAGAAGGAGAAAATAAAAGATGGGTTTGAAGAGAGAGTTGTGCAGGTGAGGAGAGTGACGAAAGTGGTGAAAGGAGGGAAGCAGCTGCGTTTCAGAGCAATTGTTGTTGTTGGTGATAAGAAAGGTAATGTGGGTATTGGTGTTGGTAAAGCTAAAGAAGTCATTGCTGCTGTTCAGAAATCTGCTACTAATGCTAGAAGGAATATCATTTCTGTGCCTATGACTAAGTACCGGACTTTCCCACATAGGTATATTTCTTTTACTTATTTGCTTTGTTGAGGTTTTTGTGTCATTGGACTGTCAAAGTTGGATTGTGTTTGGTTGATTTTGCATAGCAGGTAGGATCTGTGAATTTGATTTAGTTCAACATTTGACACTAATGTATGATAGAGAACTCTTGTGAATCTGTTTATTCTGTTAGATTGAATACTTCAATTCAAGATTGAGTTTCTGTGGCAATTTTGTTTCTATATTTTACCTTGGTTAAAGATGGAGAATTAGAAACAGCAGGTGAAATTGGTTTTTGTCAAAATAGGTTATGAAGTGTGGCAAAACTCTGTTTGCAGTAATATGTAGCTGTGTGACTGTTGATCATATGTGAAAGTTCCGTAATTTAAGGAAGAATGTAGTTCAGGAGATTGTGTAGGTCACTGTTTTATGTTGTATATGAAATGAATCACTTAGAGGAGATTATCAGTTGGGAAATAATTGATACATTTTGGTCAGTCATCATCACTCAGCGTTGATAATATAATTTATAGGTGTATGCTTCACTTATCATTAGTTTGGATGTAAAGCTATTTGTGTGAGTCGTAGAGGCAGAATTTTTTAGGCCTTAGCAAGTTGAAATTTGATTTGAAAGTTTTAAAGTGAATATAATACCATGCTTTTAGCAAGTTGAAATTTGATTTGAAAGTTTTAAAGTGAATATAATATCATGCTTAAGCCGATGCTTAGTGACCTTTCTTCCATGTTTTCTTATACCATGAATATGAGTTGTTTAAAATAGAAGCTGGAACTTTTTAGGGCTCTCCAAGCTGAAAATTTGATTTGAATGCTTCAAAGTTTAAAAGTGAAGCTGATGCATGGTGACCTTTCTTCCAACTTTTTCATATACCAGGAATTTGAGTTGTCAATTTTTGAAGATAAAGCTGAAAGTTGACCTTGAGATAAATTTCAAGGTCTATGGTCTGAGATAAGTGGAAATTGTTTTTCTCTTTTTGTTAAACATTATAAATTTCACAAAAAGTATGATTATTCTCAAAAGGTTCTACATTGCACCATCCTGGTTATTCAACATGTCATAGAAGTATACTAAGACTTAGAATTAGTTGGTTCATTCCATGTGCACCCAATGCCAAAGTACTTAAATTCCAACTTCCGCATATTAATTCCATAATGCAAATTGGCAGGTCTGATGGTGACCACGGGGCAGCTAAGGTGATGCTTAGACCTGCCTCACCTGGTACTGGAGTTATTGCTGGAGGAGCTGTGCGAATTGTGCTCGAAATGGCAGGTGTTGAGAACACTTTGGGGAAAGAATTCGGGAGTAACAAACGCCCTCAATAATGCAAGAGCCACAGTTGTTGCCGTCCAGAAAATGAGACACTTCCGTGATGTTGCTCTTGAGCGTGGTATCCCCATGGAACAACTGTGGAAGTGAAGCATTAGAAGCGGCTCAGAACTCCCCACTCGGAATTGTAGATTCTTTGTACAAGTGATTTTGGTTATGCAACCAAACCAACTCAAAATCTAGACATGTATTGAGCTTTGGCCTTCAGCTGACCGTGTTTTTTTTATCCATTTCTTCTTCCCATATACTAAGCCTCTAAGCTTGTAGTCTTCAATAGGATAGATGTGGGGTCCACTATTTCGTAATCTGCGTTGAGATATAGTGTGTTTGCTGCAAAATCTTAAATGGACCGACTCAATGACATTTGAACGCAAACATAAATCAATCAGTCCAGTATCAAGAAAGTCCATATCAATATCACTGAAAATTAGTACATCATGTTACATTTGTCATGTCAAAACGTTACATTTGTCATGTCAAACTAAAGAAATGAAAACAATCATGTCAAACTAAAGAAATGAAATGAAAACAATGACTATCATTATCACTCCCACTTTTCTTCCACCTTAGAAGATTCAAAACTCCAATTTAAAGCTTTCAATCATGCTAGGCAAAGTTTGTAAAGTGCCCAGTGAACTGATCTGTGCAACGACCATGGCAGCTGCTCCTCTGTAAAGAGAAAGAAATCCCTCTTTTTTCACTATCTGAAACAATGCATGAATGCAACTTTTATACTTGTTACTTTCTCCCGCTGTCATCATCATTCTTCGCATGACAGTAAATGCAGGGAATGTCATCAAATCAAAAACAAGAGGAATTCCAATATTGAGAACTATGTAAGTCAGATCATTAACCTTCAAAGAAAAGAGAATACATTATCAGTCAGGATTTTATCTATATGATATAACAGCTATAGAATGAAAATCTAACCTTTATCCCATGCATTAGTTTCTCCATGAAATACAATTTGTTGTTGAAATAATAGACGTCAGATGAAAAAAGAGAACGAGTCAACAAGGCAACCCCAAGTCCAATGCCGAATCCACGGTACACTCCTGCAATACCATCTGTTTTCAGGGTTTTTTTAAGTACCTCGGTGAAGCCAATAACTGGTCTCCCCTTCAATGTGATATCATTGGCCATTCTAGTTTCGACATAGAGCAGGGGTTGGACCACGAGTTGAATCAAAGTAGCAGAGAAACATTCTGCTGCCAGAATTTTTTGATATGCGTCTTCATTCTCGTTCAAAACAAGTGCCTTGTAAGCTCTATCTACCATGCCTCCTCGTGGGTTCTGTTTTGCACTTGAAATAACAATGTCAGTTTTCTGTAAATTTTAAGAGGGCTAGAGAGTGATAAGAGCATTGTTGAAAAGTTACTTACCGAGCTAAGGATGAAGTTGGACATCATGCGTGCAGTGTTTCCTTTGTAGAGAGATCTGTAACCTTCCATCCAGATTGCTAAAAGCCAACAATCTTTATAGCTACTGTAAAGAATACTTCTACGAGACCTGACTAGCTCGCCGTTGGCTTGCATCAACAACATCATTCGATATAAAGGAGCAATCATAATGTCACTAATGACCCTAGTACACATCAATGGGAATGGGGACGGAGATGGGGATGAGAATGGGAATGCGGGTGGGAATGGATCTGTGGATCTTTCTCTTTTAGTAGAACTTGATGTCTGAGTAGTTACAGTATTTGAAAAAGAACTGTCGGGAGCTAATTGACTTCTTAGAACTCCATTAAGGAATGCAAGTGGACCAAATATGGATTCTTTGAGGCTTGCAGTTTGAATTTGTTTAAAATTGTTGATGAATAGGCAATTATGCCCATGTATCTTCATATATATCGACGGGTAAAACAATCCTTCCTCCATTTCTGCAGACAGTGAACATACACTAAGAACGTGTGTGCATATATAGCAATGACATTCAAGATAAAAGCGAAAGCGCTAGAAGCAAGCTAATCCACATTAACAAATGTAATTATTAGAAAAATGATTGAGAAAAATCACAACTTAATTCATAAAACTATGCGGAACTATCAATTTACCATGCTATCATCACGATACAAACAAGAAAAGCCGTGCAGTTAGTGAAATGATTCTACAACACCAGCTCTTCACATATTATCTTATCATCACGAAGCCCTAGAACCTAGTCCATAGCCAGTAACAAATGTAGTTAAACAAATGACCGAGAAAAACAACATCTTGCTTCTAAAGCTTGCGAAACTATCAATTTACCATGTTATCATCATGATACAAACAAGAAAAGCCGTAAAAACCAGATCTGGATCCACATGTCTGTCAATTTATCTTCACAATGCAAACGAAGCAAACAACAAATGTAGTACACAAACGATAAACTTGAGAAATCATCATCACAGTGCAAACGAAGAAAACAACAATGGAGTTCTCAGTGAAAGAATCGGCAGGCACTTACCAAAAACAAGAACGTTCGTGTAGACTGAGAGAGAGAAGAGAGGGTCGCAAAATCTTGATTATCAAGAAAACGAATTCTGCTATTACTAATACTACGAATGAAAAAGTGAAGCGAATGGTGAGACCTCTTGCTCTTAAGTAGAAAACAATATGTATGCTCGTTGGCCGTTATATGCCACGTGTCTCCAGAGCGCTTCCGCAGTCTTTTTCTTTTTTTTTTCTTTTTAAAAAAAATATAAAAATTAACTACCGTTAATATTATAATTATCATTTTGTCTTATTCGAAAAATGTCTTTTTCTCTTTTATATATATAAACTAGTAAACATTGCTCGGTTTAAATATGTTATTTTATAAAATAATACTAAATAAAATTATAGTATATTTATTTATATTAAATTTATGTCTGAGACTCATACTTGCTCAAATTTTGCTTGTTGATTTGATTAACTTTATAACTAATATTTTACTTTGTTTTATTTTTTAATATTTTTATTTTTATTTATGATTTTTTGTTGGTTAAACTTTTTAAAAATTTTGATTTTGAAATAATAATATAATCTATATTATTTTTTTTAATTTATTTAAACTTATAAATATTTATAGTAGTTATTTATATATTATTGAATTTTTATATAAATACATAATTTTATTTCCTACTATTTTTTAATTACGCAATCAATCATATAAAATAATAATAGTAGTAGTATATTAATTCTATTAAGCAAATAAAAAGGACACCATTAAAAACTGCTTTTCTTCAATAAGATCGCCAATTGTATGCTTACTACTTCTGATTTCTTCAGTCTCAAGCGCTAAATTTTCTTGTGTAAAATTTATGATTTCAGAATAAAGTTGAAGCAGGTCAAGTTCCAGACTATTTTAAATCATAGAACAGTTCTTTGTGCTGCTTTGCATAGTTCTCGTCAACTTTAAAACTAACATTGAGTTTGTCCGCAATTGCTTCAAAGAAATAAAACTTGTAGTGTACTTTCAAGCTTCAACTCTCTTGTACTGTAGTTTATAAAGATAGAATGAAAATTGATCAATTCCTCCAACTTTTTGTTCAAAATCATCCAAATCTTCAGAACCAAAAGCCACATGTGAGTTTATACCTAATAAAAGAGTATATCAACAATGAACAGAGCATGAATATAAGTTTGAATATTTATCTATTAACAACCGAATTCATGAGATAAAACTCCAAAAAAAAAAAAACTGCTAAAGTAAGCAAATTAATGAATATAGGGTATCAAGAACACCCCTATAGAAGATAATGATGAACATTACTTGGCATACAGAAAAAACAAACTATATAAACTCAAGTAATACAATATCTAAAGTAATGCAAAACATTGATCAAGTAATTAGGTTTTAAACATTTAGACTTACCAGCGGACTATGAAAAGGATTATTGCCCAAGCTCTTGAACCTTCAGGACTCAAAGCCTTCCTACACTAAAAGCCTCTACTTGCTACGATAATAATAGCTTGACTAGCGCAAAGGAGCAGAAATGATCCAACACCTAAGCTAGTTGCAAAATCCGAGTCAAAGATATAGTAGTTGCAGTTCTTATCTCAATGTACTTGAATTGGGGCATGTTAAACAAAATCTTAGCTCATCACTATGCAGTTAAGAGCAAATTACCATATCATTATTCACATAAACAATTTTTATTATGTCGAATTGTTAGATCGAACTATATTGGAAGTTCTGTACAAAATGACGCTTACAGATAAAAAAAAAAACTATATAAAAAACAACATCTTATGAAGGAAAATCAACCAAAGAAAATTAGTCCTCAAAAGCCCACCACTATTATCAACTCATTCATAGTGCTTGTTCAAATCAGTTCCATTAACTTCCACTAAACACTTATCACCACTCTCCTTGCTAATTTCATAATTGCAAGCTATGAATATGCTTACCTACTTCCTCATATTCCTCTATTACTAGTTTCTCCCTTAACGAATCATTTTCGATCCGTAATTGTGAAATAATGTCATTGAATTTTGCCTCTTTATTCTTCATTTCCACCTCTAACAATGCATATATACAGCAAAATATTCTATTTCCATAGGTACTCTACATAAAATAAGTTCATAGGCCAACAAAAACAAAATTAAAGCAACATAAACAATAGAGAGAAACTGTTCACACCTATATCAGAGCACTTCTTAACAACTAACTTTAACTCACTCTGAAGCTTCTTCTCTGAACCATGATTCTCATGCACTTGACACAAATCTCTAGCGGTTTATTATGCTCAGCCGCGTGTCCCAACTTAGCCAACAACCATATCTCACCAACACCACTAACCAAATCCAAAACACAATCATAATAAAACCAACACAAAACATACCTCAAGATCAAAGTACTTAGCTTTCGGTTTCTCATTCAACAGCTCATTAACTTGCTCAAAAAATTACTATTCAATTTATTTTACAACAAATAACTACATTTATGAATATGTCTACTTCTAATACTTCTCAAGTATGTGACTTTACATATAAATCATCTGACCCATACACTGATCTCAGTTCCTTGAATAGCATCCTCATTCATCTTATTACATATAAATCATCTGACTTATACCCAGATCTCAGTTCCTTGAATAACATCCTCATTCATCTTGTTAATCAAAATTTATCATTACATAATTGCAAGAACTTGTTGTCTCACAAAAACAAAAGTAGAAACATGTGTTTCATGCAACACCATTTAGTCTTAAAAGGTAAACAAAACTTCACAAGTTATCATTGTTGTCTCCCAAAAAAATAAAAGTAGGAACATGTATTTCATGCAAAACCATTTAGTCTTAAAAGGTAAGTAAAACTTCACAAGTTAACATTGAGACACATAAAAATGACAGTTATCGTGATATTCAACACAAAACTTGCATACTCATAATAAACTAAAGATAAGATTGAAAAAACAATAAGAGATTTAAAATTGTTACCAAAATCTACATCCACATCAAAACCATACACTAAATAATGAAACAAAAGCTTTAGTCTAATTTCGATAAAACCACCAAAAATTGACCATCAAACATCCTCACCAACTAAACACACCAACATAAACATCAAAGACACCATCATTCAATAACTCTAGTAACAAAAATCCATTGCCTCACACAATAAAAATAGTAATAAAGCATAATGAAACCAATGTAGCAGTAAAGATAGATAGGTTACAATACTAGAATTTACATCCATAACAATTGTTGGTGCTAAGGTTCCTTCTGGAATTGTTTTTAGCCGGACATGAAGTTTCCCATGAAAGTAATAAAAGTTATTTCAAGTCAACTAATCACCAAACAAATAGAACCTTACAAACACAAGAAAATTACTTGGGCAAAGCCATAAAGCATCTTGTGTCAAATGTTGTCCTTGTTGGCTTACTACTACTTCTGCATTACAAACACCCCTATAGAAGATAATGATGAGCATTACTTGGCATACAAAAAAAAACACTATATAAACTCAAGTAATACATTATCTGAAGTAATGCAAAACATTTATCAAGTAATTAGGTTTTAAACATTTAGACTTACCAGCAGACTATGAAAAGGATAATTACCCAAGCTCTTGAACCTCCAGGACTCAAAGCCTTCCTACACCAAAAGCCTCTACTTGTCACGATAATAATAGCTTGACTAGCGCAAAGGAGCACAAAATGATCCAACACCTAAGCTAGTTGCAAAATTGGAGTCAAAGATATGATAGTTATTGTTCTTAAATGAATCTACTTGAATTGAGGCCTATTAAACAAAATCTTAGTTCATCACCTAGCAGTTAAAAGCAAACTACCATATCATTATTCACATAAACAATTCTTATTACGTCGAATTGTTAGATCGAACTATATTGGAAGTTCTGTACAAAATGATGCATTTAGGTAAAAAAAAAACTATATAAAAAACAATATCTTATGAAGGAAAATCAACCAAAGAAAATTAGTCCTCAAAAGTCCACCACTATTATCACCTCATTCATAGTGTCCGTTCAAATCAGTTTCATTAACTTCCACTAAACACTTATCACCACCCCCCTTGGTAATTTCACAATCTCAAGCTATGAATATGTATCTACTTCTCATATTCCTCTATTGCTAGTTTCTCCCTTGAAGAATCATTTTCGATCCGCAATTATGAAATAATCTCAATTGAATTCTAAAGCACAAGAATAGATTTGTGGCCGAAGTCTTCCATCAAACTGTAGGGGTTGACTACCATGATACCTTTAGTCCGGTGGTTAAAGAAACAACTATCAAAGTTATATTTTTTCTAGTTGTCATGTATAAATAGGGGATTTAAAAATTTGATATGAATAATTTTTGGGTGTCAAATCCAATACCATATCGGCAATACAAGAGGATAGAGATTTGTATATAAAGTATGTAGAGAACTCCATTTGTATGAGGTCTTTTGGGTGGTGGTACCTAAGAACAAATCCGAGCGGGCTCGGTCCTACCCCTAAGTGGATAATATCATATTAATGTGGGAATTGAGGAGTGACCCCGGAGGGGCTAACAAGTGGTATCAGAGTCTAGTTTAGAGATGGATAGAGCCCGTGCTTAGATTCGTGATGTACGTTGTGTCGAAAATCTTCTTGATAATATGGTGGTCAGACAACGATTCCATTGGTTAGTAACGTCGGTACAAGATGATTTATTAGATCGATAGATTATCTCAAGAGGAGGACCGTGACTGATGAGCCGATGATTTATCTTGAGGGGAGGCTATGTGATGTATGATCCTTGGTTTGAAGAATTGGTGGACTAACTCGAGGGGAGGCGATTTGACCCTTGGTTTGAAGAGGAGGATTGTTGGGGTGTCAAACTGAATCCACATTAGTAATACGAGAGATAGTGACTTGAATATAAAGTATCTAGAAAACTCCATTAATATGAGACCTTTTACCCGAGAACAAAGAGCTCGACTTTCACCCAAAGAGGACAATATCATACTAATGTGGCAGTTGAGGAGTGACTTTTGAAGGTCCAACAATAATGCATTTTTCAATGGTGATCTTGAAGAAATAGTTTACGTGGAACAACCACCATATAATTCACAGATTGTGAGCGTAATTCACATCATCTGTGAATTGTAAAATTTCTAAAGTATTTTAAAAAATTCGACTTTTAAGAGAGTGAAAACCAAACTTTTAAAAATTTATTTATTTATTTATTTTTTAATATTTTTTAAAATAGGTCTTCTGTATTTAAAACTTAAAACAAAAAAGCCATTGAAAAGAATTTCCACTTCTTTATTCCTCACTGCAACATTACAAGAGGCCTTTTAAGCCCATAAATCTCTCTACTAGGCCCTGGGTCTATATACTAATTCACGACATTAACATAGAATTCTGTTTTCTTATACAAATTAGGTAATCTGGTCATTAACTAATTCCTAGCAAAATAAAAATTTGACTTTACGTTAGTTATAGCAAAACTATAATGAGACAGATCATGATAGAATAATATAATATGAAAATATAAAATCCGATTCACATTCACAATCAAATCCAATCTAAATACCATGTACATCTACCAAAATTTATTAATATAGTATTAATAAAAAAATCATAAATTTATAGCATAATTATTATGTAACAATAACATTTGAGAGTTGGAACTCTAACTAGCTACAATCAAATCCAATCTAGATACTAAATAAAGTTTATCTATTAAAATTTTTAATCAAATTAGTAAAAATTTAAAATAAAATATAAAATAGCTTGATTTTAGCGTGACAATAATATTTTTTTAGAGTTTGAAATCTGATTACCTACAAATGACAACAATTCATTGGATAAATTACATCAGTTGTAATTTTAAAATAATTTAACACTCAGTAAGTTGGCCAGTTGTAATTTTAAAATAATTTAACACTCAGTAAGCTGGCGAGAAAAGTACTTATTATAAGTTGAAGAATATGATTATCCATAAAAAAAATTGCATAACTTTAATTGTGTTATTTTATTTCATTCGTGCTATTTTTCTATCGGTGAAGTCGGCATAGAGCACCTCTATAGGTAAATATAAAAAGAAACAAACGAGGCCCCGACCTCCCTCTTTCGACGAAAGAGACACTAGAACTCAGTATCAGTCTCGCTAGTATATTTTTCTAACCGCATTTCAGGGTTGCTTTTTGATTATTCCTTTAGTTGCTTGCCTTTGCAACAACAGAAATTGAATTAAATGGGTGACATCTTCAAGTACCATAACCAGCCTAAGGTTTATATAGATACAACTCTCCTTATACGCTTTTTAAGCAGACATCATAGATGAGCTGCAGTTTATGTCTTCTTATACTTATTGTAATGTAAATCTATTACATGTCCTCAAACTCTGGTAACAATAACAGAATCTAATGTCGTAGATAAAGGGTGATTTTCACCTTTTTATTCTACTGTCACCTACACTATTTTTTGGTCTCAGGAAAGATAAGCAAAAGCATAAAACAGAAATTCTAGCCTTTATCCATTTGGGCTATGAGAGAGTGTCGGTCCATTAATATTTCAATCAATTATCTTGTTGATTTTAGCATGTTATTAGTTCGTGGGCTTGCTTGTTGGTAAAATGACTTAAGCCATACTACCACAAGCCCATGTATTCTTTATATTCAATTGTTTTATCATTTCCCCAACCAATGTGAGATTCTATTTCCAACAAACTCACCAAAATAATAATTACAAAAAAATAATTATGATAATTAGTAACGAACACTTATCAACGGCGAGCAAATTGAAACTCAGCTTAGACAGCAGTAACTTCTACGAAGCAGCGACGAAATATGACGGTAATTTGCGTTCAACTGTGGTTTTGCTTCGAGGAACAGAGAGGAGAAGAGATCAAAGTTCAGCGTGTGTTTACTTCGACAAACGGGAAAAAGAGAAGAGAAACTCTGGATCGATGATTTCATATTGTGAGAGTGATTTGCATTTGATTTTGAATTCAAGTTAAAGTGGCACGCCTGAGATTAAAACTGTGAGCAATATCTATCATTGGGTGAATTAAGTGGTGGGAAAGACAACAATTTTAATTTAATTGTGTAAGAGTGGTATTTATGTAATTTCAATTTTTTATTAATACATATTTTTGTATATTTGTAATACATAATCACATTTTTTTTAAAATTAAATTATAAAAGTAAAATTGGAAGTTAGATCTATCACATTAAAATAATTTTTTTATAAAATTTAGATTTGTATAAATTTAAAATCAGAGGGAGAATTTTATTTTTAACCTTTATAATTTTTATTTACACTATATAGTTCAGTTTTAAAATCTTCACAAAAATAAATTTTCAAACTTTGACTTTTCAAAAATAGTCTTTCACATGTGTGAACAGAATCCTTCACAAGCTGCGAAGGAAGTATTTCACAAACGTGGAGTGCTATTTTTGAAAATCAAAGTTTTAATAGATAAAAAATATAAATGAATTTTTTTTAATTAAATTTGAAATTTCAAACCTTTTTTTTTTGTTATTTCCTATAATTTTCTCTTATATTTTAAATATTTTTTGGTTTATTAGAGGATTTTTCATTTAATTATAATTTAACCTCTACTACAAAATACAAATAAAGAAGGATTGGACTTCAACATTTTTTGATGAAAAAATATTTTATATAGTTTATTTCCACTGTAGTTTTTATTGTTATTATTATTATTTTTTTAATATAAATAGTGTGAAATTGGAATTGGTCCAAATTAGAAATTGAGATAGTGGAGGGTGGAAGTTGGTCACGAGAACTTTTGGAGTTCCTCGAAACAGAAGCATCGAAAATTTCGGAAGAAGAGAGAGAGATAGTATTTGAGACGTATGTTTAGGCAGGGGTTGGTGGTGGAGAAGGCTGCCATTAGATGGACATATGTTTTCCTCCCAATGAAAAGTATTTGAGACGTGGCACCTCCTAGAATGCTAAATTGAATGACGTGATTCACTAGAATGCAATCGGCCAAGCGCGTGAAACTCACTTTAGTCCACTTAATCAACAATAGCATCTATCTGAATACGCTGACCGTCAGCCTAAACTCGTCACCAAACCCAAAAACAGCCCTAGTCCAGACAATCCTAAATTCTACCAAAAATTGTGCCGCGAGGATCCTGGGACCATGGAATTCACGTCCACAACTCTCCGAGCAGTTACCAGATTACTTTAAGGATCAACTTCTGACTTCGAAAACCTCTACTAAAATATTCTAATAATTGTGTTTAGGTTATTTCTACCTTCTCCAACGTTGAAAACGTCATCAACCGCATGAATCCGGTCATTTGAGTTTGCACTCATTATAAATCAAGTTTAATATGATTATATGCCCCACCGGACCCTAATGACATTTATCGGAGGAAAGAATATCTATTATGCATTTTTATCTTTTATTGTTGTTTTAATTTTGGATTATTAAATTGATTATTATTAAATTTGGTTAGTCATGGTGGGTGAATTTGAAATAAAACACTCCAATTTAACCAATTAAAAAAATAATGAAAGTTATTCACAATAGCCAGCCCCAAGCTATGAATATAACAAATAGTTTGGAACACATAGATTGAAGATGGTTTTGGCTGGGTGGTAATTGGAGGTTTGAGTCACCTATACGTGTATGGCTCAATTCCATCTAATGTTTTTAATTTCTCGTATAAGTTTTCTTTTTCATATTTAAAATCTTATAAATATAAAATATTATATAACAAATTATTTTAAAATCAAAATATCTAAATTTTAATCAATTATACATGTAAATTAAATTATAATAAATAATTTATATTATATATTTTTAAAAATTCTAAAAATATATATAAAAATTTCAATAAATATAAATTTATAATATATATTAATAAAAATTTATTTAAAATATCATATCATGATGTATAACTTTCCATAAATTATAACGGTGTATAATTTATAATATATATTTTTAAAAATACATTGAAACATATAAAAATTCAAATAGTAGTATATAACTTATATTATTTTTTTAAAATTAAATAAAACATATAAAATAAAATTTGGAACAGATTATAACATTATATATTATACATCATATTTTTTAATATTTTATACCGTATCGCGGGGCAACCCCAGCTCCTATTTGGGCCCTACAATCTTTAGTCCTAGCTCCGTCCTTGCTTATAATATTTTTGAATATATAGTTAAATTTAATTCAATAAAATAAATTAATTTATTTTATAGAGTTTTTTTTTTTTTTTAATTTGTGGAGAATATAAATATAAGTTATTAGTTTCTTTCTTTAATCCAACGAAAAGGAAAAAGAAAGTGTTTTTCTCATAATCACTGAATTTCTAATAATAAAAAATTATGTTTAATTTAATAATTTATTAGTTTTTATTCTTTTAATTAAAATTGTTTGTTATTAAAGTAATAACGTTTTTGATAGAAAGATGAGTGCTTGTTAATTATATTTATAAAGTTTTATAGTTTGATTTGATTGATATTTTTTCAGGATCGTATTTTAAACTTTCAATTCTAATAAAATAAAATATCATAATTTCACTAGACACAAAAATATGATCCAATACGAAGAACATCATATAAGTCATCATTTTTAATATTCTCTATAAATTTAACAAGATCAAAGTTTTCTTTTAAATCATATTAACGAGAGTGAGGATGAGGTTCCTGACCATTCGCTCTACCTTTTTTAATTTTCTTAATAAATTACACCACATCTCTACTCAAACAATATAATATAATTAGTAAAATTATAATTAGTAAATTAACTATATATTAATCCTGTAACGTATTTTTTATTTGTAATGTATTTACAGTCATTCAGTAAAGATAAAATATAAACCAACATAAACTGTCGGGGAGTTTTAAGTTAACTAGATAATTTTATAAAAAAAAAGTAATAATTTAAATCAATTATTAAATTAAGATTAATTAAGTAATTTTAATATTATTCAAAACAATTTGAAATTTTATTATATTAAAATAGTAAAATAAATTGAAAGTATATTTAAAGTAATTATTTAAATATATTATAGACATTAAATGTTGATATTGAGTATAGTAATTTTATTGTGGGAAATAGCAACTATGTACCATTCCATTTTAAATATTATATATATATATATATATATATATATAATATTTCTATGAAGTTTATGCTACGGCGAGTATGGAAATTTATTAAAAAATGCTTAATTGCCTATAAGGTTTGTTCGAAGCTTGTAATAGATCATTGTAAAAAAATAAAAAAAAAATAAAAGATTTTAACAAAATTCATTTTTTATTTTTTCTTTTTCAAAATTAAGATTTGTATATAAAATTCTTTAGAGATTTACTTAAATATATAAAAATTACTCCCCCCTCCCTAATTAATTATTGTAGTTGGAAATTTATGAGGTATTATGATAAATTATGAATTGTCAAATTTACCCTTATAACAATAAATAAATTACAATTGAATACAAAATGGAAGGGGGCCACCTAAAAAAAAATGTTAAATAAGTGGTATATTATATTGGTTAGTGGGGTTGAGTGGTTGAAAAAGTTTAAGGGTAATATTATCTTTTCCATTATAAATATTTACTAAAACTAAAAGTGTAAAAATTAATTTAGGATGTACACCGAAAAAAAAAAGAAAGAAAAATATTGGTGTTTCTGTTTTTTCTTCTCTCTTTCCCGCCTGTGTGAGAAAAGAGATGAAGTAACTTCCCCTCGAGGTTTGTGTTCTACAACCTTCATGCCTTGAGCCGTGTGTAGTAGACCTCCTCGTACCTACTAACATCCTATCCCGACCACTCCTTCGTAACTCCTCCAGCTCCGATCACTCTTCTCGTCTATTAACTAATCCTTCATTTTAATATTAGCGCACTTCCTACCCCTCCAGCTTAGACTTTGTTCTTTTATTACATTGTCTTAAATATAAGAGCTCGAAAATCAGTGCAGATAGTTAAAGCTTACTGAAGATGAAATGGTAGTCACTAATTTGGTTCCTGAAGTAATAAATCTTGGACAAAACCTTATTAGTAATTGCCTGATAGGAAAGATATTGTCCAATAAAATAGAAAACAGAGAAACAGTGAAAAAAGTGATTGAACAGATATGGTCATTTGTGAGGAAAATTAGTATCGAAACCATTGGAAATAACATCTACCTATTTCATTTTGAAAACACTACAGATCGTCAGTTAGTGTTAGCACAGGAACCATGGCACTTTGGTAAAATTTATTGATTTTGGAAAAACCAATTGGCATCGAAGATATCAATAGTATGAGCTTCCAATGGACTAATATTTGGCTTCAAATACACAACCTTCCAATCCTGTGTATGATAAATTTAGCAGCAAAACAAATCGCTGAACGAGTTGCCCGGTTGTTGAGATGCCTTTTGAATCAAAAGACTGCTGGGGTGAATTTATGAGAGTCAAAGTCAGAGTTAATGCTTACAAACCGCTACCCAGAAGAGCAGTCATTAAAGTTGATGGAGTGGAAAAGCCCCATATGTTCACTTTCAAATATGAAAAGCTCCTTGATTTTTGCAGTGGTTGTGGTAGGCTAGACCATCTACTGAATGATTGTCACAACATAGAAGAAAAAAAACATATCTTGGAAGGCTATGAACCTCAGTATGGATCTGAGTTACGAGCATCTCCTCTAGACAGACAAAGAAATCTCCTACAAAACACACCAATGTGCAGACAAACTCATCAATAATCAAACAACCCTCGACTAAACTCACCTCAACCATAAACACAAATAAGCCACCTACTTCAGATAACCTCTGCTAGCCTTGCTCCCCTGAAAGAATATCCCTCACCCCAACCCTTGACAAACTCAGAGCTCTCGAGTCAAAACAAAAAGCACTCTAAACTAACACCAACCACAAGCCACTTATTGCCGATCTGAACTCCCAACATACAAATCTAGCCCTAAACAAAACTACTTACAATTACCCTGACAATAGCACTCTAGATACACCAAAAGATCGAAAGAATACCCAACCACCCTTAACCGTTCAACAACAAGCCAAACATAAACACTAGGAGATCATCAAACAGTTCTCATCTATTTCACCATTACCCACATAAAACCATCATGACACTTCACATCAACCTCAACATAAACAATACCCAGACTCAACCCACAAGCATTACCTACCTAACCCAATAGATGTACCCTGTAACCCATCACCCTCCAATGCTCAAACTTCTGGTCTAAACCACGCCAACATCGACATCATTCTCCCTATGGATGTTGAGAAGACTGATCCTCAGCTACCTACATCTAAACCTTAAACAAGTGAGAATATCAATTAGGAAAAACAACGTCATTTTGTTATGAAGTTCATTAGAAAGTTTTTCCTACCACCTAACCAATTTTCCTCATCAAGTTCAATAACACTTTCAAGTTCATTAGCAAGACAATATTAATACATCATCAAGATCAAGCATCAATAACATTTCAAGATCAATTTTTCAAGTCCTTTATCTTGTTTCATCAACCATTGCTCATTTATTCACTTTTACCTAATTCTTACAAGTCATTACTTCAAATTTATCAATTTTTACAAGAATGCCCATAAACAAAACAATAGCTTCGAAAACAAGATCAAGATGGACCGAAGTCTCAAGACGGAAAAGCCTGTAGGTGAACTGAAGTTCTAAGACGATTCTATCACCACAAGGTGCGTCAGAATCGTAAGTGGATTGTCATTCTAAAACGAGTAAATCCGTAAACAAGACAGGGCCGTCACTCCGTTAGTAGACTATCCACGCCTACTAAACCATGATATCTTCATATGGGTTGAAGTACTTCTATCCCTTATATAAAAGGAACCAATTACGTGTAAACTATTACACATTCTACTTTAATTCTAAAATAATTTTAGGATCTATAAAAATAAACAATGAAAATGAAAATTGAAATAAAGATATATTAAATCAATAATAATTTTAAATATATAAAATATTGTTATAGAAATAAATTTTAAAAAAATTAATATTTTATGCACATTTAATTCTTTTAATTCGAAAATTTTATGATTATCCATTTAACTTTTAAAAAAATAATATTAATTTTTTCACAAAAATTTTAAAAAATGATATATATTTTCAAGTGGATGGAGTGATACGAGTATAACAGTGGTCATCAGCAATTGGTGATTAGATAATAGAGAATTCATTTAACATTCCATTTTTAATTTGGTAATTTATTAATTTTACTACTTTTGACCACCTATCTCAACAAAATATAACCATCAAATCGTTTCTTCAAACTATAATGAAATTTTAAGATTCGTTTCGAAAAATATTCGCATTTTCATTCAAAAGTTAAATAAAAATAAATAAAATTATTATTTAAAAAAATTATATAGTACATTGCTAATCTAAATTTTTGTGGATAAAGGATTTTATATTATTTATTTATTTGGCATATAATTGATTTGTATGATGTATGAGTTGAATTATTGTCCCAAATTGGTTAGTATTTGTTCTCTGCTATCATTCATAAATATACATTTCAAATAGGTATATAGAGTTGATTTAATTGCTTGAATACAAGCTACTTGAAATAAATATATTCGAAGAGGTGATCTTCTGCTTCCAGTTGATTCGTTATCATAAAAACATTCATATGATTAATAATAATTATATTGTTTTAAAAAATTACAAATATGAACAAACCACAAATTGTTGTAATTAATTAATACGTAAAATATTCCACCAGTATTTGATGTTCACAGTTCAAAATTTAATACGATGGATTGTCTTGTGGTAAGTGTTTGTTTGTTTGTGGTTGTTTCTAACATTATCCTCCCTCCGGATTATTAATATAGAGAAAATTTCCGTTTTGGGCGTATTATTTATATAGAGAAATTTTTTTTAAAAGGAAATTTTTAAAGTTAAAATGTCTAAAATATCATTCATTATAACTAATTTTTTTTAAAAATTTAAAAATTTATTGTATTAATTATGAAATAATGAGGGATAATAGTAGAAACTAACTTATTTTCTTAATTTTCGTGAAAAGTTATTTTTTTTATATTAATAATCCGGATGGAGTATGATTTATTCAAATTAAATATGTTGCGTATAAAAATCAACAAATGGAATCATTGACAATTTTGAAACCACTCGAACCACAATCACAACATCAATTATTTATTTATTTATTTATTTATTTATTTTGAATATACAACTAATAATTCATAATTGAATCTAAAAGACAAGTTAATTTAATTAATTGGAGATGCATAAATTTTTGCAATCTCAACTAGAAAGGGAACCGTGTACTGTTCGAATCACGAAATTTGAAACAAAGACTGAATATGGTTGTTAATATTAAGTTAATTTTTATTCTATGAAATAAAAGACAAAGAGATATGTTCAAGTGCCTAAATAACTTAGGATGAATATTCTGTCTATAGAAAGAGAGAGTCGATAATGAATTAATCAACCATCACTTTCCAAATTTAAATACATGGATGATAAATTTGTTAATGATTTTCTTGGAGAACATAATTAATTATTTAGATTATAATTAGGTAGTGTATGTATTTCAAGGTACAAGTTAAGGATTTTATAATTAGTACAATTAACATTGCATAATTGGAGTTTATTAGATTTTGAGAAGAATAGAAAAATAATAATAAGCAGACTCTGTTTCCACGTATGCATGAAATTGTGTAAACATTTTGAAACAATATTTCTTCTATATCCTACAAACTACTCTTTCTACCTAAAACGGAATTATGTTGTAATACAGATGGCTTTCCACTTTAAGTTAATGTGTCAAGCATGCATTGTTACATTACATGCACCACGTTTACATCTGTTTACCACTATATATATATATATAGAATGAAAAAACGCACAGGTACATTGTGTTGGTTATCTTGTTCTTCTTCTTGTTTATCTCAATTCAATTTCTGTGTTCTTCTATATATCACAAATTTCTGAAGATCTGGAAATGAAGATCCAATTACCAGGTTACTTTCTAATTCGAATTTATTTCCGGTTAATATTAAACTGTATTCTTCTACTCAAATTCTCTTTTTATTTTACAACACGTTATCTGCACGAGTATGCTCTCTGGTTGCCGCTTTGCCGGATCTTCCAGATCAGAAAGTGTCTGGTGATGATGTTTTCTTTTTTTTGTGTGTTTTGGGAAATTTTGGAAATTATGATGGATTTGGAAATTTTTGGAAAAATATCATTATTCACTTGAGTTGAATAAATGATGGATCTGAAAAGTTTGAAATGATAATATTATTCACCCGAGCTGAATAATTGAATTTTTGAAATTGAATTCTGGATATCTGGAAATTTAAAGAAAGTGTTCTTGTTTTGCAGAAAATGAATCGATACAAATTTGAGCCGATACAAATTTGAGCCATTGTTAGTTTCTGGAGCGAATTATATGAGATGGTTGAGTGATTGTGGAATAAGGTTGAAATCCAAAAACCTTTATGGAACTCTGGATAAGAATAGTGAAACAACTGAGCAGCAATAGAATAAAGCTTTGATTATAATCCGAACCCATCTGAATGATGATTTACAAAATCAGTATATGACTGTCACTGATCCTGCAGATCTGTGGCGAGCATTGATTTTTATAAACAATCGCCAAAATGAAATCATGTTGCCTGAAGCACGTGATGAGTGGGCCAATTTAAGGTTCCAAGATTTTAAAAGCGTGAGTGAATACAACTCAGCCATGTATTTGATTGTGAATAAGTTGAAAATGTGTGGGGAAACAAAATCTGACCATGAAATGTTAAATAAGACATTTACCACATTCCATCCTTCCCAAACAATTTTACAACAGCAGTATCGGGAAATGAAATTCCAAAAATATGATGATTTGATTAGACATTTGGATATTGCTGAAAAACATAACCAGTTGTTGTTGAAAAATAGTGAAAGGCGCCCTGTTGGCACCAAGCATTCCCAGAAGTGAGTGCACATTATAATGAAAATCTTGGTTGTAGTCCTGGTCGTGGTTACCGTGGTCGTGATCGTGGTCGTGGCTGTGGTCGTGGTCGTAATTCTGAACGTTGGAATGATTTTGGAAATGAACGTGGTAATGGCCGAGGTGGTCGAGGTTCTGGAAATGGTCAGGGACGTGGTCGTAATAGGGATTATGGATATCCATATCATAATCCAAATGTTCCCCAGAAGTGGAATAATAATAATGCTAGTTCCAGCAAAGGAAAAGAAGTTATGGAACCACCGAAGTTCAATTGTGGTCCATGTTATAGATGTGGTTCCCCCACTTGTTATTCGACGACTTGTCGCGCTTCCAAACATGTAGTTGAAGCTTATCAGAAGCTGAGGCATGAACAAGAAAAAGAAAAGAATAACGAAGTAAATATGGCTGATGTTTTTGGCGATGGTGATACTGATCCTGTCGACATATCAAATCTGAAAACTGTTGATTTCTTTGAAGATCCTGATGGGAAGATAGATCACCTAATTGGTGATGGAACTGTTAATTACAAGTGAATGCATTTTCTTGTTTTTGAAATGTAAATAAAATGGAATGTAATTTTAGTTTTGATTGTAAATATTTATGAATATTACATTTCCATTCAATTAATGTTATGTTTCATTTTATTAAAGGTTATGGGTTCGAATCAAGATTTAGTTATACCTGGAGATATATGTTTAGCCGATAGCGCTACAACCCATACGATTTTGAGAGATACAAAATATTTTCTGGAATTGATTCCAATTCAAGTTGAAGTGAATACCATATCAGGTCTAGTATATCTGATCGAAGGCTCCGGAAGAGCTTCAATTGTGTTACCAAATAACACTAAATTGGAAATCGAAAATGCATTATACTCTCACAAATCCAGAAGAAATTTGCTCAGTTTCAAAGATATAAGAATGAATGGATATCATATTGAAACAGTTGATGAAAAGGGTGTCGAATATTTGTGTATTATTTCGAACAAATCAGGGCAGAAGCTTGTGATTGAAAAGTTGCCTATTTCATCATCTGGATTATATTATACAACCATCAGGCATATTGAAACACATGCTATTGAAAACCGAAAGTTCTCTAATCCCAGAATATTCCAGCTTTGGCATGATAGATTTGGGCATCCGGGATCCACAATGATGCGAAGAATAATAGTGAATTCAGAAGGGCGTCCACTAAGAAATTATAAAATCCTACTGAATGATAGGGACCTGTGTATCCCATGTTCCCAAGGGAAATTGATAACGAAACCATCGTTTACGAAAGTATGTTTCAAATCTCCATCGTTTTTACAGAGAATTCAAGGAGATATATGTGGACACATTCATCCACCTAGTGGACCATTTCGCTACTTTATGGTATTGATAGACGTATCTGCAAGATGGTCCCATGTATGCTTGTTATCCACTCGTAATGTTGCTTTTGCTAAGTTGCTAGCACAGATTACTCGATTACGATCTCATTTTCTAGATTACCCTATTAAGAGTATAAGACTTGATAATGCTGGGGAATTTACATCGAAAGAATTTGATGAATACTGTCAAGTATCTGGGAGAATGTGGTATAATCGCCTGAGCGAGTATTTGGTTAAGGAAGGATACCAGAATAATACAATATGTCCGTGTATCTTCATTAAGAGATCAGGGTCTGGTTTTTCAGTTATAGCAGTTTATGTGGATGATAGGAATATCATTGGGACTCCAGAAGAGATCCAACAAACTGCTGAATATCTGAAAAAAGAGTTTGAAATGAAAGATTTGGGGAAAATGAAATATTGTCTTGGTCTGGAAATTGAACATAAACCAAATGGGATATTGGTTTATCAATCAACATACATTGAAAAAGTCCTAAAATGGTTCAATATGGATGATGCCCATCCGTTGAGTACACCCATGGTTGTAAGAACACTTGATCCCAAAAAGGATCCATTCCGACCGAAGGATGATGATGAACAATTACTTGGTCCTGAAGTACCATATCTGAGTGTGCTTGATGCGTTATTATATTTGGCTCAATATACGAGACCAAATATCTCATTTGCTGTAAATTTATTAGCGAGATATAGTTCTGCACCAACCCGTCATCATTGGAATGGATTATTTTATACGAATTCTGATAAATTTCTAGGTTTGACTGGTTATGGCGATGCTGGATACCTTTCGGATCCGCATAAAGGACGTTCTCAAACTGGCTATGTTTTCACGTATAATGGTACTGCGATCTCCTAGAGATCTACGAAACAAACTTTAGTAGCCACCTCCTCGAATCATGCTGAAATTTTGGCATTACACGAAACCAGTCGAGAGTGTATTTGGTTGAGATCAATGATCCAACATATTCAGAATTCATGTGGTATCTCCGAAACTACGAATGGGCCAATTGTAATCTTTGAAGATACTGCATGCATCGCCCAAGTTCGGGGAGGTTACATCAAGGAAAATCGAACCAAACACATTTCCCCAAAATTCTTCTACACCCACGAGCTTCAGAATACGGGTCAGATTGATGTGAAGCAAATCAGATTCTGCAATAATCTAGCCGATCTATTAACGAAATCGTTACCAACATCAACGTTCGAAAAACTCGTTTACGAGATCGAAATGCGAAAGCTCTCCAGATTAGTAGATTAGATTATGGGTGTAATCATCAAGGGGAGTTTTTTGTAATTAGATTCCACAACTGTACTCTTTTTCCTTCGTCCAGTTTTTGTCCAACTGAGTTTTTCTGGCAAGGTTTTAACGAGGCAGTCATATGGTGGAATCCAAGGGGGAGTGTTGTAATACATGTGGCTTTCCACTTTAAGTTAACGTGTCAAGCATGTATTGTTACATTACATGCACGTTGACATCTGTTTACCACTGTCACTATATATATATATATATATATGCCTCCTGAGAATGAAAAAACACACAGATACATTGTGTTGGTTATCTTGTTCTTCTTCTCCTTGTTCATCTCAATTCAATTTCTGTGTTCTTCTATATATCACAAATTTCTGAAGATCTGGAAATCAAGATCCAATTATCAGATTACTTTCTGATCCGAATTTATTTCTGGTTAATATTAAACTGTATTCTTCTACCCCACTTCTCTTTTTATTTTACAACAAATTAAAGTGTATAATTGTTTTGTTTTAGTTATTTTTATAATAATAATAATAATAACTTATATCCACGCAATGACACGGATTAATTTGTATTGTATTGGAAAGTCACATGCTAGTTAGATTAATATAACAAATTAATGTGTATCACTGCCGGAAGTAAGGCATGAAATATGCACATTAATGGATAGAATGTTTTTATTGTTTTAAACTATTTCATTCACATAGAAATGGAATTTGATTAGGTTAATCAAATTTTGAGTATTTGGGTGCACAAGATATAACGATGGTATCATGAGAGTAGGAATGAGATTAGGAGTGGTAATTTCTGTCCAACACGATGGATTGACACGACTCATCACGATGGATTGATACGGTACAAATACAATTAATGCATTTTGAATTTGCTTTAAATAAATTGAGTCGTAATTGAATCAACTCGTATAATCCGTTTATTAAAGGGGTTATGTTCGTGTTAGGACTCGTGTGTCAAGTGTCTCAACCCATGTAAAAAGTATAAAAAGGGTAATTAAATAAATTCTATATAAAATATACTATAATCTATTTTCCTACCTTAATTCTAATTCTAATCTGAAAATCACACAAACGGCCGACTTTATTCTCTTTCGCAATCATTCATACCTTTTATATATATATATATATATATAGCAAAATAATTGAAAGGATTGGTAAGTTTACCTTACTTGAGAATTGGACACGTGGCAGCCATGTGGCGTTTGTTGTCCATTTATAATATGCCATGTAGCATGTCAAAAAATATTGATAGCATATTTAATGACATATCAAATAACATTAACTCCATTTCTCTTTCTCTTCGTGCTTTTTCTCTTTATATTCCGGAACATTCATTTTTTTTAATACCTCTCACTTTTTCTCTTCCAATCACTTTCTCTCTTCCAATCAAATAATCGTTTGATTATTCATCACAAGTGAATTTTGAGACAGTGACAGTATTGCTAACAGAATCGGTCTGTGTGAAACCCTGTTGCAGTAAGTGTTACTTTTTTTTCATTATAGATTTTGGATGATGTGATTTCTGTGTTTTAGAAGAAAGAGAGTGTAGATGATATTCCTGATAATAGGAGACGGATTTAATTATTCACCACAATCGAATTTGGAGATAGTGATAGTGTCGTCTCAAATATTCTATCGCAACTAGAATTAGCCTCCATGAAGCCTGCTGTAGTAACATCCATAATTCTCCTATCTCTTCAAGTATCTCTCTTCATCTCATGCGTCTGATCGTTTCACTTTTGAAAATTTAGACGTTAAAACACTTATAACTCTCTTCTTAACTCTCTTTGCATCTTAATCAGAGTTGTTTCGGGTTATCACTTATTCGATTGATTTGATTTTGCATAAGATATTTCAGGTTTGATATTTGAATTTATTATATTTTAATTAGTTTGGTTTCTTTTGTCTGTACCTTCACATTGATTGAATGCTAGGGAAATTTTCAATTTGGGTTTTAATTGTGGATGTTTTGCTGGGTGTTTATAGGTTCTTATTTTTATTTTTAATCATATGTGTTATTTTATAGATAATATTACTGTGAAACTTGATGCAACTTTGTCCCTCCGCATGTGATACTCAGTTTATAGCTTTTTAAAATTTTTGACATTGTTGATATCGCTTAAAATTAAATTTAACTAATGATTGAAGTGCAAACTTTGCCGATGAGTTTTTGTTAACCAACTCTTCTTTTAAGTGGGAATGACATGGGGGACATTTTAAATTATGGAGTATATCGTATAATAGATGAATTATGATTTTCATTAAGGTACGCTGGTTTTCATTAAGGATTTTCGGATCTTCAAAGATAGCTGGAGAATGAATACTTAACAAGTGACTACTTTAATAATAAATCATCAGAAGAAGGCAATGCTGGATCTTAATGAGTCAGCAGCATGTCCAGTGATGTTGGAGTCAGACCTGCAGAAGTAGTAGTAAGCCAACAAGGACAACATTTGACACAAGATGCTTTATGGCTTTGCCCAAGTAATTTTCTTGTGTTTGTAAGGTTCTATTTGTTTGGTGATTAGTTGACTTGAAATAACTTTTATTACTTTCATGGGAAACTTCATGTCCGGCTAAAAAAAATTCCAGAAGGAACCTTAGCACCAACAATTGTTATGGATGTAAATTCTAGTATTGTAACCTATCTATCTTTACTGCTACATTGGTTTCATTATGCTTTATTACTATTTTTATTGTGTGAGGCAATGGATTTTTGTTACTAGAGTTATTGAATGATGGTGTCTTTGATGTTTATGTTGGTGTGTTTAGTTGGTGAGGATGTTTGATGGTCAATTTTTGGTGGTTTTATCGAAATTAGACTAAAGCTTTTGTTTCATTATTTAGTGTATGGTTTTGATGTGGATGTAGATTTTGGTAACAATTTTAAATCTTTATTGTTTTTTCAATCTTATCTTTAGTTTATTATGAGTATGCAAGTTTTGTGTTGAATATCACGATAACTGTCATTTTTATGTGTCTCAATGTTAACTTGTGAAGTTTTACTTACCTTTTAAGACTAAATGGTTTTGCATGAAATACATGTTCCTACTTTTATTTTTTTGGGAGACAAACAATGATAACTTGTGAAGTTTTGTTTACCTTTTAAGACTAAATGGTGTTGCATGAAACACATGTTTCTACTTTTGTTTTTGTGAGACAACAAGTTCTTGCAATTATGTAATGATAAATTTTGATTAACAAGATGAATGAGGATGTTATTCAAGGAACTGAGATCTGGGTATAAGTCAGATGATTTATATGTAATAAGATGAATGAGGATGCTATTCAAGGAACTGAGATCTGTGTATGGGTCAGATGATTTATATGTAAAGTCACATACTTGAGAAGTATTAGAAGTAGACATATTCATAAATGTAGTTATTTGTTGTAAAATAAATTGAATAGTAATTTTTTGAGCAAGTTAATGAGCTGTTGAATGAGAAACCGAAAGCTAAGTACTTTGATCTTGAGGTATGTTTTGTGTTGGTTTTATTATGATTGTGTTTTGGATTTGGTTAGTGGTGTTGGTGAGATATGGTTGTTGGCTAAGTTGGGACACGCGGCTGAGCATAATAAACCGCTAGAGATTTGTGTCAAGTGCATGAGAATCATGGTTCAGAGAAGAAGCTTCAGAGTGAGTTAAAGTTAGTTGTTAAGAAGTGCTCTGATATAGGTGTGAACAGTTTCTCTCTATTGTTTATGTTGCTTTAATTTTGTTTTTGTTGGCCTATGAACTTATTTTATGTAGAGTACCTATGGAAATAGAATATTTTGCTGTATATATGCATTGTTAGAGGTGGAAATGAAGAATAAAGAGGCAAAATTCAATGACATTATTTCACAATTACGGATCGAAAATGATTCGTTAAGGGAGAAACTAGTAATAGAGGAATATGAGGAAGTAGGTAAGCATATTCATAGCTTGCAATTATGAAATTAGCAAGGAGAGTGGTGATAAGTGTTTAGTGGAAGTTAATGGAACTGATTTGAACAAGCACTATGAATGAGTTGATAATAGTGGTGGGCTTTTGAGGACTAATTTTCTTTGGTTGATTTTCCTTCATAAGATGTTGTTTTTTATATAGTTTTTTTTTTTTTTTTATCTCTAAGTGTCATTTTGTACAGAACTTCCAATATAGTTCGATCTAACAATTCGACATAATAAAAATTGTTTATGTGAATAATGATATGGTAATTTGCTCTTAACTGCATAGTGATGAGCTAAGATTTTGTTTAACATGCCCCAATTCAAGTACATTGAGATAAGAACTGCAACTACTATATCTTTGACTCGGATTTTGCAACTAGCTTAGGTGTTGGATCATTTCTGCTCCTTTGCGCTAGTCAAGCTATTATTATCGTAGCAAGTAGAGGCTTTTAGTGTAGGAAGGCTTTGAGTCCTGAAGGTTCAAGAGCTTGGGCAATAATCCTTTTCATAGTCCGCTGGTAAGTCTAAATGTTTAAAACCTAATTACTTGATCAATGTTTTGCATTACTTCAGATATTGTATTACTTGAGTTTATATAGTTTGTTTTTTCTGTATGCCAAGTAATGTTCATCATTATCTTCTATAGGGGTGTTCTTGATACCCTATATTCATTAATTTGCTTACTTTAGCAGTTTTTTTTTTTGGAGTTTTATCTCATGAATTCGGTTGTTAATAGATAAATATTCAAACTTATATTCATGCTCTGTTCATTGTTGATATACTCTTTTATTAGGTATAAACTCACATGTGGCTTTTGGTTCTGAAGATTTGGATGATTTTGAACAAAAAGTTGGAGGAATTGATCAATTTTCATTCTATCTTTATAAACTACAGTACAAGAGAGTTGAAGCTTGAAAGTACACTACAAGTTTTATTTCTTTGAAGCAATTGCGGACAAACTCAATGTTAGTTTTAAAGTTGACGAGAACTATGCAAAGCAGCACAAAGAACTGTTCTATGATTTAAAATAGTCTGGAACTTGACCTGCTTCAACTTTGTTCTGAAATCATAAATTTTACACAAGAAAATTTAGCGCTTGAGACTGAAGAAATCAGAAGTAGTAAGCATACAATTGGCGATCTTATTGAAGAAAAGCAGTTTTAATGGTGTCCTTTTTATTTGCTTAATAGAATTAATATACTACTATATTATTATTTTATATGATTGATTGCGTAATTAAAAAATAGTAGGAAATAAAATTATGTATTTATATAAAAATTCAATAATATATAAATAACTACTATAAATATTTATAAGTTTAAATAAATTAAAAAAAATAATATAGATTATATTATTATTTCAAAATCAAAATTTTTAAAAAGTTTAACCAACAAAAATCATAAATAAAAATAAAAATATTAAAAAATAAAACAAAGTAAAATATTAGTTATAAAGTTAATCAAATCAACAAGCAAAATTTGAGCAAGTATGAGTCTCAGACATAAATTTAATATAAATAAATATACTATAATTTTATTTAGTATTATTTTATAAAATAACTATTTAAACCGAGCAATGTTTACTAGTTTATATATATAAAAGAGAAAAAGACATTTTTCGAATAAGACAAAATGATAATTATAATATTAACGGTAGTTAATTTTTATATTTTTTTTAAAAAGAAAAAAAAAAGAAAAAGACTGCGGAAGCGCTCTGGAGACACGTGGCATATAACGGCCAACGAGCATACATATTGTTTTCTACTTAAGAGCAAGAGGTCTCACCATTCGCTTCACTTTTTCATTCGTAGTATTAGTAATAGCAGAATTCGTTTTCTTGATAATCAAGATTTTGCGACCCTCTCTTCTCTCTCTCAGTCTACACGAACGTTCTTGTTTTTGGTAAGTGCCTGCCGATTCTTTCACTGAGAACTCCATTGTTGTTTTCTTCGTTTGCACTGTGATGATGATTTCTCAAGTTTATCGTTTGTGTACTACATTTGTTGTTTGCTTCGTTTGCATTGTGAAGATAAATTGACAGACATGTGGATCCAGATCTGGTTTTTACGGCTTTTCTTGTTTGTATCATGATGATAACATGGTAAATTGATAGTTTCGCAAGCTTTAGAAGCAAGATGTTGTTTTTCTCGGTCATTTGTTTAACTACATTTGTTACTGGCTATGGACTAGGTTCTAGGGCTTCGTGATGATAAGATAATATGTGAAGAGCTGGTGTTGTAGAATCATTTCACTAACTGCACGGCTTTTCTTGTTTGTATCGTGATGATAGCATGGTAAATTGATAGTTCCGCATAGTTTTATGAATTAAGTTGTGATTTTTCTCAATCATTTTTCTAATAATTACATTTGTTAATGTGGATTAGCTTGCTTCTAGCGCTTTCGCTTTTATCTTGAATGTCATTGCTATATATGCACACACGTTCTTAGTGTATGTTCACTGTCTGCAGAAATGGAGGAAGGATTGTTTTACCCGTCGATACATATGAAGATACATGGGCATAATTGCCTATTCATCAACAATTTTAAACAAATTCAAACGGCAAGTCTCAAAGAATCCATATTTGGTCCACTTGCATTCCTTAATGGAGTTCTAAGAAGTCCATTAGCTCCCGACAGTTCTTCTTCAAATACTGTAACTACTCAGACATCAAGTTCTACGAAAAGAGAAAGATCCAAAGATCCATTCCCATTGGTATTGATGGTGTATACTAGGGCCCTAATTGACTGCACTACTGCCCCTGCATCTAGAATGATGCTAATGATGCAAACCGACGAGCGACGCATGCTTTACAGTGGATATAAAGATTGCTGGTCCTTAACAGTCCATACCCAAGGTTACCAATCTCTCTGGAGAGGAAACTATGCAAGGGTGATGTCAAACGTTTTCCTTAGCTCGGTAAGTAACATTTCGACAATGCTCCTATAACTCTCTCATAATTTACAGAAAACTAACACCTGTTATTTCAACCGCAAAACAGGACACAAGAGGAGGCATGGTCAATAGTGTTTTGAAGGCATTTGCTTGGGACAGCAAAGAAGAAACTGGAATTCAAAAAACTTTAGCAGCAGAATGTCTCTCTGCTACAGTGACTCAACTGATGGCCCAACCCCTGCTCTATGCAGAAACTAAGATGGCAACTGACCTCACACTTGAGGGGAGGCAGAGAGCTGGTTTAATTGATGTACTCAAGAAAACCCTGAAAACTGATGGTATTGCAGGAGTCTATCGTGGATTCGGCCTCGGACTTGGGGCTGCTTTGGTAACTCGTAGTCTCTTTCAAGCCGAAATTTATTATCTGCACAAGTATGGTCACAGAGGTTAGACTTCGCTCTATAGCAATTTTACATATAGATAAAATCCATATGGCTGATAGTGTATTTTTTCTATTGTAGGTTACTGATCCAGCTTATGCAATTCTCACTGTTGGACTTCCTCTTTCATTTGATTTGATTACGTTCCCAGCATTTACTGTCATGCGAAGAATGATGATGAGATCAGGAGAGACCAACAAGTGTTCACATGCATTTTCTCAGATAGTCAAAAATGAGGGATTTTTCTCACTTTATAGAGGAGCAGATGCCTTGGCCATTGCACAGTTCATTTCAGCGGCCGTGTTTCTGACATTGCCTAGCTTTCTTGAAAGCTTTAAAATCTCTTGTGCGGATAATAAAACTGGAGATCAGCTGGAAGAAAGAAGGTGGGAATGACGGGGTTAATGATGGCAATTGATCTGAAGATGCTTGTCTGGCCTAAGTATGGGCTTATTCAATTGTAATTCGTTTTTACTGGTACAAATTTGATTCTGATTTTACTTTTGTGTCTTTGAAGGAGTGGGCTGGACCTGATTGATTAGCCAAGTCTGTAAAATCCATATCAAATATGGGCCCTGAACTGATAAGAGTGATAGATGCAATCTATGTTTTGTTTTCCAAAAATATACTCAAACTAGTCAAAGTTTAGGAAATCCCCCAAGTACTTGTTCAGCATTAGTTCAATTTTTATCGCGTTATGTTGATCATGTTATTGTAAATTTGTTGGACTATGTCCATTTATCTTTGTCTGAAAACTGGCCACGAGAGCATAGCATTACATTAAGTACTCTAGTTTATGTTAGTGTAGCAAGGACTCTCACTAGGCATGTCAAGCACTGTGCGGAGTTCTTCGATTTCCCAAGTAGGTATGGTTGGATCTCTATGGAGTAGCCATTCTTTCTCCTAGAGGTACTGCAAGTGGCTGTGGTTCTTCTCTCAAGTCGGTCACGCTGCCACAACCATATGGTGTTGGCCTTTGGTAACCACGGAATGGAAGACTTTATCCCTTCTTATTTCCTGACCTTGTGGAAAACCTGATTGCAGAGATGGGTTTTCAGTTGGCGTCATGCGGTTTAAAGGTGCTGGAGCTCGCCACTTGGAACCACCTTGGCCTTGAAAATTTGTAGGGGGTCTGGGAGCGTAATAATGAAGAGGCCCCATGACTGGTTGTTATTCCACTTCCTCGGAAAGGGATATTTCCGTCCATGAAACTAGGAAGCGGAGAAGTGTACGGACCAGGGGCTGCATTCCAACTTTGGACAATTGCTTGAAAATGAAGGACTTGCGAATGTATCTGACCGGTTCACAGTCTCTGTGCTGTTGAACTCTGAAATGCTAGGCTGTTGAACATCAGTAAACCAGCTAGCATTCTCAGGCAACAATGGGACAGTTGGTACTGGAGCTGAATAAGGAGAAGAGTAATGGGTGCTCACAAATGCTTGTCCAGAGCTAGTGACAGAATCATTGCTTCCACTATTTCTTCTATGGGGCTCAATCTGGGTTTACTTGTATCATTTCTTCCTTTTTCCTTATCGTTGTTTCCAGTTCCTCTGTCGAACACCCAAGCACTCAGCCATGGAGGACCAGCAGATATGGACGTTTGGAACACTGGTTCGAATGTAAAAGAATCATTTTGGGTAGGTTCTGTGCTATGAGGAGTGATGTGATGTGGCACGGCGCAGACGTTCATCAGGAGGAACTGATCGCTCATCTATGTCTTTTGGAGACTCTGGTTCCTCTCCATTGCTTGAACTATAAATTGTCAAAGGCTTAAAGACAATGACTTCTTCCTCTTCAGTTGCAACAGATTTTCTGTCCACACAAACACCACTTCCATTTTTCCTCAGAATCTGCTCATAACATTTATCAGTGCATGACATAGTCAGATCACTCACTTTAAATTCGCCCGCCCGTGGACTCCTCCTGACTTGCTTCTCTCCAAATTTACATCTGAATTGGTATAAAATTTTGCTACTGTTTCATCATACACTATCCACTTCCGAGCTCCGTTAGATCTGTTTGCGACTTTGATGGCAGCATTTACAACACCAGCAGCTCTACAATCATTCCCACTTTGGAAACTTTTCTCACGTCCACAGTTAGTTGAGAAATCTACCATCTTCTGCACATAAGTTATGGATTAAAGAGCTGTTCTTACTGGAGATAATACCTCAACCTTGACTTTTAACTGCCTTAAAAGATCTGAAAGCGCACCGAAAAAGTAAGAGATAGCACTCTCACATTTATCATCAGCCCCTCGTGCTTCTACTTCATCAATCTTTCCTGGCAGTCATTCTACAAATACAAGAACAGCTGGTAAAGGAGGGCAGCAGAACACAGGATTTGACTTCAGACATCTATCAATAAGACGTCCCGTGAAAATAAATGCAGCAGTCAATGAAAACCAGACCACTCAAGCTGGTGCATATCATCTTTATCTTCTCTTCTTAGCTTACTAAGTAAATCTTTGATGACAAAGATGAAAATAGCAACCACCTGAAGAACTCGAAAAGGTCCTGTTCTAGCTGAATCTGTAACTCTATCAGTATCTAGTGAGGCTTTCAGTTTTTCATCATCTAACTCCGTCATACCATCCAACTCTCTCATCATACACGCAAATGCAGAAGTGAACTCCCTCAAGCTGCATCATCTGTCATATTATAGTGCAGCAGGAAACAAAGACAAATAAAGTTCATTGCTTATTCATTCAATGCAGATAGAGACTCGAGAAAATGGTGGTACATTTGCGAAAATGAATATCTTGATTTAAGAAGAGAAAACTTATTGTCCTGATAAAAAGTGACCACAGATTTGTATCAGAGAAACAATCGTCACTTGTTTGCGATTTGATCTCGTCACTGTTTCTTTCAGAAGGATTCAAGAAGTCAAACCAGGCATCACTCATATCAGCTGACCCATTCTGCAATACCATAACAAGCATTTGAGTACTGCCAACAATGGGACAATCAGACACCAAAACTTATAACGATCAAATACAACAGAGAAAGCAAAGAAGTCACATCAATGCTTACCCTTTCAAATAGTAATAAGAGGTTGTTACCAGCATCTGGGGAAGGTTCTTTAACAGCTAAACTTCTTACACAGCAATACAACGCTGTAAGATGGTCGCCAACATAAAATGCCAATACAGCCAACTATGAATGAAATACACAAAAGGGTTAGTAAAATTAAAAATAATAAAATGACATCTTCTGCAGAGATTCATCTAATGTTTTTAATGTTCCCTTTAACAATGAATTCGACATATTTGGCCGTATCCTTGTAGCTTCCAAGTAATGGGAAGCTGCAACTGATCAGTTTTGATCCTGAGAACCAAATTTTTCATACTGCTCCCTGTACCTGGCAAGATCACCAAGACAAACCAGAAACCGGTGGCACAAAAACTGGCCTTTGCACAATTTTAGTCGATTCAACAGCATTGGAATAACAATCTTCCGGAATTCCATAACATCTTTTAGCTTTCTCCATAAGGCTCTTGTAGAACTCCATTGCTTCCGACAAGAATGATCTGAATCCTTCTATGTGGCTATCATTGCTTTTCTGCATGTTGGCACCACCTTTTGGCATTGCAAAGGTTGAATTATTCGAACTACCAGAACTTCTTTTGATCTTTTTGCGAAAATCATCGATGTGCTTATAATGAAGCTTCCAAATAGAATATTCAACATCTTGAAGATCAGCAAGATTATGATCATTTAGGATGATCTTCTCATATATTGAACAGGCTTTATGGTACAAATCTTTGATTTCAGAGCATAGTAAACCTTTAGAATGAATCAATGTCCATGGCTGTTTTTCAACATTAACAATCTGAAACCAATACATATGCAATCTTGAATTAAGTGAACAAGAGGCAAAGAAGTGCAGACAACCAAAGCCAAATATTTTACCTCAACAATGAACTTTGGTTTTCCCTTCTGTTCTTTAAGCGAATTAAATGAATTATTACTCATTTTTACAATTGAAAAACTTCGTCAAATCTGCTCATAGCATGAAGTAGCCACCTGACAATCAACAAAGAGGCACATTAGCCAAATAAAGGGAAAGGAAGACAAAAACCACAATTCAATTAGTAGACTCAATAATCAGAATTCTCCATAGCAAGATCAAGACTTGTACAAAACCAGTAAGACCATTTACCACATTCAGCTCCAAAAACACTTTTTAGTTATTTTTAATGAAATTGGAAAAGTAAGGACATACTTTCTAACATGTCCTAATTCAGACCGGATAAAACATAGGTCACAAACAAATCAAACAACATTAGAAATGTAATGTTCCCCAAAAGTCAACAAGCAATTTATATGTGAAGTGAATGTCACAGAATTATCTAATCAAACACCAAAACCTTAAGAATCCACTTAATCCTTAGAGAAGATCAACGAAGAGTTGCAAGAACCAAGCAACATACAGTCCCAAACTTAAACCTTTGTGTCAAGTACCAGTCCCAAATTTATCCCACACACAGCAAATCATAGTAACTAAAAAAATAAATCAAAGAAAGAAAGCAACCATTTACGCTTGAAAAAAAAAAATAATAATTAAAAAAAAAAAAAAAAAAAAAAAAAAACTGATAAAACCCACATAAACCGAAAGGTCAAGAAATTAAGAAGAGAAACCCAAAATAAAACTTCGCACCACTGAAACCAACCAAAACAAACATCATAATCAAAATTTGGAAATATTCCCACCCTAAAATGGAACGATAAAACATCAAAAACAACAGAGAATTATGCTCACCAGTTTGAAACAAAACAACCATTAACAAGAATAGAATTAGCAAAATAAGCTTGTTCAAGGTAATTAGCAAACTTACCAACAGTATGAGCAGCAGAAACCAAAGACAAAAACTATCCAAGCAAAAGAGAAAGGGAAATAGAGAGATAGAAAAAGAAGGTGGAAGAAGAAAGAGAAGCAAAGCCACCTGTACTGTTCTGAGTTGTGAAAACAGACAAAGTAAAAGGTGGCTGATGATGATATACTAGAACAAAGACTCAAACATTTCTCTTCTTTGATTTCTGAAGAAATAATAAAATCTAACACTTTCCATGAGGGTTTTGCAAAACTATCACCCTATTATTAATAACAGTCTAAAAGTAACACTGATGGGTATGATATTACTTAAATACCCATTCTACATAAATACTCATTCGGTTAGTTAACTCACGTGGGTTGTTTTACCTTTTACTAGGTTAGGGTTTAGTTGGTAAACGATTGAGTTCATTTGCCATAGTTCGAAGTCTTATACAGCAGAGTTCTTACACAAAAGTTAAATTTTACTCAACAGAAGTCTTATGCAACAGTCAATTTAAAATGTTACAGAGTATAGGTTCAATACAAGAAATTCATTTCCAGATTTTGAGGTGTAACATTAGGGTGCACAATTATTCACAAATCAAGCAAAGAAGAAGAGTGGACAATTCCAGTAGCACCCTGCTACACGTACTAGCCACCCAATTTAATACAAATAAAATTACGTCTGAGATTTTTTCTTTTCACTTAATAATATAACAACTCTAAGAAATAATCAAACTCTAACAAAAAATAAATACTTAAGGCAGAAGGTGATTAAATCTTGTAGTGGAAGTAGAAAGATCTTGAGCGCCAATTAATTTTCTGTGTTCTTCTTTTTCTGTTCTGTTGTCTCAACACTTCAACTTCACGCTTTTAAATAGAGTCTTCAAAATAGACGTTGATGAAGTTGCAAGAAAGAAGGAATCAAAATCTTCTTAAAACAGATGAAGATCTCAATTTGACTAGATTTAGATAATCCTGCAAAATAAAATAAAATCTAACAAAATCTAACTTTCCTGTTAAGATAAGTTTGACCAAAACACTATTTATCAAGATATTTAATAATTTTAACAATAGAGTAGTTTAGTAAAACTAAATACATTTATTTATCTAACAGATTAAATAAATTGTCTTCATCTAAAAAACTAAATAAATAATAGATTATATAAAAACTAAATACTTTTGTCTTCATCATCAAGGAGTCAACAGCATGATTGACGAAGGAAAAAGAAGCAAGTTGAGGCGGGTGTGAAGTCAAGACTACCACAGTCGCCGATTATATCTACCGTTTCAGGTATCAAAACCTTCTCGTTATCTCACTTTACTATGTTGGTTTGAATTCATTTGCTCATCTATAGGTTTTGAATCTAATCTTAAATATTTATCATTATGCTTTCCGTTTTTCGAATGCTGTGTTTTTTTATACATACAAGTACTTGTTCAGATCTGTAAATTAGTAATGTGCTTGAGTTCAAATGCATTTTTAGGAGATGTTCGGTTGATGCTACAATGTTGATTTTATAGTAGCCAGGTTAATGCTCAGAGACAGCTTCAGAAAGGTTTGTTGATACAACACATTTATGTTATTCTAAAATGTTGTATTGCTCGTTCTAGATTTATGGTGGCATCTCCGATTGTAGAGAGCATTTTTCATGTAAAATACAATGGAAACCAATGGAAAATGAAATTGAATGATAGAACTTGTATATGCAACATGTTTCAACGTGATATGATTCATTGTTCACATTCATTAGTAGCTGCGAGGTATGTCTACGGACTCAATATTAAAGTGGAATAGCAAAAATATGTCTATTTCTAAAGTGTTTGTTATTCATAGGGAAATGAATTTGGACTCTGCATCATTACGCTCCCCTTATTACAAGTCCTCTTACCTTTTCGCAGCATATTTGTGACAAATTCGCCTGTCGGCTATCTAGGTAAATGGTCACATATGATTTCAGAGTCTATAAAAGTCTTAGCTCCAGTGTTCTCAACTCAATCAGGGCGATCTAAACGAGGCGAACCAAACAGGTAACAAAAATGTAGTCATGGCGGAAATCAAGGCCACAAAAGTTGTTCTTGTAATCATCAACCTAGAATGAAGTCAAAAAGAAGCAAACATCTTCTTCCTGATGAAGTTCGACGGAAGTGCAGTATTTGTCATCAGGTAGGCCATAACAAAGTCCCATAAGGTCATCTTTGTTAGCTTCTTCGAAGTTATGGTTTGTCAAATTATAATATTATATTTCGTTTAGAATTCATTCGTAAGGATGTTCCATTCATCAAATTCGTTTGAATTTTGTTGGATGGTACTCAATGATGGGATAATTATGTTTTTACTTTTAGCATCGCCTACTTGCCCTTCACCATCAAACTGCTACCTGACTTTAATGTTCTTATTCATTAGTGTGAAATTAAATTCCGTTTATAAGTAACTATTTGCCTTCATTATATGTTCTGATTTGCATTTATAATCCAATACTATGAACATATTTCTTGATCCTGTATTACCAATAAGTACTCATAGACAATGATAAATACCATGTATTGCATTGGTCGATGATATGAGACATTGATCATTATCATGTACTGCAGTGGTTGATGATGTACTCCATGATATGAACTCCATTGAAAATTTCTGTCTTTCACTTCAAAAAGTAAGAAATTTGATAAATGAATTGAAATTTATTATATTTATTGATGTGGATCGACGAGGTTGGTAGATTCATTATGTTCTTGTTGTTACGGTATGAGTTATCTATCCCGAAATGATTTAATGTGCTACTATAGATTGAGATTCGTATTGTATATTCACAATTGAAAGATGTCATAAAATAGTGAACGCACTATTCATTTTCTTTTTTAACAGTTTTGCAGCAAGTAGAAGACATCTGTTAATTGACCGATGTCATTGGAGTTGAATTTACCGCTGACAATAAAGTTCATTGACATATGATAAATTAGTTCACTGATCAAATCAAATTCATATCAATGATCAATGTGAGGTAGTTCATTATTTTATGAAATACATTTCACCAATCATTGCAAAGAAACATCATTGATAAATGATTCTCCAGTAAATGTGGTAATTTGTCATACATCATAGCCTAGTGCGTCTTTCATTACCAGCTTACATTTCTTATATTTTTTGAAAATATTTTTAACTTGAAACTGGTTAGCTAGCATCACATATTACATTTAACACTTCTTAATATTTCACACATTTGAAACAGAATTAACCTAAATACACACTCATACAACTTAACAAAGTAACACACTTCATATCAACAGATAGTAAATATCTTGACATTCCCATAATTTTCATTCATATGGAGTCTTTGGAGACCGCATATGAATTAAAAGTTTGAATGCACTCTTATTTCCTGGTCAAATAGGAATTCAACATATATGTATGTAGTACAGAATTACTCCCTTCTTTATTCCTATCATTCTTGTTCCCTTCTACCAAGTTGCATATCTGTAGTAATGAAATACTATAAGCATATGCTGCAAATTTTTAAATTTGACTAAAACATAAGATACAGTTATTAAGTTACATAGACAAACCTCAATTCCACGTTCAGTTGTTGTACTACGGTATTTACCTTTTCATATTTTCAGAATTCTTACCACTCACGCAATCATTCAACACTGCTTCATCCACTCCAATGCGTAATATATTTACCTTATGTATTGTGTGACTGTCTCTCTCTACAATGTATAAATCAGACATTGATTTGTTTGCAAAAAATATCCTGGCTAAACAACATTTTAGCTTTGTAACAGCATACTTTTTAAGCCCAGATATACCACTGTCTTTTTGCAGCGCAATTGCACATTCCTGTTAGAAATCGAAATGTGAAGGTGGAAGTAACAAATGAGTTGGGTTCCACCGATCAGTGAACTATGTTCATATGTCAATGAATTTATTCAACACACACAGAAATAGAAAGCTAAGTTGAGAGAACAGAGAAAATGAGCTTCTTCTTAAATAACTTCAATAAACTGCAAATGTTACTACAATACTTGTTCTCTACTACATCTATTAACAAATACCAATATATGGTATAACATAACTAACTTGGTCATTAACCACATGGCAAAACATAAACCTAAGAGATAAAACATAAACTCAATAGACGAGTACAAGAGATAAAACATAAACTCAATAGACAAGTACATATACAGCTTTTAGGAAATAGGAATAAGCTGCTAAAACAAAAAACTAACGGCATGAAATTGACAACTAATCTGACATGAGATTTCTCTAAAAGTTTCACATGCATCAACAATTCCTTTAGTTGTTTTTTTATCTTCTTCGCAACAAAAGAGTTGGAGGCTAGATTTTGCATCTTCTATCAAGCAGCCAGCAACCACTTTAATCTGCTTCTGAAATTCATCAGTATGGGTACCTAATGCATCCAGCATTTCTCTATTTATTTCTTGTTCCATGGTTACATTCAGTCCAAACTTCTTGTCAGAGGCAGTAGCTACGTTTTTAATGTTTGGACACATATTCCAAATGTATATATACTTTTAAGTTATAAGCCAACAATTCAACCTTGAAGTTATTAAAATATTAAAGATCTATTAATACTTCTTACCTTCAAATAAAAAAAAATAGTCAGAAGTTTTCTAGTTGTTGACTCATATGTTGTGGAGAGACAATTTGGTGCGAGTTCTACTATATCCAAACCTTTCCATGTTCTCGAGCACAATTTTATCTAAAACTCGATTGTAGGTGACATTTCAAATCCTTGGTATACACTACTCACTATCCTTAAATTATTGTTTTTTTATTAATCAATCAATTACCTTGGCATTCAACATTTATCCATGTATTATACATAGAAATCCAAATACTCATATAGATGACAAAAACAAAACAAAAATACAAAGTAATACTCAAGTTACCTTCATGAACTCTTGCTTCACCGTAGTAGTAAGTGAGATGAAACAATTTGTGAGTAGTGTTGTCTGCCTTTAATTTATATGTGCAAGGATTGGGCGGGAAGTATAGTGATGTTTTCCCGCCATTACAATGGTTTTTCATTCTTACTAATGTTATTGCTACAAAGAACATCATAGAATTGCAACCTATTTAGAAAAAATCCAAACGATCATTCAAAAGGTCAAAACATAAAAAAACACAAAAAAGTAATTGAAAAGGTAGTGAGTGAGTCAAAACCGTATTATATTTTAATGTTTAATATAATAATGATACTTCTACACTTAATATTCAAAAATAATTTTAATTACAAACTTATTTATTTTAATTATATTTATTTATAAAATTTAATTATTATTCAATTATTAATTTTAGTTACAATATTATATTGTAATTTATTATTTATATATTTTATAATTTTTATTACATAATATATAAAAAATAAATAATTACATGATTAAAAATATTTTAAATTTAATTAATAACTATTTAGTTACAAAATTATTTATTTTAATTATATTTAATTTATTATTAATTAAATATTTAATAAAATAGTTAATAAAAACTATAGTTGGTAAAATAAATATAAAAAAGATAAATAAAAAATTTAAAATAAAAAGCTAATTACATTAGTTACAAAATGCATTTTTAATATTAAAAAGATGAAAAAGGTACATTTGGTTCTATGATAGTGGTGCGCTTGTAGTGGCTGCACATTTGGAGGCCGCGCCAAACGCCAAACATTTTCATGGGACAACGCGATATAGTGGTTGGTTGAAACGGTTTTTACATATGCAATGTTGAAATAACATGTTCCTTGAAGATGGCCTTACAACTTGTATGGCGTGCATGTTCTGCATTACTATAACGTGTTACATTTTATGATCTAATGCCAACTACATCAATAAGATTACTATTACTATTTCTAATGCGTCATGAAAATGTGTAACTAAAGCAATATTATATACTGTTTTAGTCATAATTTGTGCCTCATCATGCCTGAATAAATTAAGGCGTTCAAAGATTATGGCTGATAGATCATTGTTGTGATCAATGTAGAAGGTCAAAAAGAGTGAGTCGCAAGTAAAGTGTAATCAGGCATATTACTAAATTTAGTCTGTCTTATTTTATTTAGGTTTTAGTTTTCTATTTTATTTAGATTTAGAATTTCCTTATTCAATTATTCCTAGTTAAATTAGATTTCCTTTTCCAAGTTAGACTTGATTTCTTTTATGTTGGCCTATATAAAGAGGTCTAGTCTATTGTAGAGATTATCAATTCATTCATCAATAAAACTGAGAGTATTCTCTAATTATCACTTTCGGCTTCTCGGTTAATAACCAGTTGCTTGGACTAGAAGAAATGCTAACTACCTTGACTCTAGATTTACTTTTCGGCTTCTTGGCTAACTACCAAGTGCTTGGGCTAGGGTGAAAGCTAATAACCTAATCTCTAGAGAATTAGCAAACCCTAATTAAGGTGACCTAATTCACTCTATCGGTGAGTGTGTGTGGACTGTTTGGGGGCAGATTTGGGTATCTTACGGCTGAAATTAGGTCAAATCTGAGATTGCTTGTTGTACAAGTCAGAGTTGTTGCTTACTTATCGGTCAAGTTACGCAGATTTGATTAGTATTCAAATCCCTAAAATTAGGTCCTCAACAATCATGTACTAACCACACAACCCTAAGAGAATTTAGGTATACTATATAATCCAAAATTGGTTTATATTTAGGAAAAGACCCGAAGACTATTTTGGAAGTGTCATATTTGATTATGAATAATATGACCTAGAGTGGATTCTAATTAGGAAAAGAATCATTGAGAAAAGATTTTCTTAATGGTTTAGGATTTCTTTGTGACTACTTGATCTTTGGACGTGGAATGCATAGGTGGAAATATTCAGGCACGATTTGCTATAGTGAATGGACCACCTCATTTTGGAATATATGATATTTGCAAGATACTATGACAACATACCTTATAATGCATAACATGATAATCATAATTGAACGTGATCTTAAAGCGCATATAAAACATTTGGGGAGAACAACCCGTAGCAAATGTAACGATTAATCCATATGGAAAATATGGACATTGAACACTTTAATACTCGATATAGGCAAATCATAGATGTAGAAACGCTTTTAGACATTTGCAATACTTTAATCAATCATTTACGGGAGCGATTTGGAAACTCAGAAAAATGAATGAATTTTGTGTCTTAATTGTAGTAATAATTGTTTACCTATTTATTTAAACTATTGATGTATTATATAAAATGAAGTCAAATTCTCTTTGAAAGTCCATTGTGATTACTTGAACTTTGTCATTTCTACATTATCAATAAATTTACACTCGTACAATATTGCTTATAAAATAAATTAACTTAGAATTTTATTTTTAGGTAATAAAAAAATTTAAATTAAAGTTTGAAGTTAGAAGTAAATTTTATAATAAATGACAACAATGAAGGGGAAGGACATTGGGCTACAATTTGTAATTGTATATTGAAAATATTCTGTATTGTACTGAAATCAGTGTGAAGGTGTATTGACAATTCCAACATGGAATCAAGTGCAGCTAAGAGGATGTTTCCCTAAGCTTATAAGTTGGTCATGAAGCATGAACAGACACTTTATAAGGCTCTTATACTAGGTGAAATTAGGCTAAGATGGGATGCCACAAAGAAAACTATCGATGCCGATGATACTTGGTGGGAGGCAAAAATTAAGGTAAATTATTTCTAGTTTTACAATTTTTTAATTGATTTCTTTTGCTTTCTACCAAGTCATGGTTTTTAACTTTATTATAGGTGAATAAAGAATACAAAAAATTCAAAGGCAAAAATTTATCATTATTTTTGTTTTAATATGATGCATTGTTCTCGGATATTCCGGATGATAATCGAATTCTCTCTGATATAATTAAAAGACAAGAATTACAGTTTCCACACCCACCACAACAAAATTATTATTTATTTTATGCCGGTTATTCAGTCACACTCGGATATATGGCTCCATATAAAAGGAATGATGTCGCTACCATTTGCAAGATTTTCGCGGTGGTCATACGCCAACTTCTCGAAGGACAAGGGGTAAGAAGTAAAAGTTCAATTTTATGCATTCTTGTAGGAATATTGATGTCAAAAATCCTAATAATATAAAATGATGCAATTACTAAGATTTCCTACACGCAAGTGTACGTGATCAAGTAGTAAAGTGAATTAAATTCAGGTTGTCGAACCCACAGGGACTAAGCTAAATCTAATATCAATTCTATAAAATTCCCTATATCTAAGCATAAAATTATGAGAGTGAATATTATGAATAATAAAATAAACTTATATCTTAAGGTAAGGATTCAATAAAGAGTTTAAATTTTAGGTCTACGAATTCACCTCACTAGTAACCCATCATGCCTAATATGTCAACAAGCTTTTATTCCTATTCTCAAGGTTTTACTATTCCTAAGGTTTCTTCCAAACACACATGAGACTATCTACCTATCCTAATTCCATATTCCTATGTGAATAGTTTAGGTAGATGCATTAAGAAACACCTATCCTTGAATATATGAATTTTATGTTCTATTCCTAGCAACATAAACACACAAGCATTCTTTGCCCTAATCTAATATAATAAATCTCTTCCAAGCATTCATCAAATTACTAAATCATGTAATTGGTAATCAAGCAAAGCAAGCATTAAGCATAAGCAAGAGAAGGAATAAAAACTGTCTCATTCATAAAAGTAATAATCAAATTAGGGTTACATGGTTCGGCTATTTTGTAGCCCTAGACTGGGAGTTTAGTTACACATAACAATCATGTTTACTCTTCCTAACATAATCATTCCTAAAAAGTGAGAAAGAGTTCACCAATTTTCTGCTCTTGATCTCGCCTTCCGGATGTTGATCTTGAACTTTCGTGTTGCTTCTCGCAGTAGTCTCTTGTTCTGAATCCGGCCAAAAGTCCTTTCAACATCTCAAAACTTCATACTTATAGGCTTCTCTATAAAATGACCAAAATACCCTTGAACAGTAGGTGAAATTCGCCCTAATTGGTCGCTGGCGACATAAGGCGCTTATCGCCAGACACTACCCCACCTTGCTCTTTGGAATTGCTAAATACGTTTGCTGGCAACAAGGCTGGCGACATAAGGCCCTTGGTGCCAGCAGCTACAGTGTCGAACTCCTTTGAAGTCTTTGAATCGTTTACTGTATAGTTGGCGACATAAGGGCTATGTCGCCAGACACATCAGTGAAGTGCTTTCCCGCTTCCTTCCTTGTTCGATTTTGTTTCTCAGAACTTCAGCTTTCTGTCCATATAATCTTGATTATCGATCTTTTACCTGTTCAATTCAATTACCTGAAACATCTTAACAAATTCATCAAATAACAAGATAATACTCTGGATTCATCACAAAAACTTAAGATTAATAGGGAAAATTCATATAAGTCGAGACTTATCAAATATTGTAGAACATACTTTTGGTATGTGGAAAGTAAGGTGGTCAATTTTAAGAGATATGTCATATTATCCATTTGACACTCAAGTTGATATAGTAATTGCGACGATGGTATTACACAACTACCATTAGACGAAAGTGTCAGATTGTGCATTCAAGGCAGCTGAAAATGAATTATTTCAACCAAACTTAGACTAGAGTACGGTTAGAGAACAAGCTCCAGATGTTTGTAGCCAAGATCAAGACTTGAGTAATTATTAGTTAGGAATACGGAATATGCTTGCAAATGAAATTTCTTGACATTTCATGTGTTTATTTTGTTATAAATTTTTAAAAAATGTATTAGATTATAATATAAAAATATTATTTATTTTTATATTATTTTCAATTTTAAAAATAATTATATCAAACAAAATCATTTTTATTTATATTAATATATTAAAAAATATTAGAATAAATATTGTTATATAATAATTATCATATATATCCTTAATAGTCATTTTACTATTTCTGCTGCTTATAAGCTATTTATGGGTTAATTTCAAAAACCCCCAATTTTTTCAAACGTTTCACTTTGAGTCCCCGATTTTGAAAAATTTTGCAAAATCACCCCAAAATCAAAATCACTAGTGGTTTTGGTATTTTTGTGAGTGGTTTTGGTGTTGTAGGAGTAATTTTGACTTTAGAAAATTTCCGAATGTCCAAATTAAAACATATAGAATTTCAAAATCACTCATACAACACCAAAACCACTCAAAAAAAAACCAAAATCACTAGTGGTGTTGATTTTGAGGTGGTTTTGCAAAACTTTTCAACATCGGGAGCTCAAAGTAAAACGTTTGAAAAAATATGGGGGTTTTAAAAAAAATCCAGCTATTTATCAGCTTAGGTAAACACGTCAACTGCTTATCAGCAGCTTATTACTCAGCTTAGGTAAACAGGTCACCAAATTATTTTTAAACTAGTTATAATCTGTAAGTTACTTATAATCTATAAGTAAAAAAGTTTAAACTAAGGGCAACACTCCCTAAGTAGATCGCTTATGAGTTTAAAGTGGTAGTGTTAAATGACGAGTGCTTTTGGCATGTAAATGTAATTTGTGCATATAATATGATGTATAAATTGGTTATCCAAATTGACAATGTATGCCAAAAGGAAATAGTTTCAAAGAGTTGAATTTATTTTTCTAAGGAAAATATAAGAAGAAAAAAAATTCTACACTTTCAGTAGAAATAAATTTTTGCCTTAATCACAGTTTAAAACCCTATGAACAAATATAAATAACAAAAATAAATAAATAGAAAAACCAAATTGTATAAAGAGATAACTTACTCTGAATGGGCCCATTTGGCTGTACATGGAATTGAAACTCAAGGGTTGTGATCCAGTCCATGACCCGTTTTATGCAGATAACTATTGACCCACATTTAGAAAATAGTGAATATATTTTTTAAATTTCTAGATGACCATTCAAAGGTAAGGTCAAGTAACACCTAACCGAGTTGTTGACCACCATTGAAAACCTTATAACCATCGCAAATCACCTTGGGCTACAATTGATTGCTCCCAAGTTCAGTAATGGTGATTGGCAGCAAGGCCCAAATACAAACACCTGTGGAATTGCATATGAAGTCATAGATGGGTGCAATAGCTCCCATCGTTGCTTCAACAACAAATCTTGGAAGTACTGTGACTATCGTAGCATCAATCTCTTGGTCTTTTATGAAATATCTAATTTTGCTTTACGGTTGTATCTGTTATTGGTGATTTCATTGTTATTTGTAGGTTTAAACTTGTTATTGATAAGTTCACGACCTAGTACCGACTCTCATTCCTACCCTATCTTTTTTTTTTCAAGAGCAACAAAGAAGAAAAACATTCAGGTTACTCTCACTTTCCTCCTAATTACAATTCTGCGTAGACCGTTGTTGCTCCTCCCTCCTCCTTTAGTAATATTTTTGTGTATGAGGTTTTGTTGATTATATATGTGTTGCATTTTCTTTTTTTGATTGTTGAATTTGATGGTTGTTGTTGATGATTGACTTTGAATTGAAGCTCTGAAAAAATGTATATTGGAAATTAGGTTGACTTTTGATTTTTGGGATGAATTTTGATGTAGATTAGGGTAATTGTGTTGTATAATTTTGTTAAAGTGGTTTTTGGTGGGTTGTTGTATTTGTTGTGGTGTTTACTCTTAATGGTCAAACATGGCATTTAGGGTTTGCTATTTGTGCTAATAGTTGGTAGGTCTATAGTTGGAAAAAGTTTGAATGGGACAGGCTTATAGAGAGGATACAACTTTGTAATATGATTTTCAGAAGTAAAATAGCGTGAAAATTATTGTTAGTCATGGTAATTATGTTATTGTCATGATAAGGTGAAATAAGAATGAAAATGATTGAGCAAGAAAAATATAGATCGCAAAGGTAATCAAAGAAAAATGATGTAGGATAAATGACATGTTTTGACTGATAAGGATGTTGATGTAAGTTGTATTTCTCATGCCCTTAAATGTATATTGTTAAAACTTATTATGTATTTTGTTATACAGGCACCGTTATAGATTGTGTAACACTATAGAAGACCGACGAATATTGCGGGTAAAGCAGTTGAAGAAAAGATAAAAATGTCACATTTTTATAGTTCTTCCTTTAACACCGACACTTGCTAAGCATGAGGTAATTGAATTGGTTTATTACAGAGATTGTAATATTCATTGACTATGTAGTTCATTTAAATTTGGCGAAGTCATAAACGCCGAAATTTGTGAGGGTTGTTATTGTTGATGGAATATTCAGAATATTATTATACATTGTATTTTTTGAGATGTTTTGAACGTGAATGACCTAATGCCTATTTTGAATGGTAGGATCTAATCGGAGATCTTGTTGGGAAGATGCATGATTTCTGTGTATGGAAATCTACAGTCAGCTATTTGAGACCTAGTGACAAAGAATGGAAAAGAGGATCCTCAGACTAGAAGAAAAAACTGTAATTTCAAGCAACACAAAAGACACAATAGATGAAAGAGCAACTGTGCTTGAGTCAGCCCTTAGGGTAGAGGTACAAAATGAAGGTGATAGTATGCGGTATAAGGAGGGTAATAGGTCTTGTCTCTGCAAATATGCTTGAGTTTTTATGGATATGAAGAAAAACTATAGCCTAATTCTCAAAGAAACATGTTAGAAGCATATGGGTTAGTCGAAGAGACTGAAGTTAGTCATATGGAGGTAATAAAGTAACAATTTTCAATAACTTAAACAATGAAAGTGAATGTATGCGGCCTATTATTTTTTAAATTGAATTAAGATTGATTCATGGAAGGATTACAATGAAATTATGACGTCTGAAAGATGGTTTTATACGTTATACAATTTCTAATTTGCTTTTATATTAAACTGCAAGAAGTTGAGGCCACTGAAATTGTTGTGACTAGTACGAATGATAATATAAATGGTGAAGCTAATAAAGAAAAGGTGATTTAATTATCTAACCACCATGAAGGTATAACATCAAAAAAGGTTGGCCGTCGGTAAGGTTTAATCTACCTCATCAGGTTACTGACAGCCCGACTCTAAGATTGCATGAGAAACAAAAGTTGTTAAAGCTAATAGTAAAGAAGAGAATGAGACTCCCAAAAAGGTAGCAAATATTGACCATGTATCCAAGTCTAGGCGTAAACCAAGTAAAGACGAAGTTGTATCTGTGAGAGGGAAGTTGCGTGGAAGGAAATTTTGGTCAATTAGCAAAATCAAGCAATGGTCGCTAATTATAAGGAGCTACATTGCATCAATAGTATTCGATAGTTCTCGTTGCATTGTAGCTTACTAGTTTATGACCTATCTTTTACTTTTCACAAACTTGTATGCTTTTGGAATTAGTTAACATTTTTCAATCCACTCCTACTAACGACAAGCAAATATTAAATCATATCTTTATAATGTATGGTTGTAGTATATGCGTTGATATTAAAGCACTGAAATGTGCATTTTACAGTCAATTTATGCAGGATATGAAAGAATCAATGCAGCTTCTACAATCCTTAAAAGACCAAATTTAAGTTCATTATTTCATTCAGCATAATGTTTTCTATTTTCCAACAATTTGATAAGGTATAGTCTAGATTCCTTGTCTTCACTAAGATAAATAGTTGAAATTTTCCAAAAATCTGCTTCTCTACTTTGGCATACTAGCATTCCCCTTCATTTTCTTGTTGAACCCTAAACTAAAAATCCATTTTTTTTGCGACATAATTGTTGACAAGGTTATCTCTTTATGAATGTCTCAATCATGCATAAGCACATTTTGAAATTCAAACAATACCAAGTCATTTCATCATTCACTGAATTGGGATTCACTTATCAATGAACTTTATATCATTTAGGGAGGAAGTACATATTAGTGGCTCAATGACTGTATACATCTACTAAAAACAGAAAAGAAATGCTTGACACTTCCTATCGCGATCAATACAAGGTACATGGGATAATCACGAAAAATCGATCCTATTAAGGGAAGGCGTGAAACCGCACCTTATTCTACTAGTACAAAGGAGATTCTATCAACCCCTCTTAGCAAGACATGGTATGGTTGACCATTCCCAGAAAATGCCTTGAGGGTGTTGTATTCTAAGACTATTTTCAAGATGAATGAAGGAGAATCTAGCTACTAATCAAACTTAAACCAAATATTTAATAACTGAAACTGATCCAAGTTAAGATGAGACAGATGAATCGTAAAATGGAATTGAAATTAAATCTAAGCCGAGGTTGAAAATAAACGAAGTAAGCTACAAAAGTTGATGAATATGGTAAATGGAATTGCTGCTCAATCTCACTTGTTGTTGAAAAATGGACGAATGAAAATGCCAAAGTAGTTAACGCCGTTAAAAGTTAAGGATATTTTGAGATTTTAAATAAATAGGTGTTATTGAAACATAAGCTAATAACTATGTATTAGTTTTACAATACAGTATTGAAATGGTGATAATTTTAGTTATTCTCCTTTCTTTAAAAAATATAGAATTCACGAAATCTCATATAGGATTGGGAGAGAAAGTCTCCAATTGGGAAGATGGTATTGTAGTGTCTCCATTTAGTAATTTATTATTGTTTACATCTTTGATGTTGTTTTAAATTAATTTAATTAATATAATAATATTATATTAAAGTTTGACTATATAATATAAATAAAAATTATAAAATAACAAAAATAACAATAATTCTGTAGTATTCTACATTTAACGTTATTTATTTATTTTATTGATTTATCTTCGGAAGCAAATGGATTGGAAGAATGCAGCTTCAAATTTATTGGAATTTTAAAATTGAAGCAGTGGTTGACCTCCGTTGGTGATGGCCTTAGGTTAGAATGTAATTTGGAAGAGTTTGAGGGAGTTTTGGGAATTAACCGGTGCTTACAAAATACTAGATTACAGTGTACGAACTTTTCTCGACTGAGAGAACATGATCAAATGGAGCATGACACTTTCGAGCATAAAATTAAAACATGAACGCCAACGACTTAAACTGTCATTGGAAAAGCTTTCTTCTTTCAGGACCATTCCAATCTCCACACATGCCTCCATTGCAAACATTGAAAGCGAAACCACAACACCTTCAAGTTTAGCCCATAATACCAATTCAATCACCACACCCTATTTAAAATTACCATAATCCAGTCTCTTATCACGATGCACCACTTCAAAGTCTATAACTGGAGGAAAGGAAATTCATGCCCGTTTGATCAGATTTGGACTGCTTAACCACCTGGATTTCAGGAACCAATTGGTCACTTTCTACTCAAAATGTCTGTGTTTTGTGCACGCTCGTGAACCGATCGATGAAAGTCCTGAACCAGACATGATTTCTTGGTCTGCTTTGATATCTGGGTATTGCCATTATGGGTTTAATATGGAAGCAATTTCTGTCTTTGAGGAGATGCATTTGTTGGGTATTAGATGCAATGAGTTCACTTTTCCTAGTGTACTTAAAGCTTGTAGTATGATTAAATGATTTGAAGCTAGGGATACAGGTTCATGGGGTTGTGGTGGTGGTTAAAGGTTTCGAGATTGATGAGTTTGTTGGTAATAGTTTAGTGGTTATGTATGCAAAATGTGGGGAGCTTGTTGATTCGAGGAGGCTTTTTGATGGGATGGTAAAAAAGAGTGTGGTTTCTTGGAATGCATTGTTTTAAAGTTATACACACAGTGATTTTTGTGAAGAAGTGGTTGAGGCTGTTTCGACAAATGGTTTTGAGTGGAATTGAGCCTAATAAATTTAGTTTTTCGATTATGATTAATGCTTGATAGTTGAGCTAGTTTGGGGGATAGTTGTTTAGGATGTGAAATTCATGGGTACTTTATAAAGCTTGGCCATGATTCTGATACATTTTCAAAGAATGCGTTGGTTGATATGTATGCGAAAGTGGGGAAGCTTGAAGATGCAAGTTTTTGAGGAAATTAAACAACCTGATAGTATTGCTTGGAATGCAGTGATTGCTGGGTGTATTCTTCATGACCGTAATGAGTTAGCTTTGAAATTGTTTGGTGACATGAACCATTGTGGGAAGTATCCAAATATGTTTACTCTGTCAAGCGCTCTTAAAGCTTGTACTGGAGTGGGGAGGAAAGAACTAGGTAGACAGTTGCGTTGCTACTTGATAAGAATGGATGTTAAATGGGATTATATTGTGAGTGGTGGTCTTGTTGATATGAAGGTTAGTATTTGACATGATTCCTGAGAAGGACTTAGTTGCTTGGAACGCTGTGCTTTCAGGATATTCACAAGGTGGTGAGGACGTAGCAGCTGTAACATTATTTCTTTTGATGTACAGAGAAAGAGTAGGATTCAACCATACAACTCTGTCTGTTTTCCTGAAATCCATAGCTACCCTTCAAGCCATCAATGTTTGTAAACAAATTCATACCTTCTCTGTCAAATCAGGGTTGGAACACAATAGTTATGCGGTAAATAGCCTTATAGATGCATATGGCAAGTGTGGCTGTGTTGAAGATGCAGTAAACATATTTGAAGAATGTCGTTTTGTAGATCTGATGGCATTCACATCCATGATCACAGCATACGTACAAGGCACACAAGGTGAAGAAGCTCTAAAGCTTTATTTGGAAATGCAAGATCGGGGAATCAAGTCAGACTCCTTTGTTTGCTGTTCTCTCTTAAATGCATGTGCAAATTTATCAGCATAAGAACAATGGAAACAAGTACATGTTCATTTAATAAAGTTAGGATTCATGTCGGATATCTTTGCTGGAAACTCTCTTGTTAACATGTATGCCAAATGTGGCAGCATAGATGATGCAGACCGTGCTTTTTATGAAATACCTTGGAGAGGCATAGTCTCGTGGTCGGCAATGATTGGAGGACTCGCTCAGCATGGGCATGGAAAAGATGCTCTACAACTCTTTAATCAAATGCTCGAAGAAGGTGTCTCCACCAATCACGTTACTTTAGTTAGTGTCCTAAGTGCTTGCAACCAGCCAAAAAGTACTTTGAATCAATGGAGAAAATGTTTGGAGTTCAGCCTATGCAAGAGCATTATGCCTGTATGATTGATCTTCTTGGTCGAGCAGGGAAATGGGAAGAGGCCATGGAGCTTGCAAACATGACGCCATTTCAAGCAAATGCAGCAATCTGGGGGGCTCTTCTTGGTGCCGTAAGAATCCATAAGAATGTTGAGCTAGGCCAACATGATGCTGACAAGCTTTTCGCTCTAGAACCCAATAAATCCTGTACTCATATTCTTCTTGCAAACATTTATGCATCGCTGGGCATGTGGGAAAATGTAGCAATGATGAGAAAACTTATGAAAAATAGCAAAGTGAAGAAAGAACCTGGGATTAGTTGGATGGAGGTCAAAGACAAGATCTATACTTTTATAGTAGGAGACAGGAGTCATGCTAGAACGGATGAAATTTACGCAAAGCTTGATGAGCTAAGAGAACCCTTAAATAAAGCCGGATATGTTCCCATGGTAGAGATGGATCTACGGGACTTGGAAAAAAGCGAAAAGGAGAGGCTCCTATTCCACCATAGTGAAAAACTTGCAGTGGTTTTTGGGTTGATTGCAACTCCACCAGGAGCTACTATCAGAATAAAAAAGAATCTTCCTGTATGTATAGATTGCCATTCTACACTCAAGTACATTAGTAAATTGTTTCTAGAGAATTATAGTTAGAGATATAAACAGATTCCACCATTTTAAAGATGGAACATGTTCATGTGGAGATTATTGATAAGAACATTGGAGGAAGATGCAGCCTTTCGTGCACTTGTGTCGCATACTTCCATCATTCAAATCAGTCGAAGACCTCATATGATCAGGGGAAGCTGAAACATGGAAAGTACCTACTCAGTCGAAGTTGTGACGTCTCAGTGGTAGACCTGACATCAGGTATTGAACAAATTAATTTATTTTTCTCCATAACTAATAATAATAATAATAATAATAATAATAATAATAATTATTATTATTATTATTATTATATACAAGATTTGGTTTATACTAAAATTTAGGATCAACCATAGGGTTGATATTACTGGAAGAAAATTTGGAACAATTTTATTGTTATGGTTCAAACCTTGGACTCACCCATCAACAGCAGAAGAGTATCCAAGAAAGAAGGGTCCAATTCTTTTACATATTTTTTTGTTTCATTTTCAATCATCTAAATAATGTTTTATACTGCTTGTATCTAACAGATTAACATCTCTAGATCAGACCATCTACTCTTACATGGATTCATCAGGTACCTTCTTACATGGATTCATCAGGTACCTTCTGATTCTGAGTATCAGGTCGGTTGAAATTCTAGCTGTGTTAAAGGAAATTATTATATGAACTGCATTCCGTTGATTTATTTTATTTTCTGAAATTGAAATTGAAATTTCATCTGAAAAGTGTCTTTTAAGACGTGGAGTTGGTGTGTAAGCAATATTTTAAGCTATTTCTAGCCCGATTTTGCTGATTAATAAGGACATTACATATTGGGTTAATTTTACATGTACTATAAGTGAAGTTGAGTATGAATATTTGGATTGGATTTAGAAAAACCGGGGCCTTTGGGGTTGGTTTTTCTGAGACTAGAGTATTGGTGTAATCAATGGTTCAGAACTTGAAATTCATTTCGGTTGGAAGACTTCTTAAATTTTTGTTTTAATTTATTATTATTATTAGTGGAAATTATTGAAAATAGATCATGAATTTTATTTATAGGCTCATTTTCAAATCTTTATAAAAATAAACATTGAGAAAGTTTGGTTTTCAGAAATAGGCCACACTCATAATTTTACCCTTTACTAAAATTTTGATTTTGAAAATTATTGAAAATAGGCAATCAAAAGTTTGAACTTTATTTATAGACCCATTTTTAAATTTTTACAAAAATAAATTTTTAGAAAGTTTGGTTTCCAGAAATAGGCCTGACAATTTTACAATCTTTATTAAGTTTTTAATTTCAGTACTACCATTCTGATGTTATTTCACAAATTTTGAAATCTGTTTAGATATTTTTGAACCTAGATCAGAAATAAAATAACAAATCACAAATTCTGATTTCATATCAAAAATGTGTGATCGTGAATTCCAAATATGTTAAATGAGCGGATTTTGGAAAATTTTAACTCGAGGGTAAAATTGGAAGCATAACCTATAGAGTGCAAACCAAACTTTACAAAGCTTATATTTGAAATAATTTAAAATTGGGTTAATAAATAAAATTCAAAATTTAAAAGCCTATATATATATATATATATATATTTAATTTCAATGCTGCCATTCTGATATAACTTCACAAATTTTGAAATATGTTTAAACATTTTTAAACTTAGATTAGAAATAAAATAATTACTGAATCACAAATTCTAATTTCATATAAAAAAAAATGTGTAGTCGTGAATCCGAAATATGTGAAGTGAGCAATTTTTTGAAAACTTTAACTCGATGATAAAATTGGAAGCACATTTTATAGGGTGCAAACCAAATTTTACAAAATTTATATTTAAAAGAATTTAAAATTGTGCCTATAAATAAAATTCAAACATTAAAAATCTATATTTATATTATATCAAAAAGCCCTTATTATTATTATATCAAAAATTAAAATGATCGTTATTTTTATTATTATTATATCAAAAATTAAAATGATCGTTATTTTTGGACATTGCTAAATCCCAAGTAGCAATTTCTTAATACCACATTTTTAGTCCAAAAATACTCTTTTATGTAATTTAAAATTTAAATATTTAAATAAGTTTATATTTATGTTTTATTTACTTTTATCTTTTTATTTTAGTTTATTTTATTTATCTTATATTTTATTTTATTTTTTTTATATTTATATTTTATTCCATTACTTTTATATTATAATTTAACTTTTTTTAATATTTGATTTCCTTATTCTCTTCAAATTTTAATTTAATTTATTTTTTATTTAATTTCTTTCTTCTCTTCAAATTTTAATTTAATTTATTTTTTATTTTTTATTTATTTTTTTTTAATTTTTTTATTGTAATTTGATTTCTTTTTTCAATTAGATTAGAATATAGATATATTACTATAAATAGAACAAACAAATTTATAATTTTTTTATCGTAAGTTCTTTCAAATTTAGCATTCTACCGATAAAAGGTATTTTTTCTTTTTAAATGGTTAAGTATTAATTTGTTTAATATATTTCTTCTACGTAATACTGATGCATTGCCAAACCACTGAACAATTGGTGTTAGTATAAAACCGCTTTAAAATTTAAAAATAAATTCTTTAAATAATTATATTTATAATACTCCAGATCAAAATAGATAACCTCTTGATGGTGGAGATTAATCAATTTTTGAATTAGAAATTTTAACATTACAACTTCTTCGATAGAACCTGAACACCTATGTATTCTAACCCTAATTGTAATTATAATAATAATTATTAATTAAATTTAAAAGTGGAAGAATATTTTTAAAATTTCCATTAAATTTAGGGCATTACTAAATACCGCATCAAATTTATTAATACCGCAATCAAAATATCAATTATATCCCACCGCGCACCATTGCATTTCATTTGTTTTTTTTTTTCTTGGTAATCTAAGTATAACATAATGAGTAGAAGAAGATCAATCTGCTAGTTAGAGGTAATTAGCAAATTAAGATTCTCTGGGACATTTGAATTTCATTTTATAGTTTGATGCTGGTGTGTATTTTGGAGGATGGATTTCATTTATCCTTTATTTTAGTTTATTTCATTTTTTTTATACATAAAAACTTCCTTCCTTGCATGGATATAGCTTATTAAATTACTTTTAATCTACTCATTGTTTACGAACATATTTGAAAGATTTATGGATTAGGAGCTTAAAAGTTTTTGTTTTATTTTTATTTTATATATATTATACCAACTAAACTTATTGTGATGTTGAATTTGAAATATATGGATAACATGAAATTGAAATGGAACTCTGGCAATTTTTTTTTTCTGTAATTAATCCTTTTAAACTTTAATTTTAAAATATTCTTACTTGATTAATTAGTCTTTTAGGAAAATAATGTGTAAAATTACACACTGTGTTTACCAGGACTGGTTATCAGTGTTACACTACTTGTTTGGTCACTAATTGTTCTAAATTTTTTTATCCCAATTTTTTATTTAGCCTACAGCCACTGATCGTGGTATTAAGGAATAGATATTATTGTCTGAATTTGAAGTTTAGTCTGCTGGTTCTGCACTTCAACTTTGACACATTGATTTAGTTTTGGCATTTGATTAGCTTTTTAATTTCTTATTGATTCCTGACGGTTTGTGCATTATTTTATTATATAGATGGATTTGATTTTTTATTATTTATATTGTAGGGAACTGGTTATTCACAGGAATGGCTTATAGGAGGAGTTTGTCGGCTAGAGCAACCCTTACAGCTCAATCTTATAATCCGTCATTTTGTTATTTTACACGTGATCATGACCGTAAAAAGGAATCATCTGAAAGAGCCGTATCTCAAGAGATTCACAGTATTACTAAACAACTGTATTTTGGAAGTGGGTTTCATCCTTCATTTGGTTCTAGTGGTTTCTTCCAAGGCAAAAGTTTCTCATCATTCTCTCTTGGGTCAAGTGCTGGTTTTGCGTTCGGTCGTTATATGTCTACAACAGGTGGTGGAGGATCGGATAAAATAGAAATGATGAATGAAGTAGCCATTGCTACTGCTGATTGTTACTTCCCTACTGCAGCCCTGCAACATTTTCTTGATGCAGTCCACAATTTCACCGGCTTGAATTGGTAAGGAATAATTACATTTATTTACCTCAGAATGTACAAGGAAATGTGAATAGCATTAGAACTAAGTTTATTTTCTCCATTGACAACACAGACAAATGATTTAAAATTAAGTATGCAATATGCTTCTCGAACCAGTGAACTATTAGGCTACCACTGTTTTTCTGGGATAAATTCTGCCAATCCTGCATTTGCTACATGTTGGAGAATCATTAATGAAACAATGGAAATGGTGTATCCCTAGTAATAGGGCAGAGTTCTAATGTTTGTTTTTCGTCTATTGTCTAATCAGTCCTTGTTTTTAGATATTTTTCTAATGGATTTGATGAGAAGTTAAGATATTCCATAAAACTTATTGAAGAAAAAAGCAAACAATAGTTAGATATGATTTTTTCTTTTTTTAGATTCTTGAAAGCAATAGATTTTGTAAAAGTTGTATAAGGTAATCAAGTTACTTCACAGAATTTGCAAGCTTTTATGTAATGCAGAATTGTAGTAGTATGGAAGACTTAAAAGCTGACTTCTTCCCTCTCTCTCTCTTTCCTTTTTTTTTTTTTAAGGTGGGGATCTTTAATTATAACCACAATTCTTATTCGAAGTGCAACAGTACCGCTCTTGATTAATCAACTCAAATCAACTGCAAAATTGTCGGTATGTTGCTGCGTTTTGCTATCTTTTTTGGTTACTGATTTTTTCTCATTGACGTGCATATTGCTTATGTACGCATTTCCTATTGTCTTATTTGTTTGTGAAGAATAACCTTCATCTTGTTCACTTCGATATCTTAGTATTTATCAATGATTTTGGATTAGAAACTAGATCTTTCTACAGGGCTACTGCATGACTATAATGTTTATTTAATGATTTTGTCTATTCTGCAGATAATGAGATCACAATTGGAGAAAATTAACCAAGAAACGGATGGCCAGGTATGATGCCTGTTTCTTATGTTATTGTTTCATTTGTGTTTCAGATTATTGGTCTGCCACAGATGCTGTATCTAGTTTTATTTACATAATTATCATCCACTTATTCAAAGAAAAATTGTGATGATTGTGCATGTACCTATGTACAATTTAAGAATATGGATGGCTTATCTTTGTTATACTAGTGCAGCATGAGTTTCTGTAAATTCTAAATCAACAATTGGATATCAAAGTGAAACAAACCATCATTAACATATCAAATGCTGGTGAAATATTGTCATATTTCTAAGCCAATAGAATAACAGAGAGCACGCTACAGATTTTGGAGTTGGTATCTTAATTGTATCGCCTATAGTTCCATATTATATTTGTAGTTCTTTGTAATTCTGCAAAAGCAATTCTATGTAATCGATATTTTTTTATTTACAGAGTATGGATCAGGACGCTCGGGCTCAAGGGGCTCAAGGACGGATGATTAACCTTTTTAAAGAGTAAGAAGAAGTGTATTATGCTGCTGTAACTTGTAGAATAAAATTTTTATTATTATTATTTTTTTAATTCATTGAGTTCATCCATTGCTCTTACTACTTGATGTGGGAAATGAAGGCATTACTTGTTGTTTGACATTTGTCGCTCTTGCCGGACCTTTCATACAGTTTTTGTCAGTTATACCATTCATCTTTGTTTAAAATCTGAGAAACCAACATGATTAGCTTTTGTTTGAGCTAATGACATAAAACTTTTTCTTAAATGATATGGACGGTGAAACACTTATACAGTGATGATTTTCTGTTTACAGAATTGCTAGATTGAATTTATATGAGAGTTCTCTTTTGTAGTTTCCTTTATTTAATTGCTGGGGCGTTTGCATTTCTTAGAAATAATTTGGAATAAATGCACATTCTTAGAAATAATTTGGAATAAATGCAGACATGGTGTGAATCTGCTGGCTCCGTTTATTCAGGGCCCTGTCTTCATCAGCTTTTTCCTAGGAGTAAGATATTTATTTTTCAATAGCATTCTTCAAATTTTTTTATAATTAAACTAGATTTTACCATTTAATATGTTTTGGCGGTTTTTAACAGATTCAAAATATGGCAGAGAAAGTGCCGTCCTTCAAAACTGGTGGAGCATATTGGTTCACCGACCTCACAACACCTGATGCTCTCTACATTTTTCCAGTTTTGACTGCGCTGACTTTCTTAGCAACAGTAGAGGTAAACTAGTTGTTGGAAGATTTTGGTGTGATATTTTTCCTTTTAGCTCGTACTTCTCACAATTAACTTGTTTAGTACATTGTCAGTTTAATATGAAAGAAGGTATGGAGGGAAATCCTGCTGCTGACACCATGAAAAAGGTCTCCAGAGTTTTCGCCTTTCTTTCAGTTCCATTTACTATGAATTTTCCTCAGGTAATCCTGCTGCCACATTCTATGCATGAAAGTGATCTGGGTTCCACATTCTCCATCATCTTCTATTTTTGAACAATTTAAAAGATTCTATCTGGACCTTTTAGTTGGAGAGTGAAATTCTTTTAAAGATGTAAGAAAATACTGAAAGGTTTCTGAAAGCAAATTTGTTCTTCACTGCCGTACCATATGTTCACATTAGAGCAGGGGGTATGCATTTATATCTGCTCTGTATATCTAAAACTGAACAGATTATTTCTGTGTGCTAGTTTGGTTTTTTGCTTAAGTTTTTCTTTAATAAATGCTCAATCAGATTGTATTCTACTGCAGGCTATATTCTGCTATTGGATCCCATCAAATCTCTTTTCTCTCACTTATGGACTAGGTGAGATTTCTTGATTTCTTTTTGAAATGATCTTTTCCAATTATTTAACTTGAATCAATAACAACCATAATGCATCTGCTGCTGGCTCTGTTAAATGCTCCAGTGTTGAAGGCTCCAGGTGTTAAGAAGGCTTTAGGTGTTTCAGAAATACCAAATCCTCCACCAAGTAGCACGCGACAACCATCCTTCTCATTTTTCTCAGGACTCAAGCAAGCCGAAGCAAAAGCTGCTAGATTGGCATCCTCATCTCCACCAAACGCTGAACCATCGAAAGGCATGGATCAAAGAGAGTATCATCAAATGCAGTCCAGGCTTAGAAGTCTTGAGAAACAAGTGAAACGAAGGAAGAAAAACAAAAGGAGGTAAGAAGATATATATACCAAGCAGATTCAAAAGGCAAGACCGGATAATGATATTTTGCCGTAGAAATATTTTCGTTTTTTCATTATTAAAATTTACCCATACCTATTATGATGATAAAAAATATTTTTGTAGAAGAAAAGAACCTATATTTGGTTCTTCTATTCCCAGCGAACCTGATATGTTTTTATATATATATTTGGTTCTTCTATTCCCAGCGAACCTGATGTGTTTTTTTATGTGTTTTTATATGTAACTGGATAATATCCGTGCGCGCACCTTAAATTTAATAATCTTAAATTTAATAATAATGTATATTAAAAAATTAAATCAATCACAAATATAAAATATAATTATATATATAATAAATTAGATAAAAATTTGATAAATAATAGTAAAAAAAAAATTGTTTAGATAAAAAAAATATTAAATTTATTGATGGTGTGTTATTGTGTCGGGTCGAGCTCAATCCGATACTAATATATCTATTATCATGTCGATTCATGTGAACTCATTTGACCCATTTGTTAAAAAATAATACTTCTGTTTCACAATATAAGTCGTTTTAGACTTTTACACACTTATTAAGAAATGGTGGAAAATGACTTTATCAACCTTTTATCATCATTATAAATAATAAGTGAACCTGACATGTCAAATTTTAATAATATTTTGTCTTCCACATCTTTCTCACTTATCTCTCTATCCTCCTATCCAAGACAATTTTTACAATTTTCAAAAATAAAATAGTAAATAATAAAATAGGAAAGACATTGCAATATTTGTCTTGAAAAGTAAAAACGACTTAGGGCTCACATGGATCATCGTATAGGATTAACACAGAATAGTATAAGAAAAATGATTAGGATAACAATTTTGTATAAGGATTAAGTTATCATTAAATTGTATTTGGCAGGTTATCGTATAAGTAACATGATAGGATAACAAAGTACTAAACCTATATTTGGTAAATCTCGATAAGTAATAGGATAACAGGATGGATTACCAAAATACCCAAAAACTTGACAAGTAATAAAACAATTATTTACGGATAAAATATAATAAAATGTAATAAAAATATATTAATATATTTTTTAATAAAAATAAGTATTAGAAATAATTCTAAAAAAACCTATGAGGGTTTTCAAAATTTCTCAAAAATTCCCGTAACTTTTTTTCCCAATTTGCCACTTTCCTGTTAATGAATGTCCAAATTTACTATTAACCTATGAGGGTTTTGCAATTTTTAAATTAGTTTAAAACGTCTTCTATTGTGAAATAGAGGAAGTATAATTTTATTAAATAATATATATAAATTTCAATAAATTAAATAATATAATTATGAATATGGATAATTTTATTTTTCATTATTTTGTTGCTTCTATTTACTTTATATAGTCTAACTAAAAAATTTACAAAACAAACTTTCAAACTTTCACTTTTAAAAAATGACTCAAATTGATGATTTTACCCTTGTATAAGGACATTTTACACTGATTTGTAAATATGTGAAAGTGATTTATAAGAAGTATATGTGAAGCTATAAATGGCTAATTTTGAAAATCAATGGCTCAATAAGGTAAGTGAACTTTTATTCTTTTTAGTTTTGAATATTCAAACTTTATTTAGTACATTATATATAGATTTTCTTTATAAATATAATATCAAATATAAATAAAAATATTGTAATATTACTTAACATTATTATGGTTTAAGAAAATAAATAAAATAAATAACCTAATGAGTTATTATAGTATTTGTAGTTGAATTAGAATTATTGGTTATAATTATAAATTATAATTATTAAAAAGATAATTACCTAATATTATTTTGGTTTAAAAAACAAATAAAATAATAACGTAATGAGTTATTATAGTATTTGTAGTTGAATTAGAATTAATTTTATTGGTTATAATTATAAATTATAATTATTAAAAAGATAATTACTTAATATTAGTATGGTTTAAGAAAATAAATAAAATAATAACGTAATGAGTTATTATAGTAGTTGTAGTTGAATTAGCATTGATTATAATTATAAATTATAATTATTAAAAAGATAATTACTTAATATTATTATGATTTAAGAAAAATAAATAAAATAATAAAGATGAATAAGGTAGAATTACTGATAAAAATATTTGGTGGAGAATTTTAGTTAGAGCTTAGCTTTGATATGTAAATGATGTCATCCTTACAATTGTTGTAATCATTTACTACGATACGGATTGATATTTTAATTAATATAAGATTTTGATTTATGATGTTATCATTATAATAGGGATTAAATTTATTTATATATATATAATTAATAAAAATGTGATGTTTTCAATTTATTTTTCATTTAAATTGAAATAATTTATAATATATTATTTTATAATATAAATATAAGCTTTCTAATATAATTAACTTTATATTTTATAATTTTTAAAATTGTATTTATATGATAATTAAATTTATGAGATTAAAGATTAAACCAATAAAAAAAATGTATAAAAGTTTATATAAAACTCAATTCTATTACATAACTGAATAAATTTGAATATAAAATATATATTTTTTTTCAATTTAAAAATTTGTATATTATGGAACTCTCAGTCAATGTAATTAATTTGAATAAAACCTGAGTTTTTAAATATATTTTTTTCTCTTTAAAAAGATATTGGAATTCGTATTTTTTTTCCTCTCTCTCCATTAATCAAATTTAAAATTTATCTTGATATATTTCAAATTTTAATATACGGTTATTGCTTATACATCAAATGAGAAGTTAGAACTCATATTAATCATAACATGAGGTGATGTTTATGATCTGAAGAGACATGTATTAAGTTTAGCGTGAAATATTTAAATGACTATCAAAGATCTTCTTTATTTTATATATATATTCCTTATTTTTTATAAAATTATATCTTCTAATTGAATTTATTTTTTTCTTTATCGTTTTTTTAATCTATATAAAAATATAATAATTATATTTTTTATAAAATAAATAAATCCAAATATATATTTCAAACAATTTAAACATATTTTATTATTTCTTTTTAATTTAAATTTAATTAATATTTTTAAAAATATCTAGTAAAATATTATTTTCAATTTAATTTTCTTTTAAAAAAACTACTTAATAAATTATAATAATTAGTTTTAAACTTGAATAATAATTTATTTTTAAATTATATAATTTTCTTTAGGTTATAAAAAGTTATAAAAATAAATATAAAGTTCTTTATAAAAGCTAAAGATAATTATACATATTGAAAATAAAGTTGATGTAGAATATTCTAATTTTATTCTAATAATAATAATAAATTAATGTACACGATTATAATTTTTAATTCTAACTTAAAACTATTTTTAAAAAAATAAAACTATAAATATAACATTATTTAATAAATAATATAAATTACATGTATATATACAATAAATTACAAACATAATTGTTCTATTCGAATCTAAAGACTTAAACTGAAAATTGATGAACTTCTATCTTTTCTTGTCTCATCACTTTGTATATAAAATACATACATAGGTATAACATCATAAATATAAATTACAAATATAAATATTCTATTTGAATCTGAAGACTTCATCAGTTGAATTAATATAAACTGAACTTCTATCTTTTCTTCTCCCATCACCTTGTATATAAAATACATATATAGATGTAACATCATAAATTTCATGTAATGATAAAAATATATAAATTTAAAGGGGAAAAAAAACAAAACAAAAAAAAAACATATAAACATAGATGAAAAGTGTAATTACCACCATCCTTTAAATAACTTTGGGTTGATATCTATTTTATATTGACTTTCTACCGTTATAAAACCTGCAATGATAAGAAAACAAAATCAAATCAATATGAATATATATATTGAAACCATATAGAGATGAAAATAATATCGACAAAATAAATATAATACTAAAATAATTGTGATGGATATATATAGTGAAAGAAAAATTATATGGAATCAAACTCTGTCACATACTAATATAAAATTGATAAATATATATAATAGAGTTATCTCAAACTACTTTACTTTTATATAATGATAAAATATATAAATTTGAAGAAAAACGAAAATACCACATATATTAAAAAAACAATAATAACAGTAAAAGGGTTAGAAGCATACGACATAGATGAAGAGTTAATTAATATCCTCCATTTGATATAAACTTTATGTTTATTTCGTACTTTATTTTCGATTTCGCTCATCTACAATGCTGAATATATATATATATATATATATATAATATATCTCATGTACAAATTATATGTAAATTATACTACAAATATATAAATATACCATGTATAAATGGTACAAATATGAAAAATACCATCAAAAGAAATATAATACCACCAAAATAAAATGAGAAAAATAATTGAGATTGATGGAGAGATATATATAGTGGAGAGAAGATTGATGTGAAATATCGAACTCCACCACCACGTAATAAAAATAAATATAAATTTAAATATTTATCTTATTAATTAAATTTGAATTATTTTAAATATATATTTATCATTAAAAATATTGGGTGAATTAATATTATTTTTTTAATATATATAATTATATAATTATCTTTAAATTATAAAGATATATAAAGATAATTATTAGAATGAAGATTTGGGTTTTACCGGATGTTGGGATTTCCTGTTGGTGTTTCTCTACTTTCGATTATCTTATTATTAATATTATTATTATTAATTTTTTAATATTAAAAATTAAAATGGTTCTTACTTTCCGTTATTATTGTTTAAAAATATATAATAATTTCTTTCTTCTAACAAATATATATATATATATAATAATCGTTGTTTTTCCCGCCTATTTTTTACTAGACCAATGAATGCGCCACAAGTGGTGAACTATTAGAATGACACGTGGCGTAAAAGTATTTAATAGAAATATATGTAATTTATAAATTAATGATATTTATTTCCTTTAAATGTTAGTGTATCTTTATTCAATATATAAAATATAGTAAATTTTAAATATTTTTTTTTCCATTTTAAAGTAGAATAATATTCTATTTTTATTTGTTTATATTTACAACATCTCTATATAAGGCCTTCTCCAACCATTTTCAATTTGTATTACTTTTTTTTCTCAGTCATCTCTTTTACTAGTATTTTGATTATTCTGGTAAGTATTTTTATTTTGTTTTGTTTTATGATTTTTTGTTCTAATTTATTTATTTAATCATTTTTATTCTTTTCAGACATCTCTCAAGTAAGTATTGTTATTTAAGTTTTCTTTTCATGTATATATATTTTTTTGTTTTTTTATTCTACATTATTTTTATTTCAGCCAATTTTATTCTTTTTCAGACATCACTTCGGTAACTATTTTTATTCGGTCAGTATTTTATTTGAAATTTCTTTATGTTATAATTCTCTTTTTTTCTACATTTTTTTTTCTTTTCAAACATCTCTCGCATAAATATTCATATTCAATTTTATTGAAACTTAAAAGTTTTTTTCCTTTTAACATTATCGTGATTATTAGAATTGTTCACATTTAAATCTAATTTATAATTTTTTTCTTTTTTTTTCAGACAAATACCACATATGTGGCCAACCCGTCGATATTAAAAGTAGCAAACCTGTTTATTTTTTAATTTATTTAGTATTATATTTCTTATTATGGTTTATATTTTATTTGTTTATTGTGTATTTATTTGATGTTGAAGCGCGTGAGTTGACTATATATATATATTTGACAATGATAGTTTATGATAGAATAAATGGGCCAATTTTTTTATGGTAATTTATATTTTTTCCTTATTTATTAATATAAATTACTATATAATATTATTTGATAATGTTTCTGAAGAAAAAAAACACATTATCAAAAATATTTTTTTAATAATAGCTGTATGAATGTATATACATATATTTTATTAAAAAAATTTATATTATAATTTTTTTAATAAATATTTTTTAAATATATTTAACTTTTTAATAAATATCTGATGTAAAAAAAATATTTTTTGTGAAATATACATTATGTTTTTATTATTATAATTATTTATATATTAAAATATAAAAGGTGTATAACTATTCAAAACTTTTATCTTAAATTATTTCATTAATATTTTAAAATATATAATAACATTAAAAAAATTTATCCACGCATTCCTATTAATTAAGTACAAGACAAAATTCGTAATTATAATAAATTACTATTTTATATATTTTAATAATTAAAATCTTTTATATTTAATATCCCGTTAAATGCTATATTTATTTCAATTTCAATCATTTTCATTTTTGAATTCAACTATAAATAAAAAAAATAATAATTTGATTTTTAGAATATTATCGAAACCTAAGATCTATATCTCTTATTTCTAGAACATCACATTAATTACACAAAATTTAATATTAATTTATATTTAAATGTCAGAATTATAAAAATATAAAAAAAATGGAAAGTTTTGGATTCAATCAATTTCATTGAATTTTTTCTTTAAAAAAATAATAAATTTTATTGAAAATTAATATATATGACTATTTTTGGTATGTTACTTGCTCCCACATCCCTTTTATATATAATTTGTTATTTTTTTTCATTTCTAATCTTATATATTTATACTATTTTAATAAGAATCTATCCGTACCATTAGCTAATATAATTATATATTGATTTAATTTAAATTGATGATTATGATTGTTTTATAGTCAAACTCAATTTATTCATTTATTGGTGTTGTTTTTATGATTTAATTCTAAAACTTCAAAACACAAAATTGAATAATATTTATTTTTTTTGAAAAAAACATTAACTTATATATGAATTGATATTTAAACATGTGATTTTGAATTAAATAAAAAAATAATAAATATTTATAACTTTAAAAGTAAATCTTTATATGTATTCTCCATGGTATTTTATCCCTCTTTTAGAACCTTGCGTTAATTAAAAAGAAATAAAATAAAAATCAAACATTAATTTATATATGCTAAATAAGTATTTTTATTGACATTTAATTATTCTATATTTAAGTTCATAATTATAAAAAATTAAAAAGATGAATATTTATATTGATGATAATAATTTATTTTTAATAATTAAAACAAAAAATTAAAACCTTTAGATGTCATTATTACAAAACTATTAATAAAAAAATAAATTGTAAAATGACAAGATTGTAATTTATTTTTATATGATTATCGAAAACCAGACCAATCAAATATCTTAATAGATTAAACTTATTATTAAAAATTTAAGGAGAAAATTTTCAATTGAAAAAAAAAATTACCACATGATACAAATAGAATAAAAAAAAAGCACTATATATATCTTAATACATTAAATTTTTTTTCCGATAAACATTTAAATTAAATTTTAAGTAAAATGAATAAACATTATCTTACTTTTTGACAAAATAAAATTTTTAATAGATATGTAGTTTTTAAATATTTTAAAACAAATAGGGTTTATTATTCTTTAAAGAGAGCGTCTTAGGTATTACATATAACACATTATTTTATTGTGTTACAAGTTTCACACGTGTGAAATCATTCCTGGTGAGAAAACTGGTTTGCCTATCTTTTTCTTATAGGTATTTGTGTATCTGTTGAGATGCTATATGTACCTGTTTGGTTGTTTGTTGTGTTTGCGAGGTTATTATCTGTGTCTGTGTTTCATGTATCTGTGTCTGGCAATTCTTATATATATATATATATATATCTGTTGAGATGCTATATGTACCTGTGTGGTTATTGTTTGTGCCTGCGAAGTTATTATCTGTGCCTGTGATTTATGTATCTGTGTCTGTTCAATTCTTATATATATATATATATATATCTGTTGAGATGCTATATGTACCTGTGTGGTTATTGTTTGTGCCTGCGAATTTATTATTTGTGCCTGTAATTTATGTATCTGTGCCTGTAATTTATTATCCTACGTCTGGGTCTTATTTCATCTCAAACTCGGATTAGGAACCCCAGTAGCAGCAATAGAAGCTTCTTTTGGATCAGATCCCCCAGTCTCGGTGTTAGGAATGGATCAAGGTCCAGGTCCAGTTTACGCTTTTGTTGACGACACAGAAAAAGATCCCGACCCATCAACCTTTGAAACAACAGATCCTTCTTTATTAACCTCCGAACTAAGGGATCGCGTAAGAAGACTGGAGAAGAATTCAGTGAGACCCCCAAGATTGCCGATGAGATCGCCTCCACGGAGTTACCCGACGAACTCGAGCTCCAGGCGATGCTTCTTCTTCAGAAGAGCTTTCAACTCTCCTTCAGAACTCTCAGTCTCACGTGTGTGTTTTTGAAACACAACAGAAACACCCAAGACTTTGTGTTCTTTAAATTATATATTATATTTCAACTCATTTTTATTCAAGATAACAAATTTAGTACTGTTGATATTTGTTTTATACATATAATTATATTATTTATATATTATATTAATATATATTTATTTAAATCTTTCTATATAATATATATATATATATATATATATATATATATATAAAAAGACTACTTTACTTGAAATATAAGACAATCGATGCGGTTATGATAAAACAAGTTGTTTGTCACAAAATGTTTTAATATAAATTAAAATATATAAGTATTTAATTTTTATATTATGAGCTTGAAACTAAATATAAACTAAAAGAGATCGTGATAGATAAATAGAATATCAATTCAAAATTGATATTGAATAATCGAATATCTTTTGTGTGTATATATTATATATATTGATTTTTCAAAATATAATAATAAGTAAATTATTTTTTAATTGAAATATTGTATTTTTCATTCTTGATTTTTTTTAATTACATGATGTTATATTAAATTTTAAAATCAAGTATATAATTTTTTAATATATATACACAGTAATATAAGTCTTTTCTGTTTTTTTTCCACTGTCTGTTTATGGTTACACGTAGGGGTAGGCAAAAAACCGAAACCGAATTAAACCGAACCGAACCGGCGTGTTCGGTCCAGTTCGGTTTTTTATTAAATTCGGTTCGGTTCGGTTTTAATGGTACAAAATCGATTATATTTTCGGTTCGGTTCGGTTTGACATTTTCGGTTCGGTTCGGTTTTGATCCGAACCAAAAAAATAAACTAAATTAATTCGATTTTTTCATTTTTTTTCGGTTTTGGACCGAACCGATTAATTTCGGTTCGGTTCGATTCGGTTTTGAACTTAGGTTCGGTTTGGTTTTGGAAAACCAAAACCGAAATTTTTTCGGTTCGGTTCGGTTCGGCCGAAAACTGAACCGAACCGACCCGACCCGTGCCCACCCTAGTTACACATTATAAATAGTTTGTAATGAAAATAATAATAGTTGGGTACCTTTTAATCTTCAATTTTTTAACTTTGTAATTAAAACTATAATTGTATTGACGTTAAAATAAAATTATATGAAATTAAGAATAGAATCCAAATAGAATACGAGTAAACAATAACATAAATAAGATAAATAAGTAAAATGATTTAAAGTAACACCACAAAATAGTTAAAGTGATACTCATTTTATAAATATATAGTTATAATGACACCAAAAGTAAAGGAAATGATATTAATTTGAAGTGTAATGTAAGTTATAAATAATTCTTATGCATATGGTACTTTCTACTTGAGGAATTTTTATAATATTGTCAAGTCTGGATTAGTTATGTCTTTACGAGTTTCTCTATCAATGGAAGGGAGACATATTTATTTTTAAATTGAATTTTTATATTGATGACCAAGTTCATCAATAATGGATTTATTGGTCCCATGAACTTCAGAAGATGTTTGAAAGAAATAAAGTAAAATCGATTTTTAAAACATAATCAAATATTAAATAGATTTTAATTTGATTTTGTTTTAGTGAAGGAAATAATAATAATTATATATTTAATATTTTAAATTTATTTTTAAATAAATTAAAAAAGTTGAAGAATAAAAGTTAATAAAGACTTAAAAGAAAATATAGTATATTATTGAATTTAAACATGTTAATTTTAGATAGTATTATTGTATACATATAGTGATGTGAAAATGGATTCAGAGTCTGCGAACAGTCCGAGTTTACTTCCATCCACGTAGATTTGAACTATAAAATTGAAAACTCATTTTGACATTAAATTTTAATAAAGTTCAGTCCGTGTGGACTCCCGTCCATGGACTGATTTTTTTTTTCCTTTTAAAAAATAAAATTTATCAACTCTTTTTATTAACATTAGATTTATATTTTTACTAACTTTAACTTTTAAAGTATCATTAACATAATACTAAGACCAAATAATAGTTAATTTTTTATTATATGATTTATTCTATCTAATGATTTACTTATTAATACATAATACATATTATATGTTTTACTTATATTATTATTATTATTTATCAAAAGCGAACTCTCCGTATCCGTTTCATGTTCAGTTTCGTCCTTAATGGATTAAGAATTTAAATAGTTTGGATAAAAAACTCTATAATTTATACATGTATTAAGTTTATTGTTCATATTCGTGTAAATATGGCGAATCCGAACTATCTACCAAAATAATATATATTTTAGCACATGGAAAAAAATATAATATTATTTATTACTTTTATGTTTATGTTATTTTAGAATAAAAATTATAAACGTGCGTCTCGCACGAGATTATATACTAGTTATATATCATAATCATTATATAAGTAGACCTTTTTGTTTTACTCATTTATTTTCTTCATCGTTTTTATTTTTTTTCGTAAATCTCTAACTCCTTCATTATTTTGGTTGTTCTTATTTCTTTTGTAAATATCTGAGTCTTATCAGGTAAGCATCTGTTTAAACTTTTGTTTTTTAATTACTAAATGTTTTTTTTTCTATTAAATAGTATTTATTTTCATACTCTTATTATCTATTATTTGTTTTAACTTGAATTTACCCTTTTTTTTTAGATATCTTTTGGGTAAGTATTATTATTAATATTATAATAATAATATTAATAATAATACTTATTGGAAGCCACTGAAGATTCAACGTGTAACATTCTTATTGGAAGCCATAAGGCCGAGTTGCTTATGAAGACAAAACTAATCATATGGGACGAGGTACTGATGATGCACAAGCATTGCTTTGAGGCAGTAGACAGGACATTGAAGGATTTGATGAGAACAATTGATCCAAAAAATGATAATCTACCATTCGGGGGGGGGGGGAAGACTGTTGTTTTAGGAGGAGATTTTAGGCAGATTCTTCCCGTCATACCGAAAGGTAGTAGAAACCAAGTTGTTAATGCGACTATAAAGTCTTCATTTCGTTGGGAGTACTGTAAGATTATGAGATCAACTAAGAACATGAGACTTCGATCAGTGACATCTTCTGTAGAGTCTTATGCTCTTAAAAAATTTGCAGACTGGATTTTAAGCATCGGTGATGATATTATGGGAGAAGAAAATACAGGAATTTCCGAAATCGATATGCCTGAAGATCTGTTGATAAAAGAATCTAATAATCCGCTTGGTTCCATAGTGGAAGCAACATATCCATCTTTTTATTAGCACTCTAACTGTCCTACATACTTGCAGGAGCGCACTATACTTTCTCTGACACTAGACTTGGTGGAAGAGGTTAACGATTACATGACGTCGATGAATCCTAATGATGAAAGGATTTACCATAGTTTAGATTCAGCATGCCAATCGGATACGGTCACTGATATTTTTACAGACCTCCACACTCCAAAATTCTTGAATAGCATCAAGTGCTCAAGTTTACCTCTTCACGAACTTAAACTAAAAGTCGGTATGCTGGTGATGCTATTGAGAAATATCGATCACTCGACGGGTTTGTGCAATAGTACGAGGTTGATCCTAACAAGGTTAGGAAGAAGAGTCTTGGAAGCTAAGGGTTGGACAGAAGATGTTGATACCGCGACTTACTTTGACGCCGTTGGATTCAAGATTACCGTTCAAATTTAAGAGGAGACAGTTCCCTTTCTCGGTGTCATTCGCAATGACTATAAATAAAAGTGAGGGCTAGTCTTTAAATAATGTAGGTCTCTATCTCAAGAGACCTGCATTTAGTCACGGTCAACTATATGTTGTTGTATCTAAGGTAACTAACCATGAATGTCTAAAAATATTGATTTTAGACGAGCACGGCGCGTTACAAAAAATAACGACCAATATTGTATTTAAAGAAGAATTCCAAAGTATTTCACAAATGTACGAACGGTATGATATCCAATTTGACATTCGTGTCATTTATTTGATAAGTTAAATAATTTGAATTTTATTTTATTTTTTATTCATTTAAATATTATTATTTTTTATTATATATTCGTTTAGATATGTTATTTGATTTGTGATAAACTTTACACTTCATTATTTATTGATTGTGAATATTTATTAAAAAAAACACACATTTAGTGAACATCTTGATACCCGTGCGTCCCGCACGAGTCCACAATTCTACTTATATTTAATTAAAAATATTATACTCCCTCACTTATATTTATATAGAGAAAATTTTTCTTTTAGATGTTTTATTTATATATAGAGAATTTTACTTTTAAAAAAAATAAACTCAAAAAATCTACTATGCCCTTTATTTGACTTTATTTATAATTGATTTTTTTTTATATTACATAGATGTATTTCATTATATTAATGATGGATTAATGAGGGGTAATATTGGAAACTAATTATTTTTTTAAATTCTCATCCAAAGTTAGTTTTCTCTATATAAATAGAATGGATAGAGTAAATAATAAAAATAAAAGAAAATAAACTTAAACGGGTTGGTGGGTTCATGTAGTGTCGATCCAATCCATTTAAGCTTAACCAAAACTCGCAATAAATGGGTTCGTGTCATGTCTTGACTCAAATTGTCACCCCTAAATAATACAATATTTTTAATCTTTTTATTTAGTTTTAAATAAATTAATAATCTTTAAGACCGAAAGTTAATAAAAACTTAAAATAAATTAATGGTATATTATTGAATTTGGAATGTTAACTTTAGATAGTATTTATGTTAATTTTAGATAGTATTTATTATATAGCGTTGTCAAAATGGAGACAGAGTTTGCAGAAAATTTGGGTCCGCTCCGGTCTGCGTGAATTCGAACTCTAAAATAAGGTCCATTAATGGACTCTAAAGTCCTATCTGTGCGGAGCCCGGCTCCACGGACAGATATGTTTTTTTTTCCTGTATATATAAAATAATTTTTTTAATTTATATTAATTTTATATTTACTAACTTTAACTTTTAAAGTATTATTAACATAATTCGAAGGTCAAATAATAGTTAATTTTTTATTATATTATTTTTTCAATCTAATAATTTATTTATTGATATATAATAAGTATTATGTATTTTATTTATTTTATTTTTTATTCAAAGGAGATTGTCCTTTGGCATGTTCAGTTATGTCATTAATAGATGACGTGTTTTAAACAATTTAGATAAAATAATTTGTAATTTAAACGTCTATTAATTTTAGTGTTCATATTCACATAAATATGACTAAAAAAAATTTGTTAGCACTAAATTTTTATATAAAATAGAAATATATAATATTTTTATTTAAATAATAGTGACGGTGCGTCTCGCACGGGCTTATATACTAATATATATAATAATATATAATAATAATCGTTTCCCACCCAATTTTTCGTAGTCCAATAAAATATCAACAAGTGGCAAATTGTAAGGTTGACACGTGATTATAAAATATTGAATAAAATATATGCATGTAATGTATTGAATTTTTTTTTTTATATTATTTCGATATTTTTTTCAAGATTTAAAATATAATTTTAAAATATTTTTTAACGATTTTAAATATTTAATATTAACAGTCACTATATAAGGAGAGCTAATTGCTTTTACTCATTTGCATTGTTTTTATTTCTTTGTGCGATTTTCTAAATCTCACTTGTAAACATGATTTTTTCTATTCTATTGGGTAGCATCTTTTACTAATTTAAGTTTTGATACTTTTATATTGTTTTTGTTTTATGTTTTGATAATATTATATTTGTTTTTGTCTTTTATACAACTATTTTTGTTTTATGTTTTAGGTACCACATATTGTAATGTACACTATTTCTCACGGTAGGTTTATTTATTTTTTTCAATTTTTATGTTGTTAAAATTCTTTTTTTTTCTTCTTTTAGTGTAATCATCTTTTTCTTTTTCTTTTTTATATTTTTCATAGTTTTAGTTGCGTTTTTATTTTTTCCTCTAATTATTTTTAGTTTTTCTATGTAATTGTTCATGTGTTTTTTGTTTAATAATTTTTGTTTTGTTGTTTAGGTATAATAGATTATTATGTGGAATCTTCTTACGAATCGACAACAAGAGAAGGTCAAAAGAAAAAAAAAAAATACAGAGACGAAGGGTATAATGCTTAGACATATTTAGAGAAATTTGAAAGTAAAAGAATCAAAATTTTTAATAATTTTGATTTTATATTTGTATGTAATGTATGTTTTTTTTTTTTTTTGTTTTTTTTAATCATGTGAGTGATTATAGGAATTCTAAGGGGCAATTATGAGATTGCATTAAAGACATTTTATTTTTACTTTTGTTACTTATTTTGTTGATTGTATCGTTTCTTCTCGATTATGGTATGTACATATATTGGTTCTCATTGTAATATTTATTGATTCAAATCGAAGAATAGAAAAATAAAGTATGTTTTAATACATAAATTTATCTTTTGTATTATATTTTTTTAAAAGAATATTTTAGATATTTATGAGATTGTATTGTGGTTGTATTAGTATAGGTAGAATGTTAAATTAAAATTTTATTGTTTACAAGTGAAAGTGTATTTCAAATATATATATATATATATATATAAATTTTAATTTTTCAAATATTTTACAATGTATTATTTTTTTAATTTGATAAATTTTTTATTAGAATTTTCATCTCTTTACAAATTTATATAAATTCATTTTCTTATTTTAAAATATTTTCAATTACTTTTTCAATTCTAATGTATGAAAACTATATTTTATTTTAAATTAAAAACTATTTTTATAACTCCACCAAACTTTTCATATGTAATAAGGTATTTACCCTACAATTTCAGTATATTTTTATTGTTTATTAGTAATTGTACGTGACACGCATATATATATATATATATATATATATATATATATATATATATTTATATATATTATATATATGAACAATTTAATATATAATTAATTTGTTTTTTTTTTGTCTTTCATTCATTAATTGTTCTCGAAATTTGTTCTTTTGGATATGAATTGAGTTATGTAAAAAAAATTGTGATTTAGATTTTTTTTAATTAAAATAATATTTAAAAATTACATGAAACTTTAAAAAGTAATTTAAATTTAATTATTTCTAACTTTGAATTAAAACCCTATAAATCAAATTCGCGCAAAGGGAAAAGGGATTTAGAAAACATCTACTACCGGAAACTGGACCAGAACCGGTACTGGAACCGAAAAAAAATCGATTATTTGGAACCGGACAGGAACTGGTACCGAAAATTATATTTTTTGGTACCGATTCCGGATCTTTGATTAGAACTGGACCAGAACTAGAACCGGTAAAAGAACCGGTTTTTCTTAAAAAATTAAAATAAAATATAGTCGCTTTAGGTGAATTTTTTTCTAGGTAAAAAAAATATATATTGTTCTCTTCTCTCGCAATTTTTTTTAATTATCAAATTGTATATTGCGGTTGTAATTTTTATATAAATAATAAAAAATAATAATATTTTTAATCTAATATATATATTTTTTTATTTCTGCACTATTGAATTGTTTCAACACTTTTATATATATATATATATTTCTATTTCAAATATATTTAGAAATTAGAAATGATCCTGAAGTTTTGAAGAATATTGTTCCAAGAGTTAAAGTGGAGTACTAGATGTGTTCACTTGAACAATCTACCTAGAAAATTAATTAATTTTTAATTATTTTTTATATTACAGCTAAATTATGTTAAATTACTATATGTATGTAACTAAATAATGTTTTTTAAGAAAATTGAAATGTAGAATATGGAAGGTGATACAGTTTAAACTCAAGCATGCAGAACATTTGAAACTTTTATTATTATTATTATTAAAATTATGCACAATTTATTTGTAGGGTTATGGATCTTTTAAACTTATTTTCTTTGTCTAGACATCAAATTTAAGTTTATTAGTGAAACTTTTGGAGTTTGTTGGTATACAATTTGAGAACCAATTTAACAAATTGATAATGGTAATTGAGAACATTAGTAACTTTTTCATATGTATAGGTTTGTTTTATTATATTGGTTTTGGAATGATTATTTTGTAAATATAAATTTGACAAACGGTGATTTCACAATTTTTTTTTAATAATTGTGAAAAGTTTGATTATTTTTCCAGAATCGATACCAGAACCGTACCTAAATAACCAGTACCAATGGAATCAGAAACGGAGCCGAAATCGGTAACAGAACCGAATCGAAACCGCACTGGAATCGGTACTGGTTCTAAATACTAACGGTACCAGTACCGGTTCCTTAAAAATAAGGAACCGGTAATTTGGTTCCGGTACTGGTTCCTTCAAGGAACAGGTACCAGAACCGATCCCGCTCACCCTTAACTGAAACGTTGTTGTAATCTTCTTTGGAACTAGTCTTCAAGGTCTTACAAAATAAAAAATAAAGGAGGTTCATTCTTTGTAACTTCCTAACTCTGGATTTGACGACCAACACATATATGAATTTCAAAATGGATATAATATTAACTTTAAATTTAGAAAATGATATATTAAAATATATAAAATAACAATTATCCCTTAATTTTACATTTTTATTTGATGAAATACATCTTTTAAAGAAATATTATATTTAAAAAAAATTAAAACTCGTATTTAGATAATTATATATGTATATCCATTTTATTTAAAATGATTATTATTCTAAAATGGAGAATAGAATTATGTAATATATCGTTAAAAAAAAGGGAAAATTACATCAAATGAACCAAATAAAGTTTAAAAAATTCAAAACTAAACCCACAAAACTTTATTTCTATTTTTTAGCCATCCAAACTTTAATTTTCAAAAATAGACCTTCACACCTTCACATATCAGTGTAAAAGGTCTTCACAGAAGGATAGAATGGTCAATTTGGTTAATTTTTTAAAAGTGAAAGTTTGAAAGATTATTTTTGTAAAATTTTTAAAGTTGGTTAATATAATGCAAATAAAAGTTATAAAATAAAAAAAAATAACATAATATATAGATTATATTAAAAAATAAAATAATGCAATGGTCATATAAATTAAATTTGCAAAATTATTAACAAATATAAATGTGAAAATAAAGTAATACAATATTTCAAATTAAAAATACACATTTTATGAGAAAATTATATAATATTTTAATTAGTAGTGATTTTATATTTCTAAAAGTTACTCTTTTTTTTTATTAGAAAAATATTACGTTTAAATATAATCTTCAGAAAAAAATTAAGAAAAAAAACTTAACTTGTTTTATATTATTTTTTTGATTAATAATAGGAAAAGTAAAGGTGTTTCTATAATTAAATGTTATTATCTAGTTAAAGTTTTTTTTATATAAATTAAATAAATAAATTATATTTAAATTTATTATAATTTATAATATGAAAAGATAGGTCAAATTATATTTTATATTTTCAAATATATTTTTTTAGTATTAATATAATATTTTCAAATTTTATTTTATTATTTTTATATAATTAAAAATGTCAAAATTAAATTCAAATGCTGCAATTTCCATTATGCTCTTAACCACATTAGAAATAGCACATGTTCACGTAAGAGGTAATTTAACTAAAATAAATGAAAATATCATATTGGTTAGTTATTAATTATTAAAAAAACTAAATTTATTTTTATATATAATTTTTTTCCATTTATATTAAATATATAAAATAAATTTATATAAAGAAACTTGGAAGAATTTGAGTGTAGAAGAGGAAAAAGATAGTTTGAAGGAAGTCGTTTTAACTCTTTTTCTTCATCTAAACTAGAATACTACCCGTCAACAACATTTTTATTGTCCTTCTTCATGGTCAGCAGTTACGTTGCTATTAACTTATTCACATTTCCAGACCAGACCGTGGATTCGTTTGTTTTTCATCAAAAAGACCAGGAATACAATGATGATGTGACGATGTTTTTATTCTTTTCTGCTGGCATCGCTTGACTTCACTTGTTTAACCAAAGATTCCACCATAAGTGTCATTAGGTTGCTAATTGAAAGTGACCTCGCTCTCTCTTATTAAATATCATCACACGTTCACTTCTTCGTTCTCTATATTCATAATTAATATATCAAGTAACTCTCATACTTTATTAATTAGAATTAGAGATAACATGATAAAAAAATCCCAACTTTTAACAATATTTGATCCTCTCTCTATTGTTGTATCAATATTATCATTTAGGACAATGCTATTCATGCCTCTCGAACTTGACACATCGTTTCATTTAAACATCTCAATTTTTTGAAATTTCAATTAGACACTCAAACTCGTCTAAACCAAATAATATAAACACTTGGAGTTGACCTGACAAATGCGTATAATACAATTGAACTAAGGCGCGTAAACCAATATAAAATATAATATGATGTTTGTTTTTGGGATATCAAATTGAAATATCAACTTAATTAAAAAAAATATATTTTCGTTTTTCCACCTGATTTTTAAAAATAATTCGAAAAATCCACAATTTTTAAAAATAATTCAAAACACCCTCCACTTTTGAGATGAATAGTAGTTTTTGGTTATGGTTGGGTGATTTTACTCTATTTTTACCTTATTTTTATTAATTCTATTAAATATACACCTTTATATTGTCGTTATTAACCATTCAGAATCCAGTAAATTACGTTATTTTTAATAAAAATTAAAATAAAAATATTTATTTTTCATTTAATAAAATTAAAATATATTATTTAATTAAAATATTAAAATAAAATAAAATTATTTTTATTATTCTTTTTTAAGTATAATAGTCTATTTAAAATATGTTATTTTTAATTTAAAAACTAAAAAAAAAAATTATTTCAATTAAATAATAAAATACTCCCTCCATGGGTAATTAATTATGAATTGTCAAATTTACCCGTACAACAACAAATAAATTACAATTGAATACAATATGGAAAGGGTCCACCTAAAAAGTTATGAGATAGTATGAGAATTTAAAAAGTTTTAAAAATGGAATAAATGGTATATTAGGTTGAAAAAGTGTAAGGGTAATATTGTCTTTTCAATTATAAAATTTACTAAAATAGAAATGTAACAATTAATTAGGGACGGATGGAGTAATATTTTTAATTAAAATCAAATGAAATGAAATTCATTTTTATTTGATTATTTTAAATAAAAATTAACATAATTAAGTATTATTCTATTTTTTTTTAAAAAATTTGAATTTTTTTCATTAAAAATAACATATTTGAAATATATTATTTAATTTAAAAAATAAAATAAATTAATTCATATTTATTTTGAATTTTTTATTAAAAATAACAAAATTAAAATATATTATTTAATTAAAAATAAAAATATTTATTTTAATTTTTATTTAAAATAATGTAATTTAATGGATGGTTAATAACGGCAGTATAAAGATGAATGTTAATACAATTAATGAAAACAAGGTAAAAATAGAGTAAAACCACTCAAACATTACCCCAAAACCACTATTCATCTCAAAAGAGGGGGCTGTTTTGAATTATTTTTAAAAGTGGTAGTTTTTTCGAATTATTTTTAAAAGACGGGTGGAAAAACGAAAATACTATAAAAAAAATTCTCAATTCAGAGACTAAACACTCTTGAGATTGATTTCTACAATTTTTTAAAGGGAGATTTACAGGAGAAGGCGAGGGATTAACTATTATGTCTAACATATGCAAAGTGAGTTGATGCACCGGGCTTTCGGCATTGATTTTGGGTATAGAATTTAGAGCCCAAATTTGACTGGTTGAAGCGAAACAACGATCTGAATCAAACACATTGCCTTTGCCAATGACCTACGATAAATTTTGGCGTTTCGGAATCGTTTAGAGGGGTTTTTTGAACTTTTATTATTTTAAGGGTTTTTTCGTAATTTCTGAATTATTTTGTTAGGGTTAAGATTAACGCCTTATAAAATGGGTGTTTAGGGTTTCTAAGAGGCAGACTTGATATTATATTTTTCAGTAAATCAATTGAGCGAACGAATTGTTCCTCTTATTCAATTCGCAATACTCTTTCAGCCAATTTACACACGTTTCTGGCATCATGAGTATTCATTGAATGAAAAACAATTTTATTCATTTATATTATAAGTTACTTTTGATAAATTTTTTTTGATTAAATAATGTGTGATATGTAGGGCCTGTTTGGATAGACTAGCTTTTGACTTCTGGCTTCTGAAAGTTGTTTCAGATGGTGTTTGGGTAACTGACAGAAGTGCTTCTGCCCTCCCAGAAGCTCTTCCAGATGAAGTAAAAAATATTAGCTTCCTGAAATGGCTTCTACTTCTCTTCTTCTACAGACAGAAGCCAAAAGTAGAAGCAATTCCAAACATGCCCGTATTAAATTTATAATGTTTTAGTTAAATGATGTGTGTGATATAAGGTTGTCAACGAGTCGAGCTGAGTACCAGCATACTTGACTCGAGTACCAGCGTGTAATGAACGGAGAAGGAATCAATGTCACATCAACAACTGAGGCTATCTCAGAATTTTCTGCCTTAGCCACTGCTAAACGAGGACGCCAAAATCTTGGTGAAAATAATCAGCCAAAGGGGAATCAACCATAGTGTGATCACTGCAGGAAACCAGGTCATACACAGGAGAAATGCTGGTATATTCATGGCAAACTAGGAGACTGGAAACCAAAGAAAAAATTTTATAATCTAGAGGGTCAAACAAATCAAGATTCAAGCTGTCAAGATCATCACAATGAACCAAATTACAAAGAGTTTTATGAAATGATGCAGAGAATGATGGCTCAAGGATCAAGCAATTTCAGTTCTACCACAGGGACTGGAATGGTGGCTCAGAAAGAATCAGAGACATGGGACGATTGGCAAGTCTAAAATAAAAAAAAATTTAAAATTTAAAAAAAAATAGAGAAAAAAATAAAAAAGGTGGTCTCTGAGGTTAGAAGACACAAGCCACCAGCAGAAGAAAAAGAAGTGGTCTTTGAGGTTTGAAGACACAAGCCACAAAAGGAAAAAAAAAAAAGAAGTGGCCTCTGAGGTTTGAAGACGAAAGCCACCAAAGAAAAAAAGTGGCCTGTGAAGTTAGAAAGACACAAGCCTCCAAGTTCAGAATCAACGCAAACATCAACAAAAAATCTTTTCCTCCTTGTTTAATTACCAAGCTGGATATCTCATTAACATTTACTATCCAGCTTGAGGGGGGGGGTGTTGGATGATTTCAATTATTACCATTATTATGCTTTATTACTTTTTATTGTTAGTAGTTGGAGTCTATTAGAATTCCATGAGTTATTACTAGGATAATTAGTTGGTATCTCTTAGACTCCCTTGTTAGTGTCTCTTAGTCTTTCTAAGTTCGCTATATATAGGAATGAATTATCTCATCAAAGTAAGATGAGAGAATTGAAATAAAATAGTTTCTCCAAATTTCTACACTCTAAAATATGCATAATTAAATAACTTAATTATAAAAAAAATATTTGATAAACTTCATGAATTTACATTCAGTACATAAATAAAAGTCTTTCGAAGCCATTAATAAAATAACATAAATTGAGAATTCATGAGTTCACATCCAACACACCAAGTTCAAATTCTCTAAAATAACAAACGGAGCACTAAAAATTATTTTAATAATAGCAAGACATTTTTCCATTTTATGGAGATCCAAATTCTTGATAACAATCTCTCTCAATGTACCTATCTTTCCAATAGAATATTTCTTATTCTATATACCTAAAATTTTAACGCAAGTCATTATAGCTGTGCTTTTATAACAGCACTCAAGTAAATCTCTATCACTTGAACAACAAAACAAAATGTAATAAAAGGCTTGCAAATATGTCAACAACTAGACAATAGTCACATGTTTCACTTAGCCAAAAAAGTCCAAGCAAATCAAACTACTTTATACAACTTGTTTCCATATTTGTGAACATTAGGTCTTCACATTAAATTTAGTACCCACAAAACCTAGATATGCCTAGCGGTGTAAGTGAGTCGAGCTACTCGCGAGTTATTCGAGATCGACTCGAGAAATACTCAAGATCGACTCACTGTTCACGAGTTCGAGTCGAGCTCGAGTCGAGCTTTTTCCTGAAACGAGTCGAGCTCGAGCTCTATATTACTCGACTCGTAAGGCTCGCGAGCCTTATCAATCTCTACTATAGTAACACCAACGAGTCGAGTCGAGCTCAAGTATGTCCAAATCAAGTTGAGAATAAATATATAAAATTATTAATAAAAAAATAAACGAGCTTTAACGAGTCGAGTTCGAGTAGCTCGATTATATTCGAATTCGAGCTCGAGCTTGATTTTTGAAAGCTCGACGGGTTCCAGCTCGAGTTCGAGTTTAACATAAACTTTCACAAGTCGAGTCGAGCTTGGGTATACTCAAGCTCGACTCGACTCGTTTACACCCCTAGATATGCCATCCCTTAAAAAATAAACCAAACTACCATATCAAATTCAATACTCACATCACGCTATTTAAATAATTATATTAAAGTGTATGTACTCGATTATACTCGTGAGTTTACGAGTCGAATAATACCGAACTCGACTCGGCTCGCTAGAAAAAAAAACTCGACTTGAGCTCGAAAAATACGAGTCGAGTTCGAGTACTGTTCGAGTCGAGCTCGAGTTGCTCGCGAGCTGCTCGACTCATTTACACCCTAGTGTGATATAATCAGATTCATTGATGATATCTGTCGGAATTAATTAAATAATATGAAATTTTGATTTGGGAAAGAGCTCTTTTATGAAGATGAATATTTAGGGAAGCTTTTTTATTTTTTAGGTTGTTAATTAATTGAAGGTGATATAGGAAGTGAAGCAAATTATTTTATAAAGCTATTGTGAGACCGGTAAATGTGAAATAAAACTACTTTAGGAATCAATTATTGTAAGCTCTTTTACGAAGCAGAGCTTTTTTATGAAGCAATTATTTTCTAGTGATGTTCAAAATTTTTGATGCACCTTATTTATCTTTTTGATTTGGTTGTTAATATTGCAATAGTGTTGCTGGGTGATCATGCACACAATTATGGACACGAACATATACATCGACACGACCATGATCATGTAGAGATATTGCACATGTAGAATACACGTCAGAGAGTCAGAGCATTTGGATTTCACGTGCCATGAAAAAATTAAAATAATAGCTCCAAGTGTTTATATGACTTGGTTTAGGCGAATTCGAGTGTTTAATTGAAGCCTAAAAAAATTGAGGTGTCTAAATAAAATAATGTACCAAGTTTGAGGGGCATGGATATCATTATCCCTATCATATACTATCTAAGTTTGTTTGTCACCAAAATTTTTAAATAAAATAAAATAAAAACAAATGATTATTACTTTAGATATTTTATTAATTAAAAATACATAATAATAATAATCTCATTTTTATAGTAATTTTATATTAAAAATCACATTAGTTAATAATAATAGTAATTTAAAATATATGTGCAATTTAAAAAATATATATTTTAAGAATTAGTTTATAAAATATTATATACCTAAAATATTATCAATGTATTTGATTTTATACATAAAATATCATATTGTATATAAATAATATAAAAAGTGATAGATTTTTATTTTTTTTAATTAAAATATTTGTATGCATTTCAAATATATCTAATGTTAATTTTAAATTTGAAAATTTTGATATATTAAATTATAAAATAACCACCATAATAATAATAAACACTTACATAAAAATTCAAGTTCGACGATAGTGGTTGATGTTATTAAAAGAGAATTTGGAACAATTTTATTGTTCACTGAGACACTGTGGTGCCAAATAAACCATAGCCAAATATTAGGCTAAGATTGTTTGAATAAAGTAGCTAAACAGCTTACAGATGTGGTCTCACAGAGTTTAGTCCTAATGAGTAAAAATCGGATGCCTTTACAATCATTCCTACCTCCTATTTATAGGAGGTATTTGGGTCCTATTTCTATTTGGATTGGGACTCCTTGTTTTCCTTGAATTCGGTCTCCTTTTTGGACTTGGTTTCCTTCTTTCAATGGGGTTGGTCTTCATTTATCTATCGGACTTTTGGAAATCCTTGGCCTGGTATGATAAGTCTTCCTTCTCCGATTGGGCGTTGGAAATCCGTGTTTAGTTAGGTAATCATTCGGTGGGCTGGAGCGTTTCGGTTCGGACTCTACTATACTCTACTATGTCGGTCGAGCTAGATTGGCGCGTTTCTTGAGCCTTTGGCCCTCTTTTTCGGCCGAGTAGCTTTTGGGTACCCTTTATATTCGGCCGAGCTTGGTTTTAGGGTACCCCTTCTGTCTTCGGTCAAGCTTGGTTCTGGACTTCGGTTCCCTTTGCTTGCTCTTACCTTTGACTATGATGCCTTATGGTTATTTTCCCACTACAGTAATCCCCCATTGCCATGGCTTGAATCTTTCGAGCATGGCAATATTTGTCGTTATCTCGATCGAGTTCGGGCTTCCATTTATTTTTGTTTTCGGCCGAGGTTTCTGTGGTTTCCTTGGTGGACAACGTCAGCCCTGACTGTCTTGTCTCAATTAGATTTGGCGGCTCCTTGATTGTTGTGCCCTAGATTCGCCATCATGGCGGCTCCTCGACTACCGTGTCTAAGATTTGCCATCATGACGGCTTGCCTATATAAAGGTTGGTGGTTTGCCTCTCTCTCTTAGTTTTTTCATTTTCAAATCTTCTCTCTATCTTCAAAGACCGTCTGCCTCCCTTGCCGGTTTCGACTTTCCGGTGACGTTTCGAGGCCCTTTCTCTCCACTTCCGGTCAAGGTTAGCCTTCCTTGCTCAGATCTTTATCGTTGTTGGTTTGTTTTACCTGCATTCTGGTTCTTAGTGAGTTGATGGGTTTGGATCTGTGTTTATGCTTTTGTGTCTGTTCGTCTGCTTAGTTTGTTTTTCTTCCCCCCATTTTTTTTTATTTGCTTCGTTTTGCCTTCGCTTTCTGTCTTTTTGTTTGTACTAACTTCGGTCGAGAGTCTCTAAACCTGCTGCTTTTCTCGATCGAATATAGATGTCTACTGACTCTTTGGGCACGTCGTCTTTTGGTGGTTTAACCTCCGAATTCTCGACCGCGGAGGATGTGGGCGAGGAGTGTTCGTCGGTTCGTAACTCCCCGGCCGAGTCTAGTCCCCAAGGCATTTTGCCTCCTTTCTTCAATGTTAGGAGCACTATGACCATGGATGAGTTGGAGTCAGCCTTCTTCGCTTATAAATTCCCAGGTTGGATTCGGGCTAGGTTGCCCGAGCCTGAAGAGAAAGTGGATGATATGCTGGCAGATGGTTGGGAACCTTGTTATCTGCGCCATTTCAAGATCGGTCTCAGGTTCCTAATCATGGGTCTGGTAGAGGAATTGTGCTCTCTGTGCCAAATTCATCCGAGTCAGTTGACTCCTATGGCCATTAGGCTTCTTCTCTGTGTCGATCGTTTGAAGGAGAAACACAATTTGAAGTTTTCGGCCGAGGATTTCTTTTACTCGTACTTCGTGAAGCGTGAGAACCCGGAGTTTGGCCGATACGTCCTGAATGCTCGGGCAAACGCCCAGCTCTTAGTTTTAGGTTTTTCTTCCAACGAGACTCGATGGAAGGATAAATATTTTTTTGTCAAAGGCGTTACCCGTCTGGGGAAGGGGTTGGGTTATCCTGCCTTTTGGCGTGATTCTTGTAGGTTTCATTATTTTCTTTTTATTTCGTGCGATCGTTCTAGTTGACTGATTTTTCTTGCTTTCTTTTTCAGCATACTTCGGGACAAAAAATTGCAAATCTTCTTCTCGGGCGCGGGCTAGGAGTGAGGCCATCCTTGCTATTTCGGCCGAGTCTCGAGATTACAAGACGCTTCTGGGTGAGCTGTCTGTCAGCCGTCTGTGGGCTTTTACCAGAACAAGTGACTTGCATGCGTTGTGTTTCAAGTTCATTCGATTAAATTTTGCTGATGTTTGTCTTTTTTTCAGAATTATCTGACTACGTGATGTCTAAGCTTGAGGGTCAGAGAGCTTTGGCCATGCGGGCCATCATGCGCCAGATCCAGGCGGAACAAGAGAAGGCCCATGCATCTGGTTCTGCTGGGAATGAAGGGCCAGTCAAAGAGCGATCTGAGCTGGCCACCGAGCCTGTCTGTCCAAGTCCTGTTCCTTCGGAGGCTGCTGAGGCTTCTCGCCCGACAGTTCCAGAGGGTTCTCGGAAGCCTTCTCGCCCCTCGGTCGCGAAGGAGAAGCGGCCGATAGCGGGTGGCGTGGCGCCGGCCAAGAAGCGGACCAAGCATGTTGGTCAAAAGCCTCGGGGGCGAAGGTCGTCATGTGATTCACTTCCCAGGGGATTCTTCCACTAGGGAGATATCGGCCGAGATGATTGCGGCAGCGGATGGCTTCTTCTTTCCTCAGGACGAGGAGTGGTTAAAGTCCTTGTCCTTTACAAAGTTCTATGAGATGTCTATCTCAAGCCTTTATAGGGTAAGTTCGTCTCTTGTTTGTTTTCTTAGGTGGTTCCCATGCTTACCCTCTTTTTTTTTTTTTTTTTTTTTTTTTTTTTTTTTTTTTTAGGGGCTCCAAGGGGCGGTTGGTATGCGCAAGCATTTCGGCCCTGTTTTGCGGGACAGGCGGGCCCTTGAGGCTAAGTATCAATCTGTCTCGGCCGAGTTAAAGGCGGCTCAGGATGACTTGGGCAAAACAGCGGCTCAATGTGCTGAGGCTATCGGCCGAGTTGAGAGAGTGGAGGCTCATAATGCTAGGCTAGAGGCCTCGATTGCTTCGAAGGACGCGGAGCTAAAGCGCCAAGCGACGGAGCTGGAGGAGTTGAGGGTGGCGAAACGAGCCTCACTCGGTCGAATAGAGGAGCTCGAGAGCCGCGTTGAGAGTCTTACCATTGAGGCGGCCCAAACCGAGGTTGTGATCAGGTCCTTTTCCTTGGAGCAGGTCATCAAAGGGTCTTTGACTCCTGAGTCTGCTCAGAAGGAGCTGGACGCATTGGCTGCTCTTCGTGAGGAGAGTTGAGCAAGTATTGTGTATCTTTTTCGATCTTTTATGTACTCGTTGTAACCCCCCCTTTTGATTAATGAAATTTCTTCATTGTACTTTGTGCTGAATTTATTTGTGAGGGGTGTAATCCCCCAGCCTTTTATTTGCGATTCAAGCATATTATTTTTACATGCGCCGTTTTTGATTCTCTAGGGTTTTGAGGCCGTAGTTCGGTTGATTTCGGCCGAGACACGTTCTATTTGATATTTGTTTGAGATCTTTTCGACCGGTGTTCTTATGAGGTCTGCTTTTGAGATTTCCGGGTTGCCATTTGGGCGATTTTTGCTCTTTGAGCAGTTGGTCTTCGCCTGAGACCCTCCAGATTTACCAGGGGCTCACCTTTGGCAATTTTCGGGTTGCCCTTTGGGCCGTTTTTGTATTGCTCCTTGAGCAGTATGTCTTCGCCCGAGACCCTTCAGAATTACCAGGGGCTTGCCTTTGGCAATTTTCGGGTTGCCCTTTGGGCAGTTTTTGTATTGCTCCTTGAGCAGTATGTCTTCGCCCGAGACCCTCCAGATTTACCAGGGGCTTGCCTTTGGCAATTTTCGGGTTGCCCTTTGGGCCGTTTTTGTATTGCTCCTTGAGCAGTATGTCTTCGCCCGAGACCCTCCAGATTTACCAGGGGCTCGCCTTTGGCAATTTTCGGGTTACCCTATGGGCCGTTTTTGTATTGCTCCTTGAGCAGTATGTCTTCGCCTGAGACTCCAGATTTACCAGAGGCTTGCCTTCGGCAATTTTTGGGTTGCCCTTTGGGCAGTTTTTGTATTGCTCATTGAGCAGAGACCCTCCAGATTTACCAGGGGCTTACCTCTGGCAATTTTCGGTTGCCCTTTGGGCAGTTTTTGTATTGCTCCTTGAGCAGTATATCTTCGCCCGAGACCCTCCAAATTTACCAGGGGCTTGCCTTTGGCAATTTTCGAGTTGCCCTTTGGGCAGTTTTTGTATTGCTCCTTGAGCAGTATGTCTTCGCCCGAGACCCTCCAGATTTACCAGGGGCTTGCCTTTGGCAATTTTCGGGTTGCCCTTTGGGCCGTTTTCAGTGATAATTTCCCTTGGTATGCCGAATCTGCAGACGATGTGTTTTCAGATGAATCTCTGCACTTCTTGCTCTCTGACTCTTTCTAGTGCTTCAGCCTCTATCCATTTTGTGAAGTAATCGGTTACCATCAGTATATATCTTTTTCGACCCTGTGGACATCGGGAAAGGCCCGATGATATCCATCCCCCATTTGTCAAACGGCCATGGAGAGGTGATGCTGTGTAGATTTTCGGCGGGAAGGTTGGAGTAGTTGGCATGTCTTTGGCATTTGTCGCACTTTTTTACAAGTTTGGCCGCATGTCTTCATGGTTGGCCAGTAGTACCCGGCTCTGTGCGCTCTGAATGCTAGGCTTCTCCCTCCGGAATGGTTTCCGGCTGATCCTTCATGGAGCCCTTTCAACACTAGTTCGGCTTCAGGGAGGGAGATGCAGTTTAAGAAGGGACCGCCTATGGATCTTTTAAAAAGTAACCCTCCGATGACGCAAACCTGGCGGCCTAGGCTCGTAGCTTCCTAGCTTCTGCCTTGTCTTCAGGTACTTGACCATGATTGATGTAGCTGAGATTGGGGTTCTCCAGTCACTTTGTTCTATGGCCAAGGTTTCTTCATACTCAATGGCTGCTTTGGAAGGAAGGCGTATACAATTTGTCCGTCGGCTTGTCTTTATGCATTGAGGCTCCGAGGTTTGCCATAGCGTCGGCCCTTTCGTTCTCTTCTCTTGGGACCTGTTTTTATTGTGGCCTTTTGGAAGCGTTTCATAAGACCTTTGGTCATCTTCAAATACTTGGCCATCTTTTCGTTTCGGGCCTGGTTATGTACCGTTGATTTGATTTACCACCAGCTGGGAGTCGCATTTGATCGTTAAATTGTGCGCTCCACTTTCTTTCGCCACCCTTAACCCTGCGATAAGGGCTTCGTATTCGGCCTTATTGTTGGTGGCTGGGAATTCGCATCGGATTGCTTGAAAATTGGGGGTAGATTTGGGGGCCTGAGATATACACCTAGGCCGCTGGCCGCTTTGCCTGCTAGCCCCGTCTACTTCTAGTATCCATTCGTCAGTTGAGGTGTTGTCAGTTGGTTAATATCGACCGAGGCTGTTTCGGCCGGTGGAGCTTCTTCGAAGTCAGCCATGAAATCTGCCAGAGCTTGAGATTTGATCGCCCTCTTTCCCTCGAAGGAAACGTCGTGCTCGTTAAGTTCTAGGGCCCATTTCATTAATCTTCAAGATTTTTCGGGGGAATGGATGGCGCTTTGAAGGGTAGCGCCGTTATGACCGCGATTGGGTGCCCTTGGAAGTATGCTCGAAGTTTTCTTGCAGCAAAAAATAGGCTCAGGATCGCTTTTTCCAGGGTAGGATATCTGGCCTCGCCGACGTCAGGGTTTTGCTTGCAAGTAGACTGGCTGTTGTTTTCCCCCGATTTCTTTGACCAGAACGGCGCTTACTGCAATTTCGGAGTGTGCTAGGTATAAGTAGAGTTTTTTCACCGTCTTCTGGTTTGGCCAAGAGTGGAGGGCTGGTCCAGAAATCCTTGATATTTGTCAGAGCTTTGTTGCATTTTTCTGTCCACTCAAATTCTTTGGATTTTTTGAGAGCCTCGAAGAAAGGCTGAAATTTTTTTGAAGCCTTAGGAATGAATCGGGTCAGTGCGGCAAGCCTTCCAGTGAGCTTTTGCACGTCCTTCTTGCTTCGAGGTTCTGCTATGTTCAGGATGGGTCTTATCTGATCCGGGTTGGCCTCGATTCCCCTCTTCGTGACTAGATACCCCAAGAATTTCCCTGCTTTGACTCCGAATTGACATTTTGAGGGTTGAGCTTCATGTTATATTTTCGGAGTGTCTCGAAGCCTGGCTCAAGTGATGTACGTGGTGACATGCATCCTTGGATTTAACTAGCATGTCGTCGATATAGACTTCCATGGTTTTTCCCAACTTATCAGCGAACATCTTATTCATGAGTCTTTGGTATGTAGATCCTGCATTTTTTTAGGCCGAAGGGCATTACTTTGTAGCAAAATCCCCCTCCGTGATGAATGCAGTTTTTTCTTGATCGTTGGATGCATCAAGATCTGGTTGTAACCTGAGTAGGCGTCCATGAAGCTCAACATCTCGTAGCCCGCAGTTGCATCGATGGTGAGGTCGATATGTGGCAACGGGAAGGGATCTTTTGGGCACGACTTATTTAGATCTATGAAGTCGATGCAGACCCTCCATTTCCCAATCTTTTCTTGACGACTACCACATTAGCAAGCCAGTCCGGGTATTGGACTTCTCTGATAGATCTGTTTGCGAGGAGTTTTTCGACCTCTTCGTTGATAATTTTGTTTCTTTCAGGGGCAAACCTTCTGCGTTTCTGTTTGACTGGTTTCGCGCCTTCTTTCACGTTCAGCTCGTGGGTTATGATCGTTGGGTCAATCCCAGTCATATCCTTATGTGACCAGGCAAAGCAGTCCTGGTTGGCTTTGAGGAAGCCTATCAGCTTTTCCCGTTCTAAGCCTTCTACTGTGGCCCCAATCTGCACCGTTTTCGCCCCTACCTGATCCAGGGGGACTTCATCTACTTCGTCTTCGGTCGGGCTTCGGGGTGTGTTCGGCCGAGACGTTAATTGCTATTCTTTAACCCCCCTTCTGCTTTAAGCAGTTAGCGTAGCATTCCTTGGAGGAGCTTTGTTCACCCTTTATTTGATTTATCCCTCGCGGGGTTGGGAACTTGATGAGTTGGTGATATGTAGATGGGATTGCCTTCATATCGTGTATCCAGGGTCTTCCGAGTATCACATTGTATGCGGACCTCGAGCTTATCACGAGAAAGGTTGTGTCCAGATTGATCCCTTCTGTGAATACTGGTAGTTCGATCTCCCCGATTGTTGAGGTGGTTTTACCATCGAAGCCGATAAGGGAGACGACCTTTCTGCGCATCATCCTCTCGTCCAGTTGCATATTTTTTAATGTTTCGAGGAATAGTATGTTGGCCGAGCTTCCGTTATCCACTAATACTCTTTTTACAGTTAGGTTTGCTATCGAGATTTTGATCACTAATGCGTCGTGGTGTGGCGCATTGATCCCTTTGGCCTCTTCTTCTGTGAAGGTGATAGAGTAGTTATCGGTTGTGGGTCCGTCTCTGATGCTATAAATACTGAGAGAGTTTCTCAGCTTTCTCTTTGCTGCCGAGCTGGTTAATCCGCATGTCTCGGAACCCCCTGCGATCATGTTGATCACCCTTTCTTCTTCCGCGTTCGCGACTGGGACCGTTTTCGGAGATCGGCGATTTTTATCGGCCTCGGCTGCGATTTCTCGCCCCTTTTCAGATAATATTCCCGTAAGTGACCCGCTTTTATTAGCTCGGCGACTTCTCTCTTGAGGTCCAACAGTCGTCCGTTATGGCCATGGTCTCCATGGAAGTGGCAGTATCGGGATTTATCTTTCCATGCTCCTGCGGGGTTCGCTGGTTTGTCAGGCCATCTAACTCTGTCTCCCATTCCTTTAAGAATTGCAAGGGTTTCTCTTGTGGGAATGGTGAGTGGATAAGGTAGTAGTTCTTTTCTCTTCCGGCCGTGTTCAGGGTAATCTGGTCTCGAAGAATTATGGCCGGTATAATCTGGTCTAGACGGGCCACTGCGGTCAATCTCCGTGAAGTTGCTCCTCGGCCTTTCAGTTCGGCCGAAATTTCCAGTACTGTTTCGACCGCGGGAGCTTGGCGTATTCTGGGAGCTTCTATGATTTTTGGGCTGGAGCACCTCCTCATACTCCATCGCGTCTTCGGTCCTTTCCAGAACGTCTTCGAAAGTGCGGGATTTGATTAGCTTTAGGCTTTCGTAAAACTTGGAAGTCTTCAGTAAGCCCTTGATGAAAGCTTTGGTGGCGCTTTTGTCTCGGCAGTCGGGAATGGCCATTTTGGTCTCTTTGAATCTTCTGACATATTGTCTGAGACTTTCAGCGCTCCCTTGTTTTAGATCATACAAATCATCTACGTCTTTCTCCTTCTTCCTGCTGTCTGAGAATTGGTTCACGAATTTGGTGACCAATGATGAGTATGACTTGATGCTTTTCTCTGGCAGAGCCGAATACCACCTCTGGGCGGTTCCTGTCAAGGTGGAACCAAAACTTTTACACATAATTGCTTCCATATCTTCTTCTGGGATATTGCAGGTTCCCATGCGATTTTTGTATCCGGCGATATGGTCTTCAGGGTCTGTTGTCCCGTCATATGATTTCATGTTCGGAATTGAGAACCTTTTAGGCATCTTTGTTTCTAGGATCCATGATGTGAAGGGCATGTCGGAATATAGCATTGTCGACGACCTCATCGTGATCCTTCTTCCTGAGGTTCTCTGTACCAGGTCTTTTAGTTCTCTGATTTCCTGATCACGGCGTCTCTCTCGGTCTTTCCGGGTTGATTTTGGACCTCTGGCTCCTTCGTCGGAACTGCTCATATCGCGGCGATCTGTGTTTTTACGACTTTCCGTCGACCCATCACTTTTTTCCGATGTCTCCTCACCGGAGTCCTCAAAGTTGAGCTTGCGCTTCCGAAGGGGAGAATATTTCCGGTTTGGTTGCCGGGCTTTTTCCTTAGTGAGGTTTGTGGATCTCATTCTGGATTCCGCTTCTTTCCTCCATTGTTCCTTCTCTTCTTCAACTTTTTTCAACATCTCTGTCAAGATCGCCAGCTGTTCCTCAGGTGTCTTCGGAACTTGATCTTCCAAGTTGGTGGTATTAGGGTTTATTGGAGCCATGTCTGGTAAGAACAGATGCGGAGAATAATTGTAGATGGAATTTGGAATTTTTAAGAAACCTTAACCTTGTGTGTGAGGTTCGTAGCCCCACGGTGGGCGCCAAACTGTGGTGCCAAATAAACCACAGCCAAATATTAGGCTAAGATTGCTTGAATAAAGTAGCTAAACAGCTTACAGATGTGGTCTCACAGAGTTTAGTTCTAATGAGTAAAAATCGGATGCCTTTACAATCATTCCTACCTCCTATTTATAGGAGGTATTTGGGTCCTATTTCTATTTGGATTGGGACTCCTTGTTTTCCTTGAATTCGGTCTCCTTTTTGGACTTGGTTTCCTTCTTTCAATGGGGTTGGTCTTCATTTATCTATCGGACTTTTGGAAATCCTTGGCCTGGTATGATAAGTCTTCCTTCTCCGATTGGACGTTGGAAATCCGTGTTTAGTTAGGTAATCATTCGGTGGGCTGGAGCGTTTCGGTTCGGACTCTACTATACTCTACTATGTCGGTCGAGCTAGATTGGCGCGTTTCTTGAGCCTTTGGCCCTCTTTTTCGGCCGAGGGTAGCTTTTGGGTACCCTCTATATTCGGCTAAGCTTGGTTTTAGGGTACCTCTTCTGTCTTCGGTCGAGCTTGGTTCTGGACTTCGGTTCCCTTTGCTTGCTCTTACCTTCGACTATGATGCCTTATGGTTATTTTCCCACCACAGACACCCATATTCAAATATTCAACACGCCCACTAACAATAGAATAGTATCCAAGAAAAAAAATCTAAGATTGTTTTATATTTATATTTGTTTTGTTTTCATGGTCTGAGTAACATTTTATACTGCTTATATTAAACCGATTGTGTTGTAAAAATAAAAATAAAGTATGGGTAGAAGAGAAAAAATAGTTCAATATTAAATGGAAAGTGTTGGAATCAGGAAATAACATGGTAATCTTGATTGGATGCTTTTGGAATATTGTAGATTGTGATATATTGAAAGGACAATTTTATTGGTGAACGGAGAAAAATAATATAGCAAAAGAAAACTACAGGTTTTGTATGAAGAAAAGTGATTGTGTCTATCTGTATTCATTTTCTCAAATCTTTACATATATATATAATGAAGTTGTTGGGCACGTGTCATTTTGCATGGAGATATTTACTGCATGCACGACAAATGGAAAGCCACATATACAACAATCACAACACTCCCCCTTGGATTTCTACCATATGACTACCTCGTTAAAATTAGACGAAGGAAAAAGAGTACAGTTGGACTACAAAAATTCTCCCCCTGATGATGACACCATACATCTAATATTTCAATCTGGAGAGTTTTCGCATTCCGATCTCGTAAACGAGTTTCTCGAAGGTTGATGTCGGTAATGATTTTGTTAATAGATCGGCTAGATTATTGGAAGATCTAATTTGCTTAACATCGATTTGACCAGTATTCTGAAACTCGTGATTGAAGAATAATTTAGGGGAAATATGTTTAGTTCGATCTCCTTTGATATAACCTCTTCGAAGTTGGGCGATGCATACCGCATTATCTTCAAATTACAGTTGGCTCATTCGTAGTTTGGGAGATACCATATGAATTCTGGATACGTTGGATCATTAATCAACCAAATACACTCTGGAATGATTTCGTGTAATGCTAAAATTTTGGCATGATTCGAGGACATGGTTACTAAAGTTTGTTCCGTAGATCTCCAGGAGATCGCAGTACCATTATACGTGAAAATATAGCCAGTTTGAGAACGTCCTTTATGTGGATCCGAAAGGTATCCAGCATCGGCATAATTAGTCAAACCCAGAAATTTATCAAAATTCGTATAAAATATTCCCTAATCTTTTGTACCCTTCAGGTAACGCAAAATATGTTTGATTCCATTCCAATGACGACGGGTTGGTGCAGAAGTATATCTTGCTAATAAATTTACAGCAAACGAGATATCTGATATCGTACATTGTGTCAAATATAACAGTGCACCTATTGCATTCAAATATGGTACTTTAGGATCAAGTATTTGTTCGTCATCATTTGGTCGGAATGGATCTTTTTTTGGATAAAGTGTTCTTACAACCATGGGTGTACTTAATGGATGGGCATTATCCATATTGAATCTTTTTCAGAAGCTTTCAATGTATGCTGATTGATAAATCAATATGTCATTTGATTTATGTTCAATTTCCAGAACAAAATATTTTGTTTTTCCCAAATATTTCATCTCAAACTCCTTTTTCAAATATTCAGCAATTTGTTTAATCTCTTCAGGAGTCCTAATGATATTCATATTATCCACATAAACTGCTACAATGGCAATACCAGACCCTGATCTCTTAATGAAGATACATGGACATATAACATTATTCTGGTATCCTTCTTTTAAATAATCACTAAAACGTTTATACCACATTCTCCCGGATTGTTCAATCCATATAGGTTTTTTGTAACTTTATGGAATACAAGTTTCGAGATCCCAATTGATATGATTCAGGTAGTTTCAATCCTTCTGGGAGTTTCATATAAATATAAAAATCAAGTGATCCATATAGATATGCAGTGATTACATCCATAAGACACATTTCCAGTTTCTCAGAAATGGCAAGACTGATCAGCAATCGGAACGTAATAGTATCCATTATTGGAGAATAAGTTCATCAAAATCAATTCCAGGTATTTGGAAAAAACCTTGAGTAACAAAACGTGCTTTGTATCTCACAATTTCATTTCTTTCATTTCGTTTCTGAACGAATATCCATTTGTAACCAACTGGTTGAACATCTTCTGGTTTTTCATTATGGGTCCAAAAACTTTTCGTTTATTTTAGAGAGTTCAACTCTGCTTGGATTACTTCTTCCCATTTTTTCCAATCATGTCTATTTATGCATTCTTCCATACTACATGGCTCATGATCATCGTATAAAATATCTACTACCACTATGCAGGAAAATAGATCATCAACATTCATTTCATTTCTATTCCATATTTCTTGATTGAAATTTACAGAAATTTCTTCATTTTTTGATTATGATATTTCTTTACCATTTCCTCCTTCAGGGAGATTATTTTCAGAAATCTCAACAACATCTGAGATTTCATTGGATGTGGTTTTAGGATCCAGATCATTTTTCTTTCTTTTCCTTGAAACTGTATCTTTTGAACCAGGTGATCTACCACGCTTCTGGCGTGGGATAAGAGTTTCATTTGTTATCGTCTTTTGAAATTGTCCTTCTGGAACATTTACCCATGCTAGTACATTAGCAGCTTCTATATAAGACTTGGTTATTTTCGAAGTATCATTAAATGTATATGGCATTCGATTAGCTATCATTTGTAAATGTAGGAACCTTTGAACTTCTAGTTTGGGAGTACGTGGATCCATATGCGCTAATGTGGGAACTTTCCATGCTAATTCAAGTTTCTCTTCAAGAGAAATCTTTTCTTTTTCAAGTGGCGGAAAATTACTTTCATCAAATTGACAGTCAGCGAATCTAGCTGTAAATAAATCTCCTGTCAATGGTTCCAAATATCTAATAATTGATGGAGAATCAAAGCCCACATATATTCCTTAACGTCTTTGGGGTCTCATTTTGTTCTCTGAATGGAGTAATGGGTACATATACAGCACACCCAAGTGTTCTCAAATGCGAGATGTTAGGAGGATGCCCAAATACTAACTGTAAGGGGGAATATTGGTTATAAGTTGTTGGGAAAATACGAATCAATACAGCAGCATACAATAGTATGTCCCCAAACAGTCACTGGTAATTTCGAGCGCATTAATATAGTTCGCGCAATTATCTGAAAGCGCTTAATTAATTATTCAGCTAATCCATTTTGGGTATGAACATGTGGCATAAGATGTTCAACATCAATCCCTGATACTTGACACTATTCATCAAATGCTTTCGATGTAAATTTCCTAGCATTATCAAGTCTTATATTCTTAATAGGGTAATCTGGAAAATGAGCTCGTAATCGAGTAATTTGTGCTAGCATATTAGCAAAAGCAACATTACGAGTAGATAATGAGCATACATGGGACCATCTTGCGGATGTGTCTATTAAAACTATAAAGTAGAAAAGGGTCCACTTGGTGGATGAATGAGTCCACATATATCTCATTGAATTCTTTGTAAAAATGATGGAGATTCAAAACCTACTTTCGTAAACGATGGTTTCGTTATCAATTTTTCTTGGGAACATAGGATACACAGGCCCCTACCATTCAATAGGATTTTATAATTTCTCAGTAGATGCCTTTCTGAATTTGCAATTATTCTTCGCATCATTGTGGATCCCGGATGCCCAAATCGATCATGCCAAAGTTGGAATTTTAGGATCAGAGAACTTCTAGTTCTCAATAGCATGTGTTTCAATATGCCCGATGGTTGTATAATATAACCCAGATGAGGAAATAGGAAACTTTTCAATCACAAGCTTCTAGTCTGATTTATTCGAAATAATACACAAATATTTGACACCCTTTTCGTCAACTATTTCAATATTATATCCATTCATTCTTATATTTTTTAAACCGAGCAAATTTCTTCTGAATTTGTGAGAGTATAATGCATTTTCAATTTTCAATTCAGTGCTATTTAGTAACACAATTGAAGCTCTTCCGAAGCCTTCGATCAGATCTATTAGACCTAATATGGTATTCACTTTAACTTGAATTGGAATCAATTCCATAAAATATTTTGTATCTCTCAAAATTATATGGGTCGTAGCACTATCGGCTAAACATATATCTCCAGATATAACTAATTTCTTGATTCGAACTCATAACATTCACTTGTAGTTAACGGTTCCATCACCAATCAGGTGATCTATCCTCCATCAGGATCTTCAAAGAAATCAACAGTTTTCAGATTTGATATGTTGATAGGCCAATATCACCATCGCCAAAATATCAGCCATATTTGCTTCATTATTTTTTCTTTTTCTTGTTTGCGTCTCAACTTTTGATAAGCTTCAACTACATGTTTAGGGGCACGACAAGTTCTTAATTAACAAGTGGAAGAACCACATCTATAACAGGGACCACGATTTAACTTTGGTGGTTCCAGAACTTCTTTCCCTTTACTGGAACTAACATTGTTAGTATTCCACTTCTGGGGAGTATTTGGATTATTATACGGATATCCATAATCCCTATTATGGCCACGTCCCTGACCATTTCTAGATCCTCGGCCATTACCACGACCATTCCCACATCCATTTCCATAATCATTCCAACGCTTAGAATTACGGTCACGACCACGACCACGATAACCACGACCATGACCCCTGCCTGGATTTTCATTATAATGTGCATTCATTTCTGGGAATGCTTTGGTGCCAACAGGGCGTCTTTCACTATTTTTCAACAACAATTGGTTGTGTTTTTCAGCAATATCCAAATGTCTAATTAAATCATCATATTTTTGGAATTTACTTTCCCGATACTGCTATTGTAAAATTGTTTAGGAATGATGGAACATGGTAAATGTCTTTCTAACATTTCATATTCATTTTTTGTCTCCCCATACATTTTCAGTTTGTTCACAAATCAAATACATGGCTGAGTTGTATTCACTCACGCTTTTGAAATCTTCGAATCTCAAATTATGTCATTCATCTCGTACTTCGGGCACAATGATCATTTTGGCGATTATATCTAGAAATCAATGGTTGCCACAGATCTGAAGGATCAATGACAGTCATATACTGATTTTGCAAATCATCACTCAGATGGATTCAGAGTATAATCAAAGCTTTATTCTTCTCCTGCTCGGTTATTTCATTTTTCTTATCTAGATTTTTGTATAGATTTTGGATTTCAACCTTATTCCACAATCACTCAACCATCTCATATAATTTGCTCCAGAAACCAACAATGGCTCAAATTTGTATCGATTCATTTTTTGCAAAATAAGAACACTTTCTTTAAATTTCCAGATTTCCAGAATTCCATTATTCAACTTCAAGTGAATAATTGTAATTTTCCAATTTTCAAATTCACTATTTCCTCGTAACCAGAATCACAATTATCAAACACTTTCTGATCTAGAAGATCCATCTAAGTGACAACCAAAGAGTATACTCTTGCTGATAACGTGTTGTAAAAATAAAAATAGAGTATGGGTAGAAGAGAAGAAAATAGTTCAATATTAAATAGAAAGTGTTGGGATTAGGGTAGGCATAAAAACCGGACCCGACTAAACCGGCCCGGCCCAAACCGATCCAAATCTTTTCATCTGATTTTTCAAGTTTAATAGGTCTGGTTCAATCTTAATATGTTTAAAATCGGTTATATCGGTTCTGGTTCGGTTTGAGATTCTGAAAAACCGGCCCAAACCGAAACCGATTGAAGAAATAAACAATTAAATATATTGGTTATTGTGAACACTATGTGATAATTCTATTTATTTGAAATATGTATTAATTATTATAGTTATGCAATTCTTACACTATTATAAATATATATTTGAAGTGGAAGAATTGTATTTCGTGGGTGACAAGATGATAACATTGAAATGAAAACTCTTTTTAATTTATATGTTTGGAAAAAAAAATTCTTTATTGTTATTTTAATATAATATCAATAAAAATGTAATATGTTGCTAAATTTTTTATTTTGTTTTAATAAGATTTTAATGGATTTATAATATGTTGCTGTTAGTTTTTATTTGGTGAATGATGAAAATTTAAATTAGATCAATATGGTTAGCAATTTAAATTTTCAATGATGATTTTGGATATAAGATATTTGGAAATGTTTTAATGATTTTGTAATTTTGAAAATTTTATGAATATATTAAGAGTCAAATTTGAAGAAAAGAAAAAGCACGATATATCCAAACCGACAAAACCGGTCCGGTTCGGTCCGGCCCAATAAAAAACCGGACCGGCCGGTTTTATCATTTAAAATATATTGGGCTGGTCTCAACCTTTAAAAAACTGGTACAACTGGGCTTGGGACGGTATTAGGTAAAATCAGACCAAATCAGCTCATGTCCACCCTTAATTGGGATCAGAAAATAATCTGATAATCTTGATTGGATACTTCTAGAATATTGTAGATTGTGATATATTGAAGGAAAATATTATTGATGAACGGAGAAAAATAATATAGCAAAAAAGCAAACTACAGATTGTACATGAAGAAAAGTGATTGTCTCTATATTTATTCATTTTTTCAAATCATTACTATATATTTACTGCATGTACGATAAGTAAAAAGCCACGTATACAATATTCACAGCAAATTAATATTTCTAGACCATCTAACTATCGTATGAATTCATGAGATAAATCATACATCCATTCAGATTCAAAGTAACATTAATACTTCTGATTTTGAGTATCAGGTCAGTTGAATTTAGTTATGTTAAAGAAAATTATTATGTGTACTCTATTCTGTTAATTTATTTTATTTTCTTTACAGATTGAGATTGAAATTTCATCCAAAGATGTGGAGTAGTTGGATAAGCAATATTTTCCGAGAAGATGAGTTCTTATTTACCGTACATATTAGGTTAATTTTACATGTCCTATAAGTGTAGATTTGGATTGGATACCGAAAGGCCGGATTTTGGGCCTTTAATGTTGATTTTTGTGGTGGTAGAATTTTGGTGTAACCAATAGTTCAGAATATGAACTTTAGAATTAAGGAAAATTAAATAAAATGAATCGAATAAATTTTGAAAATTCAAAACTAACCAATTAAACTTTATTTTTATTTTTGAGCTACCTAAACTTTGATTTTCAAAAATAGATCATCGCACCTTTACAGATTCTCTTCACAGGCCACCTTCACATATTCACAGATTACTGTAAAAGGTCTTCACAGATTAGTGTAAAAGGTCTTCACAGAAGGTAAAATGGTCAATTTGGTTCATTTTTTAAAAGTGAAAGTTTGAAATATTATTTTTTGTAAAATTTTTAAAATTGGGCTATATAATGCAAATAAAAGATAAAATTAAAAAAAATAATTTCAATTATTAATATTTAAAAATACATAATAATCTCATTCTTGTAATAATTTTATATTAAAAATCACATTAGTTAATAATAAAAATAATATAATAATTAACATTTAAATTTGAAATATATGTTCAATTTTCAAAATATATATTTGAAGATAGCGTCGAACTCCCACTGTGACCGAGACAGTAATGAGAGGTCCAACCGCCATATTATCAATTTACAATTCAAGTACAATTTTCAAAAGTCTATAAAGTGTGGAGATATTTGTGGAAAGCTTTAACATAATTTCTTCACAAAAGAATTCACTATTTCAAATATTAACAATACAATAAAAGCGGAAGACTAATAATCATTTTATTTTCTCAAACAAGATTGTAGTCATAAAATCATATAGACAAGGGTTATACAAATACTCACCAAATAAGTAATCCTTTACAAACATTTCTCAAATATTTCATGGATTTATTTTACCATATAACTTGTTGGGATGCCTTGAATCACAAGGAATTCCTAATTACTTGGATTATAATGATTCCTATTTTGGAAGGATTTCCTATTTTGAATTAAGATCTATTTCCTTATTGTTATAATCCTTATTTGGAAAAGGATTTGGTTTTCCTAATTATGATGATTTGGTATTCCTATAAAGAGGAAATAAATTAGGAAAGTATATTTGGTGGTCACTATAAATAGAGTTGTCTCATGAAGAAGTAATTATCTCATCCCAACCCTCTGGGTGGAGATCAAGGATTGGGGGTCATAACCCCAATCATCAAGAGTTGGCGCCTCTACTACCTTCTAGGTATCCGAAAGTTGTCTGGCATAGATAGCACCATTGTTGGTACAATGGATGGTTGGAGAAGACGTTCTATCTCTGGCAATTTAATGCATCTCGTCAGGTTTGGTTATTCCTTCGGTACAATTGGTTAATTAGGCTATTGCTAGTCTAGGTAGAGTGCACGATAGCATTAGAGAAAGAGTGTAGTCTGAAAGACTTGTAATCCTTATTTCTCAATAGTTAAGTTGCTATCTTGGTGGAGTAGGCACATCGCCGAACCACGTTAAATCTCTTGTGTCTCTTTTCTACTTCTTCATTACTTTGTTGTTTGTTTCTACTTTGGTTGGTGCTATTCTATTTCGTCTATCCCTAACAAACTGGTATCAGAGCATAAGTTGGGATTAGTCATAGCATCAACATCATCAACAAAGCTGATTCATCATCTTATTGATTTGATCATTGAACTTGTGGCCTGTGATGAAAAAAGGATATAATGAAAATCCCTAACATAACTAGCATTTAAATACATATAAGTATAAGTACAAAATTAAATCCTTCACCATGAGAGCCTTAAGAATCATATGTCTTGCTTGATCAAACCTGTAAACAAATTTTTGGGAAAAAAAATAGAAAAAAAAGAAAAGAAAAGAAGGGTCAGTCACACACGTTCAGTTCGCATTTCATGTTCCCAACATACACGTACTAATGTTTTTACCTTCTCGTCAATATGCAATGATTTTATACACAATGCATTTCTAATAAGAGCATCTCTAAGCTCACTTTATCACATAGAAGTCGAGCACAAAAAATTCTGATTAATCATCCATGCTAGTGCAATAATCATAACATATTATATCACGCAAACATGTCCATTTCATGATTTACCAATTATTAAGGTTAATCACATTTATCATGTTATTAATAGTTGAATTCTAATAATTAATCAATCAAACGACATTTAATCAATCAATCATTCAAGGAAAACCATCAAGACATTCAATTAAGAGCCAAAACACATTTAGTCCAAACAACTCGACTCTAAAGAGACCTTGACCTAACGTAATATTTTATTACTTAGAACAAGACACCTGACACTTTTCTAATAAGGAACAACCAATCAATTGACAACCTTCCAAGGTTTACGAAGTTACAAAACTCAAATGTGATCAAATACATTTCGAAATATATTCATTAAAACAATATCCGTCATCCATTTAACCTTTGGAAAAGTAAAATAAATTGGTAGGAAATAACCCAAATAAATTATTAAAAGAAGAAATATTTAAGTGCATCCTCAAGAACTTAGGAATTCAATGAGTCCTTAGCTTACTACAAAAGTGTTTTGTTTATCAAAATCCTTTCTTTAAGAAAATTGATTATTTGACGAGAAAATAACACTCGTAAGAATATTCGATAACTTAAAAAAAAAAAGGCAATTTACAATCATATAATTCATTAATGGAATCACACCATCCTAAACAAGTAATCTTCAAGTTTACAATACCTAGAAAAACAAGATTTAAAATGATTAGTATCCTAAGAGGAGTTTTTGAAATTCAAGGGTGAAAAACAACCCACTAATTTATTTTAAAATAATAAATAAATAAAATAAATAAGTATACATTGAGTTAAAAAAAAATACAAGTGAAAATAAAGAGTAACAACATGCAACACGGTCTAACCGTATATGTCCACACTGTCAGTCTGGTTTTCTCCCATCAGGACTCAAAAGTAACAGCTCACATGGTCTGACCTTGTCGATCCATGCGAACCATGTAAAGCCCTGATTTTTGGTAAATTATATATTGGGAACTAAACTTGATAACAAATCCATAGCCGCAAATGGTGCTTAAATCGGATTCCGGATGAGGTAGAACGGAGGTTTTGAAGTTCAGGGTAAAAACTAGAAATTTTCAGGCACCTAGTGTAACGTCTGGCCCCCGCCTCCGGATGAACCCGAAGCGCGGTGGCAGGGCACCACGTCATTCACAATTGGTCTTAAGGCTGACCACTAGCCCCACAGACCACCATAACGGTTTGCAGCACGCTTTGTCCTCACTCACATGCTTTCCGGGAAAACTTCCCAAAAGGTCACCCATCTCAAGATGCACGCTTAACTTTGGAGTTCTCAAGTTGTGGGCTCCCGAAAAACAATGTGCACATTGGTGATATAGGTAGCAATTCAATTCCTTTTAACCATGTCTCAATATGGGGCGTTACATTCAACCCCCTTAGGACACAAGGTCCTTGTTGTGGTTGATCCACATCATTCCCAGAATCTTTACCCCTGCTAGACGAATGTCAAGGGCTCTTATGTCCACATGCACGATGCGGTCGCAGGGTTGTTCTGGATGAACCCGAAGCGCAGTGGCAGGGCGCCACGTCATTTACAATCGGTCTTAAGGCTGAACACTAGCCCCACAGACCACCATAACGCTTTCCAGCATGCTTTGTCCTTACTCACATGATTTCCTGGAAAACTTCCCAAAAGGTCACCCATCCCAAGATTGTTCCAAGCCAAGCACGCTTAACAAAGGTCACCCATCCCAAGATTGTTCCAAGCCAAGCACGCTTAACTTTGGAGTTCTCAAGTTATAGGCTCTCGAAAAACAATGTGTACATTAGTGATATGGGTAGCAATTCAATTCCTTTTAACCATGTCTCAATATAGGGTATTACACCCAGGCTGGTTTTTGAGCTAATTGCACAGCTTCAGAACACATCCGAATGACATCGGAATGTTACCAAATTTTAAACATATCATCTATAATCATCAAACAACACAAACAAACAATCCATTCGACAAGAAATTCAATCATTTGGGAGAACGAAACTGAACAAGTTGCCTATTTGGTCAACTTGTTGCAATAACAACACAAGTTAACAATTTTCAATTTTCAAGTTCTTATCTATTCTACCAATTCAATAAAAATTCAAGCAAAAACCAAAACTTACCAACCAAGTTAATATCATGTTAATTATCAAACATTCAATATGATTTCCCAAATCATAGTCTAGCCAATGAGGCCAATAAAGACCCATATTAACTTGACAAAAACACATTAAGATCACAACATTAGACAAGAGTATTGAACTAAGGGTTGGCTCACTAAACAAACATTCCAAGCATCAAGATCATGCACAAGACATGTCATGATCTCTTATTTAGTCAAGTTCATTAATCATCTTGATTATCAAGCATGTTCATATCAATTTCAATTTTTATTATGCATAACAACGTCATTTTGTTATGAAGTTCATTAGGAAGTTTTTCCTACCACTTAAACAAATTTTCCTCATCAAGTTCAAAAACACTTTCAAGTTCATTAGCAAGACAATATCAATACATCATCAAAATTTATCATCAATAACAGTTCAAGATCAATTTTTCAAGTCCTTTATCTTGTTTCATTAACCATAGCTCATTTATTCACTTTTACCTAATTCTTATAAGTCAGTACTTCAAATTTATAAGTCATTACTTCAAATGTATCAATTTTTACAAAAATGTCCATAAACAAAATAATAGCTTTGGAAACAAGATCAAGATGGATCGAAGTCTCAAGAAGGAAAAGCCCATAGGTGAATTGAAGTTCCAAGACGGTTCTATCACCACAAGATGCGTCGGAACCGTAAGTGAATTGTCATTCCAAAATAATAAACCCGTAAGAAAGACAGAGTCGTCACCTCATAAGTAGACTATCCACGCCTACTAAACCATGATATCTTCATTGATCGAAATACTTCTATCCCTTATACAAAAAGAACCAATTACGTGTAAACTATTACACATTCTACTTTAATTCTAAAATAATTTAGGATCTATAAAAAAAAAAAAAACACACACACACACAATGAAAATGAAAATTGAATTAAAGATATAATAATAATTTCAAATATTTAAAATATTGTTATTAAAATAAATTTTAAAAAATCAATTCGCATAAAGTGCGGAAGATTGCACTGGTTTATAAATATTATTTATTAGCACGTATCGTTGTATTATTCGTCGTGGTTTTTGATGATCCGGTGTTTTCGTCATTTCTCGCATGTGTGCTCCTCTTTTATTATATTTTAATAGTTGTTTGCCCGCGCGAAAGTGTTGTGGAATTTATTTCATAATTTTTTAAAAAATCAATTATATATATTTTTAAAGTTTTTAATTAATTAAAAATGTATATGTTAAAATTTTTAAATATTTAATGATTTTTTGTTTTATATAATTAAAAATTAAATATATTATTTAAATTAAAAATAATAACTAATAAATAAAAATAACGGTCTGATTCTAATTTTAGTTTTTAAATAAAATTTTATTTTTCATATTGTATTTTTAAATTGTAAATTTGTGTAATATAATTTTTTTTTATTTAATGAAGTATTATTTTATTTTATTTTATTTTGAAATGTAATATATTCAATTATCATGAATTAAAAATTAAAAAAAAATACAGATCAACCACTACTATTGAATGAGATGGTTTTCACTTGAGTTCAAATTTGAAATTTATATAAAATATATGTAAATAACAAAATAACCAAACATTTTGAACATATTGTTAAACAAACATGTTACCTTTGTTGAATACATTGATAAATCAATTTTTTTTTTCATGTTTGGATATCTTTCACATCCTTAACAGGTCTTCTTAAAACTCTTTTGTACTATGGTTTGACTCATACTTCGGCGAGGTTCCAAGGATCCAAAGGTTGATGATAATTTTACCATCTTGAAGAAAATCCTCAAATTAGCTACCCTATCTTGTAATTCATAAATTTCGGACAATCATAATAAGAAAATGTGATCACCTAAACTGGAAAACAACACGGATAAAAATATGCAGAATTTTTTTTTTTATAAAATTCAGTCACTCAAGAAACAGAAAATCCATTGAAATACAGGATAAAATCTGAAGAAAAAAAAAAGATTAATTATTGATGGAGATGAACCGTAAGATGATAAATCAAATCAAAATATAAAAAGAGATGAACCTTAAGATGATGGAGAAAGCGAATATTGGATGAAGCATAAATTTTAAGTTCATTAATCTATATATATCTATAAAGCGGAACTCTCAGCGGACCCCACAGAAATGACGTGGCACCGCTGAGAGTTCAGCGTTAGGTTGAAAAACACCTAAAATCACGGTTTTTGAAATTCAATCAAATTTTACAAATCAAAATGCGACATGTGTATTTTTTAAATAAGTTTTGATTGTTTTTCCTTATGAATCGATTACTTCTCGAAATTCAAAAAAAAAAAAACAAGAATATACTTACAGACAAATCTATTAAATCTACTAAATGTCTATTAATTGTGTGACTTTTCGATTTTATAACATCTTTTTATTTTTTATTCGTTTCGTGTACATTTCCCCTCATTTATATTTATTTAATTTATAATCATTCTCTCTGTATATATATTTCATTTCTCAACAAAAAGCAATCAATTGCATGCAGGTAAATAATCTATAGGCAAATGTTTATATTTTTTTTGCTACTTCTTCTTGATAAGGAATTGCAATAAGATATGCAAATCTTAAAATGTTTCTAATTTTATATTAGTTTTGATTATGTATTGTTAATATATTGATTATTGTTATTAGCTCTATATTTATAATTCTTAATTTTTATTATCTCATGTATTTGTGTTGTTTTAATGTAATTTTTTATTTTATAGTTTTATATGGAAATTTGTTGGCTATGTCACCATATACGTTGATTACGATGAATTAAAAAAATTGGTGAGTTATGATTTACTTCTCTTTGCAATTTTCCACATTTGTTCTATTTTTTTTTAAATAATTATTTTTAGATTTTAATATAAGTAAGTTATGGATCACGTCTTGAAAATAAAAATAAATTTCTTCAAAATTTTTAGTTTTTTTTTATAAGATTTGTGCAGTTTAAAATTTTAATTAATTCAAATTAATATTTTAAAATTATAATTTTTTCCTTTTTTTTTGTTTTCTTATGCAGATAAAGGAATGTCAAAGAAATATTGAAAGATGTGAAATTCTCGAAGAAAGTAAATGAAAGTGTAGTTTTTTCTTTTTTTCCTATGGACATAAATGTCAATAAATATTATTGAAAGAACTAGATAGTCTTGAAGAAAGTAGATAAAATATAATTTTTATTATTAATTTAAATAATAATAAAGTATTCAAAGAATCTTTATAATTTTTCTATTTTCTAATTAATAATAAATTATTTAATGCTACTTGTACCAAATTCTTTTTTCCAAATGATTTCCGCTTCTATATCAAAATATGATGTTGTGTACTAAATATTTCTATATGTTTTATTTTCTTTTCAATTATATTATTTTTTTTAATGCGGGTGTTTAAATTAAAAATAAAAAACTTAAATAGAGGAAAAAATTGGTGATACAATAACTTTTAATGGCGAGAAGAAACTATTGCGTAGTTGACAATTCATTTTTTTTTAATTAATATAATATTTGCTTAATGTAAACTTTTATTTAATTTGAAATATTAGTTTGAAATATTGATCTATAATTTTATATTAGCTAATTTAGTGATATATATTACATTTAAAAACATCTCTCCACGGTTGGATTTGAAGATATTTTATTTGAAACAAATAGTTAAATATTGTATTATTCTTAAAATAAAAAATATATTATAATCATTGTAAATTAAATTTTTATTTAAGTATAATATTTTATTTTCCAAAATGTATTACATATTTAAAGATTTATTATTTTATTGTTATTATTGTATTTATTTTAAGAGTAATGCTAAATGGATCAATTTGATCCGGGTCAAATGGAAATTTTAAAGGTAAAAAAATTTGTATGTCCTTATTTAATGAGTTATTTTAACTATTTCAATACATTTAAAAAGATTCACATGGATTTACATTATATTTATTATAGATACATATTCATTCTCAATGCTCTGTTTCATGATATTTTTTATTATAAAATTAATATTTTTTTTTGTATAAATAATTTTTACACTATTATTTATTATTATTATATTGAACAAATTATGGAAATCTTTTTGTTTAAAAAAATAAAAATATGCAGGTATATCATATTGAGATAAAAATAATATATTATTTAATTCAATCCACATAAATTTTATATAATAAAAAAAACCTATGAAAATTATATATGTAGGTATAATTTTAATTTTATTAATAATATATTTGGAAAATTAAAATTTATATATAACAAAAAAAACTACCAATTTATATGAATAATTTGTGATAGTCTCAGACAATATTCACTTTTAATATTTGTATTGAAAGAAAAAATTAAAAATATATAAATTATGATAAAATAATTAGTAAATCCAAAGGTAACTCACTAGGGCCCTAATCCTTAATTTTTTTAGAGATTATTTAAACAAATTGAATAAATAGAATTTGAACAATAAAAAAGTAAAATAAGTAATAAATCATATTTGATTTTTTTTTATTTAAAAATAAATAATAAAGAGAAAATTAAGTATGTTAAAGAATTAAATTTTTTTTGAAAATATTAAAATAAATTTATAAACATATTAATTTTTTTTTATTTTTTTAAATATTTATTTATATAAATATATTTTTATATTTTTAACTTAATTAATTTTTTAATATTAATAATTTTTATAAAATTAAAATAGTTATATTTAATATTATTATTTTGCGCAACGCGCAAGCAATTCTACTAGTTATTTCTATAAATAGGCTAAAATTTTAGTATTTGGATTGCATTAGAATATTAATAAATATTCAAGAATCAAATAAATAAATATTATTTTTAATTAAACATTGAATACTATTTGGATTGGATTAGATATTTGTATTTTAATTAAATTAATAAAAATCTATGTATATTATTTTTAAATAAGTAATATCCTAATTCAATTCAAATCAGTATTCAATCCTAATTAAACATTGAATACTACTTGGATTGGATTAGATTAGATTAAAAAGATAATTAAAAAACTCAAAACTCATATATATATATATATTTATTGTATGATTAATTTAAAAAATAAAAATTATTTGAATTGAATTAGGATATTAATTATTTAAAAAGATAATTAGAAAAATAAAATTCAAAAATCAGGAAAATATTGTATTATTAATTTAAAAAAATAGAAATTATATGAATTTGAATTGAATTAGGATATAAATTATTTAAAAAGATAATTAAAAAAAACTCAAAAATCAGAAAAATATATGTTGGGATGCCTTGAATCAGAAGGAATTCCTAATTAATTGGATTATAAGGATTTCTATTTTGGAATGATTCTTTTAGAAAGATTTTCTATTTTGAGTTTAGATCTATTTCTTTATTGTTATAATCCTTATTTGGAAAAGGATTTGATTTTCCTAATTATGATAATTTAGGATCTATAAAAATAAACCATGAAAATGAAAATTGAATTATAGATATATTAAATCAATAATAATTTTAAATATATAAAATATTATTATAGAAATAAATTTTTAAAAAATTAATATTTTATACATATTTAATTCTTTTAATTCAAAAATTCCATGATTATCTGTTTAATTTTTTAAAAAATAATATTAATTTTTTCATAAAAATTCAAAAAACAATATATATTTTCAAGTTGATGTAACAGTGGTCGTTATCCGCAATTTGTGATTAGATAGTAGAGAATTCATTTAACATCCCATTTTTAATTTGGTAATTTATTAATTTTACTACTTTTGACCACCTATCTCAACAAAATATAACCATTAAAATCGTTTCTTAATGAAATTTTAAGATTCGTTTTGAAAAATATTCGTATTTTCATTCAAAAGTTAAATAAAAATAAATAAAATTATTATTTTAAAAAAATTATATAGTACATTGATAATCTAAATTTGGGTGGATAAAAGATTTTACATTATTTATTTATTTATTTGGCATATAATTGATTTGTATGATGTATGGGTTGAATTATTGTCCCAATTGGGTAGTATTTGTTCTCTGCTATCATTCATAAATATACATTTCAAATAGCTATATAGAGTTGATTTAATTGCTTGAATACAAGCTACTTGAAATAAATATATTCGAAGAGGTGATCTTCTGCTTCCAATTGATTCGTTATCATAATAACATTCATATGATTAATAATAATTATATTGTTTTAACAAATTACAAATATGAACAAACCACAAATTGTTGTAATTAATTAATCCGTAAAATATTCCACCAGTATTTGATGTTCACAGTTCAAATTTTAATACGATCGATTGTCTTGTGGTAAGTGTTTGTTTGTTTGTGGTTGTTTCTAACATTATATTATATGATGGGTGATTTGCACACTTTTGGCCAGTTTTATATTAAAATTAAAATTTCTAATTTAAGTAATTTTTTTTTAACAAATAAACCAAGAAAACTTTTATACTCCTCCCATTAAAAAAAACAATTTAAAATCAATTTAAGTTATATTTATTTGTTTTAAAGATATGGAAGGTCTATTATGTCCTTTAATTTAAATATTTGAATTCAAAAATAATATTCACATATAGACCCCATCATATTTAATAAAAAACCCTTACAAAATTTACTTATGGTCCCTACACTAGGAAAAATAATCCTCAATTGTATTGGAAACCTAACTTTTACAATCTCAATTCTCCACATCCTTGGGACACCAAATTCACAACAAATTCACAACAAATTCATCCTTATTTATCCCTTAACAATCCATAGGAATGTCAGCACATAATTATCCACTACCTATCTAAAACTTCATCTTCCATCACAACTCAAAGATATGTTATGGTCTAGGGGTTTATGGGTCTTGAATTAATAATTTTAGAGTTACTTGTAACGTCATTATGGAAATTGGATAGCGTTTCGTGTTAATTGTATGGTATTGGAATGCAATTTGACGAGTTAGAGTTGAAACACCCAAATGTAGTTTTCCAGCTGTTTCCCAGTGTCCATGCCAGAAAACTGTCCCAGATTAACGCCATTTCCCGGTGTCCATGGCTGGAAATGTTTCAATTTAATTTCTGTACATTGATACCGTGACACATGCTGGTAAATAATTTTTTGGTTTCTAGACATCCATACCGGAACATAGGTGGTTTTTTACCTATTTCCGGTCATAATACCAGTATACAGATGGGATGATAATAATCAGTGATATCCATTGTTGAAGAGGAAAAACCATTTACTGGCCTCATACCGGATATAGGGTTATTTTGACTATTTCCCTTCCTTTATGCATGGAAACAAACATGAATTTTTTGTCAGTGATTTCCTAGTGTTAACACCTGAAAATAGGCAAAAATTACTTCTCTTTCCAGGTCTGTAGGCCGGGAAACGGCATCGATGCATTGCTTTTTCCTGCCTTTAAATAAATTTTCTTTTCCTTTTTCAGAAATAGGCTTGAAAAAGACACTAGTGTACTTCAAGGCGAATTAGGCGCAATGGAGGCACAAATAATACAGGTTCTCATGATGCAACTGATGGTGGGCTAGGTGACAGTGCCACAAAAACTACAGATGCTCCTCGGAAGCGACACCAACAAGTCTGGTGTGGAGAGTGTAAGGAGTTAGGACATAACATTCGCACGTGCCCAAACAAACATATGGAAGTTCCTGATTCACCCCAGTCTTCTTTACTTTAGATATGTAACTTTTGTTATGATTTTGGTTTAAGCATCGTTTATAAAATATTTTTTGTCGATTTTGGGTTGCTTGTTGAAATAGGTATTGAAATAGGTATATAACTGTAAGTATGATTTTGGTTGCAGCAATTTACTTTGGAAAAAAATATAATTGTATTGAAATAGGTTGTGTCCCTCTTTCAACACGTTGAAATAATTTGTAATTTGAGTTATTTCAAAAAATACCTCATTTTTTCAAACGTTTCACTTTGAGCATCCGATTTTGAAAAGTTTTGAAAATCACCCCCAAAATCGAAACCACTAGTAGTTTTGGTATTTTTGTAAGCGGTTTTGGTGTTGTATGAGTGGTTTTGAAATTCTATATGTTTTAATTTGGAGATTCAGAAATTTTTTAAAATCAAAAACTGATACAACACCAAAACCACTCACAAAAATACTAAAACCACTAGTGGTTTTGATTTTAGGGGTGGTTTTTCCAAAACTTTTCAAAACCGAGTGCTCAAAGTGAAACGTTTGAAAAAATGAGGTGTTTTTGGAAATAATCCTTTGTAATTTCACAGTGATTTTCCGGTCTTAAAAGTAGAAAATACACCAATATGACACACGTTTCTCGTTATTGAGGGTTAGAAATAGTCTAATATATTTCCTTATTCCAATTTACAGAAACTATTGTTATTTTTTCCTATATCCTAGTATACAAGAATTGAAACAGAATATTATAGGTTGTAAAAGTTTTTGGTGATTTTCCAGTACAAAGGGCTGGAAATATGCCAATTTGACATACATTTTCTGGTGTGGAGGGCTGGAAATAGGCCAATATATTTCCTCGTTCTAATTGACGGAAACTATTATTATTTTTGCCTATATCCCGGTATACAAGAAGTGAACAGAATGTTAAAGGTTGTAAAAGTTTCCAGTGACATCCTGGTATTAAGGGCTGGAAATAAGCCAATTGACATACATTTCCTAATATGGAGGGTTGGAAATAGGCCAATCTATTTCCTGGTTCCTCATTATGGAAACCAATTTTTCTTTGCTTGTATCCCGTATGCAAGCAGTGAAACAGACTATCACGGGTTTATAAAAGTTCTGATTGATTTCCTCGTATTAAGAGCCGCAAACAACCCAATCTTACATCCATTTTCCGGTATTCATGGAAGGAAATGGCTTGAGCTTTATACTCATTTCCAGATTTTTGATTTTTTGAAAATATAAATGAAACAGGTAGTTTTCCTCTCCCAAAACCGGAAATATGTAAATATTTTCACCATTTCCCAGTTCTAAACCATAGAAATAGTTTAATTATTTACTACATCTCGGTATCTTACCATGGAAACAAGGAAACCATTTTCACAATGAAATGTGTCCCGGTCTGTACCTAAAAAACTCATTCCCATGTTTCCATGCCTCCACACTAAGATACAGGCCAATTTTGTTCCGTTTCTCGGTGTTAAGAGCTGGTTAACATATTAACATGGCCATTTCCATGGTCTCATATCAGGAAACATTGCTCAAAATGAACTGTTTCCCGATCTAGATCTTAGGAAACCAATTACTTATTTCCATGCCTAAAACCGGGAAACAATGCTCAAAATAAACTATTTTCCAGTATATATCTTAGGTAACACATGTCTTGTTTCCATGCATACAAACTGGGAAATAAGTAAATTTGGGTTCAGTTTTCCAGTATGCTGACCTGGAAACTACGTTTTTCAACATTAAATGACATTTATTCCAACTCTAAACAACCTGCCACACCCACAACTACCATTAGGGAGCATTTTTTATGGTTTAACCTAACTCTCACATACCAATGCACGCTTTTAATGACCTGATTGATTTATAAGTTGCTTAATTTTGATGTTTAGTAACGTTAAACGACTAACTGTGGATGATTACGCTTTCTTTCACTTAGTTGAACGCAATTGTATCATAAAAATATGGTCATTGGAGAATTCGAAAACAAGGTGTTATGCATGACCTACGTAGTAGTATATAGTCCATCATATGCTACCCTTACATGTCCCTTGGAATGAACATCAAAACTCCAATTTATAAATGATCTGTGCTGGACTCCTTAGTAGTCTCAAGTGTATTTTAGCTTGTTTGGGTCTTAAATTAATCTGACAAATGTCATTTCCATGGTCTCATACCGGGAAACATTGCTCAAAATGAACTGTTTCCCGGTCTAGATATTAGAAACCAATGACCTGTTTCCATACCTCAACACCGGGAAATAGGTAAATTTGGGTTTTGTTTCCCGGTATGATTATCTTAAAAATATCATTTCGAGGTCCAGTTTCCATGCCTCAACATCGGGAAACAATGCATAAAATGAACTGTTTGCCGGTATATATCTTAGAAAATACATGTCTCGTTTCCATGCATACACACCGGAAAATAGATAAATTTAGGTTCAGTTTCCCGGTATTTTGACCTGGAAATGGGCATTTTGAGTTCTAGTTTCAATGCCTCAACACTCGGAAACACTTATATGTGGTTATCATTTCCCGGTATATTTACCTGGAAACATATCATTGCTTATCGATTTATAATTCATTTTCACCCATACATAAATGATACACAAATAACACAAGTAATCAGAATATTTTCAATAAACATAGTAATATTTACAACAAAATAAAATTATGTATTCTAACATTAAAAAAAAACAAAGTTATTTACTATAATATTAACAGCAAAAGAATGTTATAAACACACTAATATTTACAAATTCAACCACTATGATCACTCTTCCTTGTCTAAGTCTTCCCCATCAGTTGTAGAGATCTCAAAAATACAGTACGTGACCTTCATTCTGATTCAGTTTGCCTCTTTTATTGTGCTGCCAAACGACCACACCTTTGTCTCTTTCCAAATGTCGTGTATGTACTTACATACATATACCGTGCAGGAAGACTTGAAATTTATAGCCATTTTATTAATTTCAAAGAACACATTTCATAAATTACCAAAAATTCTATACTCACCCATCAGCTTGTACGGGAAGATGAAAAATCTTACTACCAACTGTCCATATCATCCACTCGTGCTTCTCTTGCTCTAAATTTAACTCATCCTTCACACTAATGAGCAATCTGTCCAAAATATTGACAAAATCCCGCAATTCTTTCAAGAGCATTGTCGACTCATGGGACATTGAGTCAAGCATGAGTATCTCTTTCTTTCTTACATTTTTGCTCCATTTGGAATGCAAGAGTTATACATAATGGACAACGTATTCTTACTTAAGCCATATAAAACATTATGTATTCCGACCTTTTCAATTATCAAATTTTTTGATCGATTTGAGTTCCACTGAGTGTAAGCATAGATAATCATCAACTTTTAGCCATTAGAAGGTACCTAAAATCCACTTTAAACATATCATATTCATAAACCAATCCATCCTAGTGTGTCATAACTTGATGGAGTTAAATGAGGCAACCAATAAATCATCCAAGTGTTATTAATAAGTGTTTAAGATTTTTGGAGTTGAAGATGATGCAATTAAATGTGGGAATTTGAAGTTTTCAGGTCTAGACACCGGGAAACAAGGCCTAAACTAAGCCATCCTGGCCCCAAAACATGGAAACCCCATTAATTTTCTAAATCCCATAGCTAGACATATTGGAAACTGGGACCCTTGTACCGGTACCGGTACCAGCACCAGAAAATGAATACCGAGACACAGGCAAAAAAATATTAAGTTTCCATGATATCAAACTAGGAAATAATTTGGCAAAATCTTAGATCATTTCGCTCCCTTAAGACCGGGAAATGTCTGTCAGAATGGCCCATTTCCAGCCCTTGAATCCGGGAAATAACTGAGAGCTTTGTCAATCCATTTCCCCTGTATTAATACTGGGAATCACACCAAATATCATCATGTTTTTATGATTTCATACCTGGAAATTATTGCTGGTCAGTCATTTTCACGGTGTGAATACCAAGAAATAGTACAAAAATGTCCAGATTCCATATGTTAAAAGAGGGAAACAAACTATTTCATGGTAATTTAATTTTTCCGAAATAAATTTCTACATTCAAAATCATACTTACAGCCAAACCGAATTCAATAATCAAACCATATTTGACAAAAACATTTGATAAACGATGCTCAAACAAACTCATAACAAAAGTGATATATCTAAAGTAAAGGAAATGCGGTGAGTTAGCTTCCGGATGGAATGGTATATTTGGAGGAGCTTTCGACTAGGGAGGGGGGTTCGCTGCTTGTGTCAAATCTTCATTTTGTGGTGATTCCTCTAAATTCGGAACTTCGATATGTTTGTTTGGGCACGTTCGAATGGTATGCCCTAAATCTTTACACTCTCCACAACAAACTTGAAATACACTAGTGTCTTTTTCAAACCTATTTATGAAAAAAGAAAACAAAATTATTTAAACGCAGGAAAAAATAATGCATCAAAGCAGTTTCCCGGTATGGACACGCAGAAATAGGAGCTCATTTGGCTTATTTTCCGGTGTCGATACCAGGAAATCACTGACAAAAATGCAGTTTGTTTCCACGCATAGACACCGGAAAATGGTATAATTTTGGACAGTTTCCAGGTATGGAACCCGGGAAATCGCTGAAAACATAAAATCGGGAACTTTAACCCTAACTCGTAAAATTGTAGTCCTATACCATACAATTGACTCCAAACACTATCAAATATCCATATTGACGTTACCATGAACTCTAAAATCATATATTCAAGACCCCTACACCCCTACACCATAACATTAACATTATCATGCTCAAGAATAAAAAAACTTTAAAAACATACCTTTGAGTTGTGATGGAAGATGAATTTTCAGAAATATATTGGAGAGACACGTGTAGATATGCTTATGAATTGTTTAAGGGACAAACAAGGTTGAATTTGGTGTTCCAAGAACGTGATGAATTAGGATTGTAAAAGTTAGGGTTCCAATACAATTGGGGTTTATTTTTCCTATTGTCTAAGGACCATTAACAAATTTATCTTCTGGTAGAATTGGAGAGGAAATTTGCGGAACTAGGGTGTTGTACGGAGTGAAAGTTGAAGATGAGGTCTCTGCCGGAGAAGTAGAGAGTGGAGAGGAGGAGAGACCAGATGTCAGAGTAGTGAACGTTGAATGTGACGGGGGAGGAGATATGGTTTTGGATTCAAACGGTTAACATAGGGGTAGATTGGAAATAGGGGTGGATTGGAAATTCTTATTTGTTTTTATTTTTTCTATTTTTTGGATTTTTTTTTAATTTTATTTTTTAATATCAATGGTAAAATAGTAAACTTGGTTCATTTGTTGCAAAAAAATATTTATAATTGTTTACTTTTGAAAGATTTCTGATGTTGGGCTAAAATAAATATTTTGATTTTGAATTGACCCAAAAGTGAAAATTATCAATATATATATATATATATATATATATATATATATATATATATATAAAGCAAAATAACTCAAAGGATGGGTAAGTTTACCATACTTGAGAATTGGATACGTGGCCATGTTTTTCATTTGTTTTCCATTTATAATATGCCATGTGGCATGTCAAAGAATATTGATAGCATATTTAATGGCATATCAAAGAACATTAACTCCATTTCTCTTTCTCCTCATGCTTTTCCTCTTCATATTCCCGGAACATTCATTCTTTTTAATACCTCTCGCTTTTTCTCTTCCAATCACTTTCTCTCTTCTAATCAAATAATCGTTTGATTAATCATTCACAATTGAATTTTGAGACAGTGACAGTATTGCTAACAGAATCGGTCTGCGTGAAACCCTGTTCCATAAGTGTTACTTTTTTTTCTTTATAGATTTTTTCTTTGGTGATTTTGGATGGTGTGATTTCTGTGTTTTAGAAGAAAAAGAGTGTGGATGATATTTGTGATAATAGGAGACGGGTCTAATTATTCACCATAATCGAATTTTGAGATAGTGACAGTGTCGTCTCAAATTTTCTATCGCAACTAGAATCAGGCTCCGTGAAGCCTGCTGTGGTAACATCCATAATTCTCCTATCTCTTCAAGTATTTCTCTCCATCTCATGCGACTGATCGTTTCCCTTTTGAAAACCTAGACGTTAAAACACTTATAACTCTCTTCTTATATCTCTCTGCATCTTAATCAGAGTTGTTTCGGGTGGTATCACTTATTCGAATGATTTGATTTTGCATCACCTATTTCAGGTTTGATATTTGAATTTATGATATTTTAATTAGTTTGGTTTCTTTTGTCTGTACCTTCACATTGATTGAATGCTAGAAAAATTTTCAATTTGGGTTTTAATTGTTAATGTTTTGCTGGGTGTTTATAGGTTTTTATTTTTTATTTTAAATCATATGAGTTATTTTATAGATAATATTACTGTGAAACTGGATGCAACTTTGTCCCTCCGCATGTGATACCCAGTTTATAGTTCTTTAAAAATTTTGACATTGTTGATATCGGTTAAAATTAAATTTAACTAATGATTGAAGTCATATACTTGTGAAGCATTAGGTGTAGATGTATTCATAAATGTAGTTATTTGTTGTAAAATAAATTGTATAGTAATTTTGAGCAAGATATCACTTACATTCGCAGAGGAGGTGTTGAGCCATAAGTAAATTGGTGGGCTCTTAACATGTAGTGGGTAAAATTCGACGCTGGAGACTATATGCGGTGGTATTTCAATGGTGTGTTTGGCCATTTTTTGTAGAGCAGCAGACACGGCTGCAATGAGTGGGGGATTGGGATGGATATTGACAACAACATGAGAGAGGAATGAAGTGGAGAGTCTTGTGAGAAAGCTGATTGAAGGTGAGAAAGGGAAGATGATGAAAGAGAGAGCTTTAGAATGAAAGACAAAAGCCGTTAAATCCATCTCCACTCCCTATGATTTGTGTTATAGCAATCACCATGAACTCATCAATCAACATCTTTTATCACAAACTTATTAGTAAGACACTATTAGTATCTCACGAGTGTTGCAGATATTGTGGGAGATTCTCTTGTGTTTTGTTTTCACATTTTTCTATTTCTCTAATGTAACTTTCAATAATTAAATTAAATATAAGAAGATGTGCCACCAGCTGATGATGTGGTTGTAGAGAGTGAGAGTGTAGAGTTTACTAAGGAGGAAGTTGATGAGCTGTTGAATGAGAAACCGAAAGCTAAGTACTTTGATCTTGAGGTATGTTTTGTGTTGGTTTTATTATGATTGTGTTTTGGATTTGGTTAGTGGTGTTGGTGAGATATGGTTGTTGGCTAAGTTGGGACACGCGGCTGAGCATAATAAACCGCTAGAGATTTGTGTCAAGTGCATGAGAATCATGGTTCAGAGAAGAAGCTTCAGAGTGAGTTAAAGTTAGTTGTTAAGAAGTGCTCTGATATAGGTGTGAACAGTTTCTCTCTATTGTTTATGTTGCTTTAATTTTGTTTTGTTGGCCTATGAACTTATTTTATGTAGAGTACCTATGGAAATAGAATATTTTGCTGTATATATGCATTGTTAGAGGTGGAAATGAAGAATAAAGAGGCAAAATTCAATGACATTATTTCACAATTACGGATCGAAAATGATTCGTTAAGGGAGAAACTAGTAATAGAGGAATATGAGGAAGTAGGTAAGCATATTCATAGCTTGCAATTATGAAATTAGCAAGGAGAGTGGTGATAAGTGTTTAGTGGAAGTTAATGGAACTGATTTGAACAAGCACTATGAATGAGTTGATAATAGTGGTGGGCTTTTGAGGACTAATTTTCTTTGGTTGATTTTCCTTCATAAGATGTTGTTTTTTATATAGTTTTTTTTTTTTTTTTATCTCTAAGCGTCATTTTGTACAGAACTTCCAATATAGTTCGATCTAACAATTCGACATAATAAAAATTGTTTATGTGAATAATGATATGGTAATTTGCTCTTAACTGCATAGTGATGAGCTAAGATTTTGTTTAACATGCCCCAATTCAAGTACATTGAGATAAAGAACTGCAACTACTATATCTTTGACTCGGATTTTGCAACTAGCTTAGGTGTTGGATCATTTCTGCTCCTTTGCGCTAGTCAAGCTATTATTATCGTAGCAAGTAGAGGCTTTTAGTGTAGGAAGGCTTTGAGTCCTGAAGGTTCAAGAGCTTGGGCAATAATCCTTTTCATAGTCCGCTGGTAAGTCTAAATGTTTAAAACCTAATTACTTGATCAATGTTTTGCATTACTTCAGATATTGTATTACTTGAGTTTATATAGTTTGTTTTTTCTGTATGCCAAGTAATGTTCATCATTATCTTCTATAGGGGTGTTCTTGATACCCTATATTCATTAATTTGCTTACTTTAGCAGTTTTTTTTTTTTTGGAGTTTTACTCATGAATTCGGTTGTTAATAGATAAATATTCAAACTTATATTCATGCTCTGTTCATTGTTGATATACTCTTTTATTAGGTATAAACTCACATGTGGCTTTTGGTTCTGAAGATTTGGATGATTTTGAACAAAAAGTTGGAGGAATTGATCAATTTTCATTCTATCTTTATAAACTACAGTACAAGAGAGTTGAAGCTTGAAAGTACACTACAAGTTTTATTTCTTTGAAGCAATTGCGGACAAACTCAATGTTAGTTTTAAAGTTGACGAGAACTATGCAAAGCAGCACAAAGAACTGTTCTATGATTTAAAATAGTCTGGAACTTGACCTGCTTCAACTTTGTTCTGAAATCATAAATTTTACACAAGAAAATTTAGCGCTTGAGACTGAAGAAATCAGAAATAGTAAGCATACAATTGGCGATCTTATTGAAGAAAAGCAGTTTTTAATGGTGTCCTTTTTATTTGCTTAATAGAATTAATATACTACTACTATTATTATTTTATATGATTGATTGCGTAATTAAAAAATAGTAGGAAATAAAATTATGTATTTATATAAAAATTCAATAAATATATAAATAACTACTATAAATATTTATAGTTTAAATAAATTAAAAAAAATAATATAGATTATATTATTATTTCAAAATCAAAATTTTAAAAAGTTTAACCAACAAAAATCATAAATAAAAATAAAAATATTAAAAAATAAAACAAAGTAAAATATTAGTTATAAAGTTAATCAAATCAACAAGCAAAATTTGAGCAAGTATGAGTCTCAGACATAAATTTAATATAAATAAATATACTATAATTTTATTTAGTATTATTTTATAAAATAACATATTTAAACCGAGCAATGTTTACTAGTTTATATATAAAAGAGAAAAAGACATTTTTCGAATAAGACAAAATGATAATTATAATATTAACGGTAGTTAATTTTTATATTTTTTTTAAAAAGAAAAAAAAAAGAAAAAGACTGCGGAAGCTCTGGAGACACGTGGCATATAACGGCCAACGAGCATACATATTGTTTTCTACTTAAGAGCAAGAGGTCTCACCATTCGCTTCACTTTTTCATTCGTAGTATTAGTAATAGCAGAATTCGTTTTCTTGATAATCAAGATTTTGCGACCCTCTCTTCTCTCTCTCAGTCTACACGAACGTTCTTGTTTTTGGTAAGTGCCTGCCGATTCTTTCACTGAGAACTCCATTGTTGTTTTCTTCGTTTGCACTGTGATGATGATTTCTCAAGTTTATCGTTTGTGTACTACATTTGTTGTTTGCTTCGTTTGCATTGTGAAGATAAATTGACAGACATGTGGATCCAGATCTGGTTTTTACGGCTTTTCTTGTTTGTATCATGATGATAACATGGTAAATTGATAGTTTCGCAAGCTTTAGAAGCAAGATGTTGTTTTTCTCGGTCATTTGTTTAACTACATTTGTTACTGGCTATGGACTAGGTTCTAGGGCTTCGTGATGATAAGATAATATGTGAAGAGCTGGTGTTGTAGAATCATTTCACTAACTGCACGGCTTTTCTTGTTTGTATCGTGATGATAGCATGGTAAATTGATAGTTCCGCATAGTTTTATGAATTAAGTTGTGATTTTTCTCAATCATTTTTCTAATAATTACATTTGTTAATGTGGATTAGCTTGCTTCTAGCGCTTTCGCTTTTATCTTGAATGTCATTGCTATATATGCACACACGTTCTTAGTGTATGTTCACTGTCTGCAGAAATGGAGGAAGGATTGTTTACCCGTCGATACATATGAAGATACATGGGCATAATTGCCTATTCATCAACAATTTTAAACAAATTCAAACGGCAAGTCTCAAAGAATCCATATTTGGTCCACTTGCATTCCTTAATGGAGTTCTAAGAAGTCCATTAGCTCCCGACAGTTCTTCTTCAAATACTGTAACTACTCAGACATCAAGTTCTACGAAAAGAGAAAGATCCAAAGATCCATTCCCATTGGTATTGATGGTGTATACTAGGGCCCTAATTGACTGCACTACTGCCCCTGCATCTAGAATGATGCTAATGATGCAAACCGACGAGCGACGCATGCTTTACAGTGGATATAAAGATTGCTGGTCCTTAACAGTCCATACCCAAGGTTACCAATCTCTCTGGAGAGGAAACTATGCAAGGGTGATGTCAAACGTTTTCCTTAGCTCGGTAAGTAACATTTCGACAATGCTCCTATAACTCTCTCATAATTTACAGAAAACTAACACCTGTTATTTCAACCGCAAAACAGGACACAAGAGGAGGCATGGTCAATAGTGTTTTGAAGGCATTTGCTTGGGACAGCAAAGAAGAAACTGGAATTCAAAAAACTTTAGCAGCAGAATGTCTCTCTGCTACAGTGACTCAACTGATGGCCCAACCCCTGCTCTATGCAGAAACTAAGATGGCAACTGACCTCACACTTGAGGGGAGGCAGAGAGCTGGTTTAATTGATGTACTCAAGAAAACCCTGAAAACTGATGGTATTGCAGGAGTCTATCGTGGATTCGGCCTCGGACTTGGGGCTGCTTTGGTAACTCGTAGTCTCTTTCAAGCCGAAATTTATTATCTGCACAAGTATGGCACAGAGGTTAGACTTCGCTTCTATAGCAATTTTACATATAGATAAAATCCATATGGCTGATAGTGTATTTTTTCTATTGTAGGTTACTGATCCAGCTTATGCAATTCTCACTGTTGGACTTCCTCTTTCATTTGATTTGATTACGTTCCCAGCATTTACTGTCATGCGAAGAATGATGATGAGATCAGGAGAGACCAACAAGTGTTCACATGCATTTTCTCAGATAGTCAAAAATGAGGGATTTTTCTCACTTTATAGAGGAGCAGATGCCTTGGCCATTGCACAGTTCATTTCAGCGGCCGTGTTTCTGACATTGCCTAGCTTTCTTGAAAGCTTTAAAATCTCTTGTGCGGATAATAAACTGGAGATCAGCTGGAAGAAAGAAGGTGGGAATGACGGGGTTAATGATGGCAATTGATCTGAAGATGCTTGTCTGGCCTAAGTATGGGCTTATTCAATTGTAATTCGTTTTTACTGGTACAAATTTGATTCTGATTTTACTTTTGTGTCTTTGAAGGAGTGGGCTGGACCTGATTGATTAGCCAAGTCTGTAAAATCCATATCAAATATGGGCCCTGAACTGATAAGAGTGATAGATGCAATCTATGTTTTGTTTTCCAAAAATATACTCAAACTAGTCAAAGTTTAGGAAATCCCCCAAGTACTTGTTCAGCATTAGTTCAATTTATCGCGTTATGTTGATCATGTTATTGTAAATTTGTTGGACTATGTCCATTTATCTTTGTCTGAAACTGGCCACGAGAGCATAGCATTACATTAAGTACTCTAGTTTATGTTAGTGTAGCAAGGACTCTCACTAGGCATGTCAAGCACTGTGCGGAGTTCTTCGATTTCCCAAGTAGGTATGGTTGGATCTCTATGGAGTAGCCATTCTTTCTCCTAGAGGTACTGCAAAAGTGGCTGTGGTTCTTCTCTCAAGTCGGTCACGCTGCCACAACCATATGGTGTTGGCCTTTGGTAACCACGGAATGGAAGACTTTATCCCTTCTTATTTCCTGACCTTGTGGAAAACCTGATTGCAGAGATGGGTTTTCAGTTGGCGTCATGCGGTTTAAAGGTGCTGGAGCTCGCCACTTGGAACCACCTTGGCCTTGAAAATTTGTAGGGGGTCTGGGAGCGTAATAATGAAGAGGCCCCATGACTGGTTGTTATTCCACTTCCTCGGAAAGGGATATTTCCGTCCATGAAACTAGGAAGCGGAGAAGTGTACGGACCAGGGGCTGCATTCCAACTTTGGACAATTGCTTGAAAATGAAGGACTTGCGAATGTATCTGACCGGTTCACAGTCTCTGTGCTGTTGAACTCTGAAATGCTAGGCTGTTGAACATCAGTAAACCAGCTAGCATTCTCAGGCAACAATGGGACAGTTGGTACTGGAGCTGAATAAGGAGAAGAGTAATGGGTGCTCACAAATGCTTGTCCAGAGCTAGTGACAGAATCATTGCTTCCACTATTTCTTCTATGGGGCTCAATCTGGGTTTACTTGTATCATTTCTTCCTTTTTCCTTATCGTTGTTTCCAGTTCCTCTGTCGAACACCCAAGCACTCAGCCATGGAGGACCAGCAGATATGGACGTTTGGAACACTGGTTCGAATGTAAAAGAATCATTTTGGGTAGGGTTCTGTGCTATGAGGAGTGATGTGATGTGGCACGGCGCAGACGTTCATCAGGAGGAACTGATCGCTCATCTATGTCTTTTGGAGACTCTGGTTCCTCTCCATTGCTTGAACTATAAATTGTCAAAGGCTTAAAGACAATGACTTCTTCCTCTTCAGTTGCAACAGATTTTCTGTCCACACAAACACCACTTCCATTTTTCCTCAGAATCTGCTCATAACATTTATCAGTGCATGACATAGTCAGATCACTCACTTTAAATTCGCCCGCCCGTGGACTCCTCCTGACTTGCTTCTCTCCAAATTTACATCTGAATTGGTATAAAATTTTGCTACTGTTTCATCATACACTATCCACTTCCGAGCTCCGTTAGATCTGTTTGCGACTTTGATGGCAGCATTTACAACACCAGCAGCTCTACAATCATTCCCACTTTGGAAACTTTTCTCACGTCCACAGTTAGTTGAGAAATCTACCATCTTCTGCACATAAGTTATGGATTAAAGAGCTGTTCTTACTGGAGATAATACCTCAACCTTGACTTTTAACTGCCTTAAAAGATCTGAAAGCGCACCGAAAAAGTAAGAGATAGCACTCTCACATTTATCATCAGCCCCTCGTGCTTCTACTTCATCAATCTTTCCTGGCAGTCATTCTACAAATACAAGAACAGCTGGTAAAGGAGGGCAGCAGAACACAGGATTTGACTTCAGACATCTATCAATAAGACGTCCCGTGAAAATAAATGCAGCAGTCAATGAAAACCAGACCACTCAAGCTGGTGCATATCATCTTTATCTTCTCTTCTTAGCTTACTAAGTAAATCTTTGATGACAAAGATGAAAATAGCAACCACCTGAAGAACTCGAAAAGGTCCTGTTCTAGCTGAATCTGTAACTCTATCAGTATCTAGTGAGGCTTTCAGTTTTTCATCATCTAACTCCGTCATACCATCCAACTCTCTCATCATACACGCAAATGCAGAAGTGAACTCCCTCAAGCTGCATCATCTGTCATATTATAGTGCAGCAGGAAACATCGGAAAGACAAATAAAGTTCATTGCTTATTCATTCAATGCAGAAAGAGACTCGAGAAAATGGTGGTACATTTGCGAAAATGAATATCTTGATTTTAAGAAGAGAAAACTTATTGTCCTGATAAAAAGTGACCACAGATTTGTATCAGAAAAACAATCGTCACTTGTTTGCGATTTGATCTCGTCACTGTTTCTTTCAGAAGGATTCAAGAAGTCAAACCAGGCATCACTCATATCAGCTGACCCATTCTGCAATACCATAACAAGCATTTGAGTACTGCCAACAATGGGACAATCAGACACCAAAACTTATAACGATCAAATACAACAGAGAAAGCAAAGAAGTCACATCAATGCTTACCCTTTCAAATAGTAATAAGAGGTTGTTACCAGCATCTGGGGAAGGTTCTTTAACAGCTAAACTTCTTACACAGCAATACAACGCTGTAAGATGGTCGCCAACATAAAATGCCAATACAGCCAACTATGAACATGAAATACACAAAAGGGTTAGTAAAATTAAAAATAATAAAATGACATCTTCTGCAGAGATTCATCTAATGTTTTTAATGTTCCCTTTAACAATGAATTCGACATATTTGGCCGTATCCTTGTAGCTTCCAAGTAATGGGAAGCTGCAACTGATCAGTTTTGATCCTGAGAACCAAATTTTTCATACTGCTCCCTGTACCTGGCAAGATCACCAAGACAAACCAGAAACCGGTGGCACAAAAACTGGCCTTTGCACAATTTAGTCGATTCAACAGCATTGGAATAACAATCTTCCGGAATTCCATAACATCTTTTAGCTTTCTCCATAAGGCTCTTGTAGAACTCCATTGCTTCCGACAAGAATGATCTGAATCCTTCTATGTGGCTATCATTGCTTTTCTGCATGTTGGCACCACCTTTTGGCATTGCAAAGGTTGAATTATTCGAACTACCAGAACTTCTTTTGATCTTTTTGCGAAAATCATCGATGTGCTTATAATGAAGCTTCCAAATAGAATATTCAACATCTTGAAGATCAGCAAGATTATGATCATTTAGGATGATCTTCTCATATATTGAACAGGCTTTATGGTACAAATCTTTGATTTCAGAGCATAGTAAACCTTTAGAATGAATCAATGTCCATGGCTGTTTTTCAACATTAACAATCTGAAACCAATACATATGCAATCTTGAATTAAGTGAACAAGAGGCAAAGAAGTGCAGACAACCAAAGCCAAAATATTTTACCTCAACAATGAACTTTGGTTTTCCCTTCTGTTCTTTAAGCGAATTAAATGAATTATTACTCATTTTTACAATTGAAAAACTTCGTCAAATCTGCTCATAGCATGAAGTAGCCACCTGACAATCAACAAAGAGGCACATTAGCCAAATAAAGGGAAAGGAAGACAAAAACCACAATTCAATTAGTAGACTCAATAATCAGAATTCTCCATAGCAAGATCAAGACTTGTACAAAACCAGTAAGACCATTTACCACATTCAGCTCCAAAAACACTTTTTAGTTATTTTTAATGAAATTGGAAAAGTAAGGACATACTTTCTAACATGTCCTAATTCAGACCGGATAAACATAGGTCACAAACAAATCAAACAACATTAGAAATGTAATGTTCCCCAAAAGTCAACAAGCAATTTATATGTGAAGTGAGTGTCACAGAATTATCTAATCAAACACCAAAACCTTAAGAATCCACTTAATCCTTAGAGAAGATCAACGAAGAGTTGCAAGAACCAAGCAACATACAGTCCCAAACTTAAACCTTTGTGTCAAGTACCAGTCCCAAATTTATCCCACACACAGCAAATCATAGTAACTAAAAAAATAAATCAAAGAAAGAAAGCAACCATTTACGCTTTAAAAAAAAAAAATAATAATTAAAAAAAAAAAAAAAAAAAAAAACTGATAAAACCCACATAAACCGAAAGGTCAAGAAATTAAGAAGAGAAACCCAAAATAAAACTTCGCACCACTGAAACCAACCAAAACAAACATCATAATCAAAATTTGGAAATATTCCCACCCTAAAATGGAACGATAAAACATCAAAAACAACAGAGAATTATGCTCACCAGTTTGAAACAAAACAACCATTAACAAGAATAGAATTAGCAAAATAAGCTTGTTCAAGGTAATTAGCAAACTTACCAACAGTATGAGCAGCAGAAACCAAAGACAAAAACTATCCAAGCAAAAGAGAAAGGGAAATAGAGAGATAGAAAAAGAAGGTGGAAGAAGAAAGAGAAGCAAAGCCACCTGTACTGTTCTGAGTTGTGAAACAGACAAAGTAAAAGGTGGCTGATGATGATATACTAGAACAAAGACTCAAACTTTTCTCTTCTTTGATTTCCGAAGAAATAATAAAATCTAACACTTTCCATGAGGGTTTTGCAAAACTATCACCCTATTATTAATAACAGTCTAAAGTAACACTCATAGGTATGATATTACTTAAATACCCATTCTACTTAAATACTCAATCGGTTAGTTAACTCACGTGGGTTGTTTTACCTTTTACTAGGTTAGGGTTTAGTTGGTAAACGATTGAGTTCATTTGCCACAGTTCGAAGTCTTACACAAAAGTTCAATTCTACTCTCAACAGAAGTGTTATGCAACAGTCAATTTAAAATGTTACAGAGTAGAAGGTTCAACACAAGAAATTCATTTGATGGTGCTGTGTTGGTAGAACTGGAGGGCTTAGGTGGGATTGAAGTAGTAGGTGAAGAAGTGGGTTTTTGATGGTGTGCAGTAGTTGAATGACTGTTAACAATTCCTTTGAAGTTCAAAGCTAGGGAGTTTTTGATGATCAGGTGAAGTTGTCCGTGAATCTTCATCTCAATAGAATACATACCTCTCTTAACTAAGTTTTCTTGGTAGCAAACAAACAGTTAAGAGAGAGGAAAACAAAATGAAATGTACAGTTCTGGATAATAGAAGAAAACCACAAGAATAAGTGATATCTCTTCTTGAAAAAGAATTATTTTCCCTCCATGTGACGAATGATTTACCTAACCCGGTTTTGCATGAAAATTGTGTGAGTGAGAAGGTACACTGGAAAGCTCTGAGACACAAGGTAATAAAACAAATTAGACACGTAGAAGGAGTTTATGGGTATCAAGGTTGAAAAAGGGATATGAAATACTGTTCCATTGTTAGTATTACACAAATTCAACTGTATAGTTTAGCGGTGAAGTCTACTATAATTGGACTCTTTTGGCTTCTCTACTTTAGAAAGTTCATATTTATAATTATTTTTATCGGTCCAATTTCAAAATAGTTTATAAATAAACTTTTTAAATTTTACTTTATAGATTACACTTTAAATTATACTCTTTTAATTTTAGAAATGATTAAATAAATAATTTTGATAATATTAAATAATAATTAGTTTATGGTATTACTAAATTGCTTTGACCATCAGAAACCCGGTTTAGCAGGGGAAACCTATTAGGGTTTGATAAAATTTGGTATTCAATATATTAATTCTTATTTGGAAGCTGAGAAAGATTTGAAAACTCTTTTGGAAGTGAAAGATTTGAAGACTGTTTGAAAAGTATTATATTTAACTAGGAATTGTTTTTATGGCTTATTAGAATTACAATTAGGAGAGAATCTTTTTCCTCTTTTTAGGAATTTTAGTAATAATAGGTTTCCTAGTTTATTATAATTTACTTGGTAAGTAAGTTATTATTCACTATAAATATGATGTTATAGTCTTCAATTGTATAGACACAAATGGAGAGATCCTGAGTGCCTTGTGAGTTTCTTTCTTGTGAGCTTGGAGTGAGGCTTGTAATTGGGTTTGGGTTAGAGAGTATTTTCTGGTTGTGGATGTAACATCTTTTGCTACATAGTAAAAATCTCTGTTCGTCCTGACGTCCTTGGTTTTTTCTTGTTTTAGGTTTCCACGTAATCCTGGTGCGTTAATATTTCGTTTCTTGTCTTTTATTTTGTTTACTTATTATTGATCGAGACAAATTCCGTTGCGACGAGCCCGATTTTCTTAACAAGTGGTGTCAGAGCCAAGGTTCGTGTGAGTTTCGATTGTTGAAGTAAACATGTCTACAAGCAAGATGTACACCGGAAGATTCGATGTGGAGAAATTTGATCGAAAAATCAATTTTGGCTTGTGGCAAGTACAAGTCAAAGATATCCTGATCCAACATGGATTGCATAAGGCGTTGAAGGGAAGAACAATTATGGTAGTCTCTGAAAGCTCTGGTGAAAAAGAAACTGGTAAAAAGAAGTCTGAAAAGTCCGAAAAGTCCTTGATGAGTGATGATGAATGGGAGGAACTCGATGAGAGAGCTGCAAGTTTGATACGACTATGTCTGGCTAAGAATGTTCTCGCGAATATACAAGGAACAACTTCTGCAAGAGAACTTTGGGGCAAATTTGAAGAGTTGTACCAAGCAAAGAGCGTCGACAATCGGTTCTACCTAAAGGAACAATTTCATCTGTTGAAGATGGATGAAGGTACGAAGGTTTCTGATCATCTTGCAGAACTCATGGGATCATCTCTGAGTTGGAGTCTATTGGAGTGAAGATTGATGATGAGGATAAGGCGTTGAAATTGATCTCGTCTCTTCCTGATTCATTCAAGTATATGAAACCAATTCTGATGCATGAAAACTCGACTGTAAGTTTTTCAAAGGTTGCGAATAAGTTGATCTCTGAAGAGAAAAGACTGAAGAGTGAAAATAATAGCACTGATAATCAGTCAATTCTGATGGCTGGAGAAAAAAATGGAAAGAATGGGTACTCCAAGAAGAACATCCTGTGTTGGAAGTGTGGAAAAAAGGGACATCTGAGGAAGGATTGTAAAGGAGCATGTTTGGCAAATGACTCCGTTGATGGAGATACTACATGTGTCTCCTTGCTAGAAGTTGATGAATGTGACTTCCTCTAAAGAGAAATGGGTACATCCTCATGGCAGGTCGCTAACCACCATGGTACCATGAAAGAGGATGTAGTACTTCTAGCGGCCACAAGTTTTGTACATGGACATTGGACTGGCGTTAATGCGGTTGTGTGGTGGATAAGATGTCGATGACTGATGAACTTTCTTAAAAGCCAGTTAAGGAAGTTGCATCATGATCTAATCTGTAAGGGTTATATCGACATGTGCCGAAATAAATCTTGGGATGGATCGTTTGATGGTTCCTAAATGTGTATATCTTTATGGTGGGATATGATGGCTCGATGTAAAGTCATGATTGTCATTTAAGGGATGCAAGTTTAGGGAATTTTTGTCAAGGGGTGATTTTTTAGGGTTTGACAAAAATTGGTATTCAATATACTAATCCTTATTTGGAAGCTGAGAAAGATTTGAAGACTCTTTTGGAAATGAAAGATTTGAAGACTGTTTTGGAAGTATTATATTTGACTAGGAATTGTTTTTATGGCTTATTAGAATTGCAATTAGGAAAGAATCTTTTTCCTCTTTTTTAGGAATTTTAGTAATAATAGATTTCCTAGTTTATTATGATTTACTTGGTAAGTAAGTTATTGTTCACTATAAATATGATATTATTGTCTTCAATTGTATAGACACAAATTGAGAGATCCTGAGTATCTTGTGAGTTTCTTTCTTGTGAGCTTGGAGTGAGACTTGTAATTGGGTTTGGGTTAGAGAGTGTTTTCTAGTTGTGGCTGTAACAATAGTGAAAATCTATGTTCATCCTGTCGTCCGTGGTTTTTTCCCGTTTTGGGTTTCCACGTAATCCTGGTGCGTTAATATTTCATTTCTTGTCTTTTATTTTGTTTACTTATTATTGATCAAACAAATTCCGCGACGACGAGCCTGATTTTCCTAACAAAACCGGTCTTTTTCTGGTTCAATCAATTGCTCGTCCAGTGTCGTCTTCCTCCTCTTGTTTAGTTGATTCTAGAAAAATTCACCTTTACCTCCGTTATTCTTCAATCGCGATTCTCTTTCTTCTTCAAAACCCATGAATGAATTACATCGGTTCCTGCTCTCGTTGATTCAGTTTCTCCACTTGCGTCGTCTTTCCATTTTGTTGACAAAACTGGGGCAGCGAATTCTTTCATAGAAAACAGAAGAACAATGGGTAAGCAGTTGGAAATCAGGTAGTTGGTTGAGCGAATGAAAGTGTTGTGGAAACAGACGCACTTTTCAATTTGCTTTTCAATCTGCGCTATGGAAGAATCAATTTTTTTAAGGTAAGCGTTCTAGGTTAAGCTTCTTTGATGTTAATTAATGGCGAAAAACTTCTTTGCACGCGTTTTTTATAATGTTTATGTAGGCATTGTTGTGGTGTAAGTTAATCTCATTAAATAATATATCATATTAGTTCATATTGATTTATTTGCACTTAAATATAGTTATGTAGGTGTATTACGCAGCAGTTTATAATTTTGAAATATCAGATTCATATTGTAGATGTATGAAAATCATAAACTATTCTTGATATTTTAGTCTCCGTATAAACTACTTCTCCATTTATGTTATTAACACTGTTGTTAATCTGATATACTTCATTTCTTCAGTTGTGATCTGCTGTTAAACTGTTTTACGTAAAACTTTATGTTATTGACTATATTGATATTTACTAGCGGTTTGTTTGAAGTGTTGTAGATAATAGGTAGTGTTATATTAATCTGTTGTAATTTTATAGGCAGTTTTCTATTGTAATTTTATCTGATTGGATAACACATCCTCGTAGATTAGTATTGTTATTATGTTTGCGACTGGATATAGTTCTGTAGATGTGGTAAGCAGCATGTTATGTTCTTCAAATAAGTTTTCATGTTTTAGGTCTGCACAAATTAATGGTGTTAATGTTGACATGAACTGTTACTTCATTCTAGATTTTGGTGTTGTTGTTATTATGACTTGCTTCTTCCTTTTCATTGCTTTGAATCATGAGTATTGATAATACTATATTAATAATATTTGATTACAGTGATATGTAGATATGTATCTATGAAGGGCTATTGTATGAATTAAATAAGCATGTTGGCTTGCATGTTGATAACTAGATTTGGAACTTTGGATGTTTAAAGTACATTAAAGTTTTGGCTTTGTGTGATCTAGACTAAAGTCCATTTTATCATTACCATTAAGTAACTAAGCATTATTTTTCTGTGTTATTGAAAAGTCATGACAAGAGAAAGAGAGGGTGGTGGAGCTTTCTTGTGATTGACATATTTAGAAGAAAATGAGTAAATGATCAGTTTCTTCACCCGTACGCCAAATCTCTTCAACGTGATTATTTGTTGGTGTTAATATTGCTCTATTTGTCATATTATCACAATAATTAGAAGAACCGGTAATATTTGAAAGTCGATAAGAATTTTCAAAGAATCATTATTATCATAAGGAATTATCTTATTACTTGGAAGCTTTATCTTTTTCATCACAATTTATTTGTTCAATTCCATTACCTATTTGTAGTAAAAAGTTACTGAATGTTGGATCTAATTTAACTCGCATATTAGGTCTTCATTATAATTTTTCTAACAAACTCCATAAATGTGATTTGACTAAACTTGACACAATGGTTTGCTGTCTTGTTACTTTTGGAATGACTGGCAAAATTTGTCAAAAATCTCCGTCAAATACTATAACTTTACCACCAAATGGTAATGAATTCTCATTTATATATTGTCACATCATATTTAAAGCTTCCATAATATTTTTTTCTCCACATCAGAGTTTCATCCTAAATTATTAATTTAGTAACTTGTAATAGTTCCGCCACACTATTCTGTTTCTAACATTACATGAAATATCATCATCGTTTATTAATGGAATTTTAAATCGTGAATGTGCGGTTTGACTTCCTGATAAGATAAATGCTGCAACTCCAGAAAAAGCAGTAACCAGAATTATGATATTTTTTAATTTAATTGCTGCAAGAAGTACTTTGTAAAAAAAATTTACCGATACCCAAGTCCATCAATAAAAAAAAGGGCATTACTAAATACTGCATTAAATTTATTAATACCGCAATTAAAATTCCAATTATACCCACCTAGATGAGTTTATAAAGAAAAGAAAATCGCAAGTTCAATGATAGAGGGTAAAGAAAAAGAAAAGATGTTCTGTGTTTTAATCTGAAATCTCATTAGAAAGCAAGGAAGACGTCCAAAGATATAACTAAATTCTCCGAAATTTCATTCTTTAATTACTCAGAAAACAAATCATGTTCAGTCTTCCAAAGTTTGCAGCAAAGAGCGATATCATGGAGGCATTAATTGATAAGATAGATGTAAACCGAATTCGTGCAAGAGTTTTGAAATTTACCAATATCATTTTAATATTGTTGACCATCCTAACACTTACTTCATTCATTATTGTTGCTTGAATTACTTCCGTGGATGTTTTATTTGATTATATGGTTGAAGAAAAAATTCAAACGAATTAAGAATTTAATTAAAACTATACTATTAAAATTCTGTATTTGAAGAAAAAATTCAAATGAGGTGAGATGAAAAGATAAAGAATTTTATTAAAATAATTCTATTATTCAATACTAACTTTTTGATGCAATTATGTTAAGGGTATAATTGGAAAGATATGGCACTTTTGTAAAAAAAATGCTCCTTGTTTATTTGAAAGAGCTCTTTCTAATATGATATTACAGGCATGTTCAGGATTAATAATATGACATGCTTTACAAAAGCTCCATTACATATATATTTGGATTCTATGAAAATAAATTTCAGTATTTGGACTTTGGATTAATAATAACAATAGAACATTTCGAAGAGGTGGAACGGAAGCATGAATAATTCAAGTCACATCAACTCTTTTAGTACCATTGCATAAGAGTAACATTTTGGTTTCCAAATAAAACATAAAATCCAGTCAATTAATAATGTGTACCCTCACCATCTATAATTTCTGAGTCTCTCTGTACTAAATTCCAGCCTATTTCTCAAGAGTTTGGAACCAAATTTGAATGTTTTAGTATACCACTACTAAACATCAACCGAAGTGATACAAAACATGTCTACTCCTGTCAAAGCAATGAAATTTCACCAAACCAACTCTACTTGTATTTCTCAGGTTCAACCCCAAACTAAATTTCATTAGAAAATATTTGAATATAAACAACTGCCATAATATATTTTACTCTTAATCCCCACTCTTATTCTCACCATTTTTCCACTTGACATCAATAAAATAAAGCGAATGCTGATTCCTAACATAGGATCTGAAGCCTCCCAGAATGCTTGGCAGTATTAGCAGTAGACTTGTTGTCATACAGTGAGCAAGGACTCGGGCACTTGCTCCTTTGTAAAGAGAAAGGAATCCCTCATTTTTCACTATTTGAGAAAATGCATGGAAACAAGTTTTATACTTGGTAGTCTCTCCTGATCTCATCATCATCCTTCTCATAATAGTAGACGCAGGGTGTGTAATCAACTCGAAAGAAAGAGGAAATCCAAGCCCAAAAATTATTAGAAGAGTAGGACGATTAACCTAAAAAAAGAAATCATCAGATATACGGATCACATGTTTTTGTTCCATAAGGGCTAAAAGTCTAACCTGTGAGGCACTCAGCTCATGCCGAACATAGTATGATTCTGCAAAATAGAGAGCAGCGTTAACAAAGGAAGATACAAATCCAATGGTGTATCCACGGTAGATTCCTGCGATACCATCTGATTTGATGGTTTTCCTGAACACATCAATCAAGCCATTAAATTGTCTCTTGCCACCATTAATTATGATATCATTTGCCATCCTTGTTTCAGCATATAAAAGCGGATGAACTAAAAGTTGAAGTCCAGCATAAGAGAGACATCATGCTGTCACCAGTTTAGCTAACTCCTTTTTAACATTATCTTCTTTCTTCATGTTGTCCCTAATTACCCCGAAAATACTCTGCCTCAGTCTTCCGTCCTGTTTTACAGTTCAAATAACAAGCGTTAGTTTTGTGTAAGTGATAGGAGCATTGTTGGATAGTAAATTACCCAGTCAATGATGTTTGTCATGATGCGCATCGTGTTTCCCCTCCAGTGGGATCTAATGCCTTCGTTCCGGACAACTTTATCAAAGCAATTTTCCAAGCCTCTGTAAGGGTGATTTAGTCGACCTGACTTGATCAACTCACTCTGGCTTTGCATCATCAGCATCACTCGATTTAAAGGAGCAATTGTAATCTCATGAATAATCTCTTCGAGAGTCCGGTCGACAACTGGTCTTCGTCTTCTTTTGGTAGAACTGGAGGGTTTAGGTGGGATTGAAGTAGTGGGATGGTGTGTAACAGTTGAATGACTGTTAACAATTCCTTTGAAGTTCAAAGCTGGGGAGTTTTTGATAATCAGGTGAAGCTGTCCGTGAATCTTCATCTTAATAGACGGATACAGGCCTCCATACTCCATTTCGCCTAAGCAAACAAACAGTCAAATGAAATGTACAGTTTTGGATGATGGAAAACCCCCAGAATACATACCTCTCCAATGATTCTCTTGAGCGACAGCTGTACATAAAATACTGAATTGCTTGAATTCTGGGAGGAAAAATGTCAAAAAAAGGACTCTGTTTAACGAATGATTTACCTATCCCGGTTTACATGAAATTGGTGTGAGTGAGAAGGTACACTTTACAGCTCTGAGACACGTGGTAATAAAACAAATTAGACGACGTAAAAGGTGATCATGGGTATCAAGGTTGTAAAAATGGATATGAATAGTACACTCACGTTTGCTTGTTTGTTTTTTAATCTTACTCTTAATTGTTTTATTTTTTCCCTTTTCTTTTAAATCTATTATACTTATATGTATATTAACTATTTTATCCTCTATGAATTTTGATCAAATTATTTTCATTTAATAAGTATTATTATTTTCATTTAATAAGTATTGTTCCAATTTAATTAGAGGTTAAAATATGTTAAAATCAATTTGATTTTAAAATGATTTTTTTAAATATCTTTTTTAAAAGTTATCGATTTTCAAAAATATATTTGTAGATGTACGTACCGCCTGGATTCAAGTAGATAGAACCTGAACCAATTTAGAGATAGTTTTGGAGGTCAAGTACAGTTGAAACTTGAAATCATTAAAAAGAGATGTCTGAAAGTCAATGGGAACACCGATATGGTGTCTGTCGTTGGCATTCCAACACTAAAGTCAACGAACAATATTTTGAGTAGGTTAAAAGATGAAAATAATGCTACATTGCTTCAAACCTGAGTGTTGCTGAGCTGAACAAGGGTTAATTGGTGCTCCAAATTCTCCCATTTGACTGCATGGAATTTATCCAGGCAGACAAATGCTTTTCTGCTGCGAGACACTTCCATTTTTAATTAATCATCAAGTGACGCAAGTGGTGGCGTCTTTTTGGTTTAAGAGGTGCTAGAGTATGTCATGTCTTGTTAATTGCACCATTTTATATTATTAGGATTTTCGCAATCAGTTACTAGCACATTTGGTTCAATCGGCAGGTTATACTCATGCACGACCTTTTTCATTTTACTAAGGACGCCCGATTTAGATGCCTGGGTGGACTCACTATTAATAGGGCGTGGATCGTGGTTCTTGTAAGGGTCAAATCTGTCATTTACCTTCTTTGGTCTGCATGTGTCTATTTTTCCGGATGATTTTCCCTTTGAAGCGGCAATATGCGCGGGATCTTCATCTAGTTTGATTTCCTGATTAGCCATAGCCAAGACTTCGCCAAAGGTTTGGGGTTTGTAGTCCGATATCATGGTATGCAGTAGCAATAAAGGATCTAATCCATTCCTAAAAGTCTCTATAGTTGTGGAGTCGATGCAAATCAGTATCTTGGTCTGTTCGTCCACAAATCGCGTTACATAATTTCTCAGGGTTTCATTTTCCCGCTTTACCGAAAAATAGGTTATCTATTTTTAAGTGGAATTCCTTCCTGGCTGAGATTTTAGTGGTGAATTTATCCACCAATTGTGATAATGATTTTATAGATCCGTGTGGTCAGTCCAAGATCCATACTAGAGCTGGTCCGACCAGACTGGCGGTGGAGTATTTTGCGGTTATTGTCTCCCGATCTTCCTTAAGAAGGGTCACTAATGATATTTCCGCACAGTATTCTGTAATATGCTTATTAGGGTCTGAGTCTCCTCGGAATTTCGACAAGAACTAAGGTAGTTTGTTGCGCGGAGGCAGCTCTACCCCTACTATCTGATCTGAAAATGGAGAGAGGATATGGAAGTTCTTGACATGTAGTTAAAAAGGTACCGCTACTCCAAGGATCGTATGGACCAAAGCCATGAATTTTTCAGCTTCATTGGCTGTGGCTTTTTTGAATTCTTGGAATTCTTCCCACATTTGATCTCGAAACCATGACGGTGGATCTCGCGGACTTTACTCTCCCGGTCTTCTTCATTTTCTTCTTGTCTTACCTTTCCTTCGATGTCTTTACTGTCCATGTCATCAGACTCTTCATAGACATCATGGAGCTTTCCTGCTAACATAATATTTTCTACCTTGTTCGCACGTTTTCCTCTTCCAAGTATCGCATGCGCTCCTATAGCTTATGGAATTGTTCAGCGAGGATAGTTTTGTAACGGCAAACCCCCACCTGGTAGAACCATGGTTAGGAATCTGACGCCACACAACAAATACGGAAACAAAACAGTCGAATAATTCAAAAATCCAAAAAATAGTCATATAGTCCAAAAGTCCAACAGTCCCAAGAAACATAACAATACTAATGTCCAACAATGTCCAATACAACTCCTGAAGTAAAAGTCCCAAATACAATCCTTGAATCAATGTACGAAATAACCTAACAGTAATAAAAATAGAATGCTAATGTATGTCGTAATCCGTAAATGAGACAGCGCCTAATCAATCGAAGTACCTGCACTCAACCTGGGATTTATTCCCAAATTACAGAATAGAAAGAGATAAAAGAAAAATGTTAGACTATGAATTAGTCTAAGTTAGCACTCACATTCCAACATGCACATACAGAGTGACCTAGACTCGGCTCTAAACATGGGAGCACACAATGCAAGGCTCTACAGACTCCCTAGAGTCCACTATATCAGTCAACATACCAATCATCCTACCAATCAGCAGTTTATTGATTATCTTCCTTTAGTCGAAGCCAAATTATCCATTATCTATATATTCAATCAAGTTCAGTTATCATCCTAAAAATAGGCTCCTAAAAAGTTCACGGTCTAGGCTCCCAATATTCTTATAGGGCATTAGGATTACGTCTTCAGGGGTTCCGCCATTAGAATTCCGTACCTAACAGTTTAAGTCCGGTTATTTAACCTTTAGGATTATAGTTACAACCGACCGAAATATCAACCAGTTTGTGATAACTTAATTAAGTCCAATTCAGGCATCAATCACAGTTCTTTACCATCAATTAACAGTCTATTAACACAAACCAACAACCAGAAACAGATTCTTAATTAACAGTTTAACCAGTTATTTAACAGAATTATGCCCAAAGCAGCTAACAGTGGAAAACGAGATTACAGTAGCAGTAACAGTATGACCGAAGCCCAGTAAACAGTATCAGTATAGTAGTTTCAAATACAATCAGTATAGGCACTTCAAGCCAATTATTTCAGTAGTGAGGATCCTCTATCCCTAGGCATGCCATATATTCTACCAGTAGACTGATTAAGGGCAAAACTCACAGTTTCGTTTGTTTACCGTTTAAACCAGATTTATTAAGTACCAGTTATCAATTTCAGTGTATGAGTGTTATAAAATCCGAGTACAGTGAAGTCTTATTTCGTTAATTTATTAACTTAACAGGCAGTTTATCATATTCATAATCATCGTTAAATAGGGCAGTTTAGGAGACAGTTTCACAAATCAGCAATACACGACACGTGCATAAACAACCAACATACAACAAACATTATATCGGACCAAAAAAGAACTACTAACCACGACGGCAGAACCAATAGCGAGGCGCCTACTCCTCAGCCCGAGCAGTTCCTTCCTCCTGACCCTCTGCAAACAGAACCAGTAATGTTAAATCGCGAATTTCAGGGTTCCAACTCAACCAAAACCCGACAGAACAAGGCCCTAACCGAACCGGATAGACCCTTCCAAGATACGGAACCGATTGAAAGGTACGAGACTTACCGAAATGACTCAGACTACAATCTACTGCAATCTGCAACGCCTACCGCACAGTAACCTGATAGAATACGCCCAACTGACGGAAACACCATATTAGTGATTGGAAACAGAATAATAATACGAGATTCGCGAGTATGACAGAATGAATCTTTCCAGAATTCGGAACCATAACGGAATCACGACGGAACCCTAACCGAAAATAGAATCACAGAACGAAAACCTAGGTATAGAAACAGATTATCTGAGTTAGAACACGTGCATGATGACGATAAAGGAATATGCGATCGAAAGAGACTTACCGGAAATCTACTGCGGCGAAAACCCTAGCGAACAGACGCTCTGACTCTCTCATGGTTCTCTTAACTCTGAAAACGTGAAGGAGGCAGGAATGACTCTCTAGGGTTTAATAAGAGTCTTATATGATGTCAAATAATGAAACCCCCTAGAATTAGGAAATATTACTAATCGTACCAGAACTTCTAACAATTATCATTAAAACCCCTAATTTCTAACCCCAAGCTACTAACCCCTAAAACGGTCCGTTACAAGTTTTCATGGATGTTGTGATTTCAACATGTACCATCTTGCGGATCTTAGAATAATGACTATTGTGATTATTTACATCAAGCATCGGGCCTTACGATGGACGCCAAACTGTAGACGTACGGATCTACAGCCCGGATTGAGGTAGATAGAATATGAACCGATCTATAGATAGCCTTGGAGTTTGCACAGAGTTAGAACCTGAAATCACTAAAGAGAGGTGTCTGAAAGCCAATGGACATCGGTGTGGTGTTTGCCATTGGCACTCCGACTCTCAAGTCAACAGATAATATGTTGGGAAGATTAAAAATGAAAATAATGCTAAAGTTCTTCAAACCTGAGTTTTGATGAGCTGAACAAGGGTTGATTACTGGCCGGAGTCACTTAAAGCCACCAGAGTGGTATACTTTCAAGAATACTAGTAGGGAGTTTGAACATTCGAAGTGCAATCCCTTCAAAGGTCTCTTGAAGGCGTATTTATAAGCTTTAGGGACGAAGCTATTAGGAGGTCGCTGAGATAATTCCGAAATCCTCGCACCTTAATTCTTTATAGAATTCGGGATTTTGTAAAGATCGGGTCAGCTTGGTTATATCTTTTGGCCGCTTGGACGTTCCAGCCCATTCAGCTGAGGCTCGAGTTGCTTGGTACTGTGGGCTTTACAGCCTTAATAGGCCAAGGGCCTGTTAAGTCCGGTTTAGGTAATATGGCTTGTTATGTTTAGTTTAGGCCGTATGACCTGTTAAGTTTGGTATGGGCCTGGAGGCCCGTTTCTCCTTTTATGGCCGAGACTGTGTGGCATGCAGACTTTCATGTCCGGTCCACTCGGTTTTAGTAGCCACTACAATACCAAAAATTTTCTTGGAAAAAATCCTACATTAACTATATTTTATAAGTCCTTTAATTTTTAATAATATTATTTTGTTAATTGTAAGTATATTATTAGTAATGGGAAAATAAGGTTGATTTTGGTGTTCTAAGAACGTGATGAATTAGGATTGCAAAAGTTAGGGTTCCAATACAATTGGGGATTATTTTTCCTATTGTGTGAACATTAATAATTTTATCTTCTGGCAGAATTGGAGAGGAAATTTGCGGAATTTGGGCGTTGTACGGAGTGAAAGTTGAAAATGGGGTCTCTGCCGGAAAAGTAAAGATTCGAGAGAATGACAGACCGGATGTCGGAGTAGTGAACGTTGAATGTGACGAGGGATGAGATATGATTTTGGATTCAAACGGTTAACATGGGGTAGATTGGAAATTCTGATTTGTTTTTGTTTTTTCTATTTTTTGGAATTTATATTTATTTTATTTTTTAATATCAAGGGTAAAATAGAAAACTTGGTTCAGTTGTTGAAAAAAATTATTTATAATTATTTACTTTTGAAAGATTTCTAAAATAAAGATTTTGATTTTGGATTGGCATGAAAATTATCATTTTTTTAAAATTTTAATATTTTCATCATATAACACATTTCAAATATTTTAATTTTAATATATAATTCTTAATTATAATAAAAAAAGTTTTTTTTAAAAGTTTTTAGTCGAATAAAATATTTTAACAATTTTAGTTCTAATTAAAAATTCAAAAAAAAAATAATTTTAAAATTTTAAACGAATAAATAATAATTTTGATATTTAAAAAATTCTAAATTTTTGAGCAAATAATACATTTTAATTTTAAGTGTTTATTCAAATAATACCTTTTCAATAATTTTAATCCTAATTAAACTCACAAATTAAATATATATATTTAAAAAATTGTATTTTATTTTTAACCGAATAATATATTTAAATTATATCCTATTTGAATAAAATATTCAAATAAAATATAAAATAATAAAAAAATAAAATACAATTTGGATGTTTTAATAAGAAGAAAATAAGTTTTTTTTTTTATAAAAAAAAAATAATAACAATTTTTTGGGAAAATTATATAAAATAAACCAAATAAAGTTTAAAAATTTATAACTAAACCAGTAGAAGTTTATTTCTATTTTTAAGCCACTCAAACTTTAATTTTCAAAAATAGACCATCACATATGTGAAGGTTCTCTTCACATACCACCTTCACACATCAGTGTAAAAGATCTTCACTGAAGGATAGAATGGTCAATTTGATTCATCTGTGAAAAGTAAAAGTTTGAAAAATTACTTTCGTAAAATTTTTAAAATTGGATTATATAATGTAAATAAAAATTATAAAATAACAAAAATGAAAATAAACTATAGCCAAATGGAATCTTACATTGTAACTACTGTTTAAAAAACCAAACTTATTTATTGCTGTTATTTCTTCAAAACTCACTTGGTGAGTAATTTGCCCATTTACCGACCCCAGTAATAAAACAAATTAGACACGTAGAGAGACTTTATGGGTATCAAAGGTTGAAAAATGGATATGGAGCAGTGTTCTGTTGTCAGTCTGTTCTCTAGGATAGATGTGGATTACTTTCACAATCACGTCAACATAGTAGTATGTTTATTTCAAAATCTTAAATGGACCGACTCATTCACATTTAGGCCCATCTCTTTGGATTAAAAACATAACTATAAATCAGTCAGTCCAGTCCCATAAAAGCCCATATTAGTCACAAAATTACCACATTATCAGACATTCTGTAATTAAAACACAATCTGTCATGCCAAACTAATGAAATATGGAATGTTTGGGATTACTTTTACTTTTGATTTCTATTAGTATAAGAAGAGAAGTGGAAGCCATTTTCAAGAAGCTAATAATTTTCACTTCATCTGGAAGAGTTTTTGGGAGGGCAGGAGCACTTCTACCAGTTACCCAAACACGAAACAGATTTCAGAAGCCAAAAACCAAAAGCCAGTCTATCCATACCGGCGGAAAAAAATAAAATAAAATAAAAATAAAAAAACTCTTGAAAGTTCATTACAAAATTAGTATTGTGAAATATGAATGTACCAGTATGATATCAATGACCATCATTACTTTCACTCTCACTTTTCTTCCACCTAAGGTTGATACTATAACAAGATTCAAACCTTCCAATAATGCTCGGCAATTTTAGTACTATACCCAGTGAAATAGACTCTGCAATGACTCGGGCACTTGCTCCTTTGTAAAGAGAAATGAATCCCTCCTTTTCAACAATGTGATAAAATGCATGAAAACAAGTCTTATACTTGCAAATCTCTCCTGATCTCATCATCATCCTTCCCATGATGGTATATGCTGGATATACACTCAGCTTAATAGAAACAGGAACTCCAAATAGAAGCATTGCAAAAGCCAGAAGATTAACCTTCAACATAAACAAATACATTATCAGGGATATGAAATGAGGAACTATATACGTATTGTATATTTTTAACATGGCTAAAGAGAAGTCTAACCGGTGAGTTCCATGTCTGACGATCAATATAATACATATATGCTCCCAGGAGACAATGATTCACCAAGGAAGCCACAAATCCAATGCTGAAACCACGGTAAACTCCTGCAACACCATCTGTTTTAAGGGCTGTTCTAAGAACATCAGTCAAACCATTGAATAGCCTCTTGTCATTGGAAGAAGAACCCTTAATTATGATGTCATTTGCCATCCGTGTTTCTACATAGAATAGGGGATGAACCACAAGTTGAATCAGTGCACGGGAGAGACACTCTGCGGTCAAAATGTTGGCCAAAGTCTTATCAAGATTAATATAGTCCTTGTTGTTGTCCCAACCACAGGCCTTCAAAATACTATTCCTCATGGCTGCTTTTATGTTCTGTTATGCACTTGAAATAACAGTGTGTGTTAGTTTCCTGTAAATTATGTGAGAGAGAGTGTTGTTGAAATGTTAATTACCGAGCCCAGGACAAAGTTTGACATCATCCGTGCAGTGTTTCCCTTCCAGAGAGATCTGATACCTTCGTTCCTGACAATTGTAGCCAAGCAATCGTTAAAGCCTCTGTAAGGACGTTTTAGTCGACCTGACTTGATCAGCTCACCCTGGCTTTGCATCAACAGCATCACTCGATTTACAGGAGCATTTGTCATGTCAATAATAACCCTACGAGTCAATGGGAATGGGAATGTATCAACAGATCCTTTTCTTTTCGTAGAACTTGATGTCTTAGTAGTTACAGTATTTGAAGAAGAACTATCTTGCTTGGCAGGAGCTAAATGACTCTTTAAAACTCCATTAAGGAATGCAAGTCGACCAAATATGGATTCTTTGAGGCTTGAAGTTTGAATTTGTTTAAAATTCTTGATGAATAGGCAATTATGTCCATGTATCTTCATATGTATTGACGGGTAAAACAATCCTTCCTCCATTTCTGCAGACATTGAACAATGACATTCTAAGATTTGCATTCAATTCAAACCCTTAAAACAAATATGCCAATAAGCTAATCCACAGATTGAAACACACACTAACAAACACTAAAATGTAATTTAGTTTGAGAAAGATGACATCTTGATTCAAAAAGCTTAGATCTTTTATCGATTTATCATTTATCATCACAATACAAAGCTACAAATGATTCTAAAAGACCATAAAGATGACATCTTTGATTCTACAAGCTTTTGGAAATTATCTATCTATTGTGTTATCATCACAATACAAACAAAGCAAGCAACAAATGTAGTGCAGTGATTACACTAAGTGGCATTGACACTTACCAAAAACAAGAACGTTGTGTGGACTGAGAGAAGAGAGGGTCGTAGAATCTTGGTTGTCAATGAAAAAGTGAAGCAAATGGCGAGAGAGCTTACTCTTATATGAAAAAGTAGTAAACAAAATGCTTGTTGGTTCGTTATATGTTGTCTCGAGACAAATAAATGATATTTCTTTTACCACTTTTTGGCCTCTGCAATTATTTTTCCCCTTTCAAATTGACCTTAATTATCACCTTATTTGATTAAAAAAATTGTCAGTTTCTCCTCCTATATATTAAAAACATTACATTTGAATTTTATGGAAAAAAAATCCCATATTTGTACTTTGGATAATTAGACATTGACATAATATAAGCATGCATAATTCAAGCCCATCAACTCTGTTACAAGCATGCATAATACAACTCTGTTTCAATCTAGCCCTCAAGAGTGCAATGAGTTTGGAACCAAATTTGAACCTGCTGATCTCTTTCACTATACTACTGAACATCAACTGAAGTGATACAAAACATGTTTAGTCCTGTCAAAGCAATGAGATTAGGCAAAACCAGCTGCACTGGAACAGCCAAAATTACTAAATTTCACTAGAAAATATTTGAATATAAACTACTACAGTAATTAGAACACTAAAATTATGATTTTACTCTAATCCCCACCCTTATTCTCACCATTTTTCCACTTGACATCAATAAAATAAGGCGAATGCTGATTCCTAACATAGGATCTGAAGCCTTCCATAATGCTTGGCAGTATTAGCAGTAGACTTGTTGTCATAGAGTGAGCAAGGACTCGGGCACTTGCTCCTTTGTAAAGAGAAAAGAAACCCTCATTTTTCACTATTTGAGAAAATGCATGGAAACAAGTTCTATACTTGGTAGTCTCTCCTGATCTCATCATCATCCTTCTCATAATAGTATACGCAGGGTGTGTAATCAACTCAATAGAAAGAGGAACTCCAAACCCAAAAATTATTAGAGTATGACGATTAACCTAAAAAAAGAAATCATCAGATATATGGATTGCATGTTTTTGTTCCATAAGGGCTAAAAATCTAACCTGTGAGGCACTCAGCTCATGCCAAACATAGCATGATTCTGCAAAATAGAGAGCAGCGTTAACAAAGGAAGATACAAATCCAATGGTGTATCCACGGTAGATTCCTGCGATACCATCTGATTTGATGGTTTTCCTGAACACATCAATCAAGCCATTAAATTGTCTCTTGCCACCATTAATTATGATATCATTTGCCATCCTTGTTTCAGCATATAAAAGCGGATGAACTAAAAGTTGAAGTCCAGCATAAGAGAGACATCGTGCTGTCACCAGTTTAGCTAACTCCTTTTTAACATTATCTTCTTTCTTCATGTTGTCCCTAATTACCCCGAAAATACTCTGCCTCAGTCTTCCGTCCTGTTTTACAGTTCAAATAACAAGCGTTAGTTTTGTGTAAGTGATAGGAGCATTGTTGGATAGTAAATTACCCGGTCAATGATGTTTGTCATGATGCGCATCGTGTTTCCCCTCCAGTGGGATCTAATGCCTTCGTTCCGGACAACTTTATCAAAGCAATTTTCCAAGCCTCTGTAAGGGTGATTTAGTCGACCTGACTTGATCAACTCACTCTGGCTTTGCATCATCAGCATCACTCGATTTAAAGGAGCAATTGTAATCTCATGAATAATCTCTTCGAGAGTCCGGTCGACAACTGGTCTTCGTCTTCTTTTGGTAGAACTGGAGGGTTTAGGTGGGATTGAAGTAGTGGGATGGTGTGTAACAGTTGAATGACTGTTAACAATTCCTTTGAAGTTCAAAGCTGGGGAGTTTTTGATAATCAGGTGAAGCTGTCCGTGAATCTTCATCTTTATAGACGGATACAAGCCTCCATACTCCATTTCGCAGCCCATTCTGTCTGTGGATTATAACTAAGCAAACAAACAGTCAAGAGAGAGGAACACAAAATGAAATGTACAGTCTTGAGATAGAAAACCACAAGAATACATACCTATCCAATGATTCTGTGCAATAAAAAGAATAAGTGTTTTCTCTTGAGTGACAGCTATATATAAAATACTGAATTGCTCGGATTTTTGGATGAAAAATGTTGAAAAAGAACACAATGACCTGAATGTGGAAACCAAATAGTACAATCAAATATGACAAACCTCTGTGTATCGAGTGATTTGCCGATCCCCGGTTTACATGAGAGTGGTGTGAGTGCGAAGTTACAATCAACAGCTCTGAGACACAAGGGAAAAGAAACAAATTAGGTCATGTGTATCAAGGTTGAAAAAATTGATATTGATAGTGTACAGTTGTTAGCTAAATAGTAGAAGAGACTGATATAATATAATGCCGTTTTGTCAAATCTGAACATCAATTAAAGTGAAACAATGAAAGTAAGTAGATGCCTTTCTAATTTTGGAAGGAGACTGGCTGACGTGATCATTCCAAACGAAACAGCAAAGTATTAGCACAGAAGGTATTCGATAAAAAGCCTCAAAGAATGGGTGTTTGCGACAGCAAGTATTAGCACAGCAGGTGTTCGATAAAAGGTCTCTAAGAATAGAGAACTCACATTAATGAAATCAAAGCACATTTGGCAAAGTTTCAGGAAAATATTGCCTACCTCATCATGGACTTGTCGCCTGTGACTTCTGTATCCCACCAACAAAACTCCCATGCTGCTGGAAAAAGTGTGCTTTGTTCTCACCATCCCCAATTTCAAAGTCGGCCCTCGCTTGAGACTTCTTTGTTATGTTCGGATACCGACCATCAGAGCCATAGCTATGTATCCATCGAAATTAGAATAAATTAACCATTAGTAAATTTAATAATATTTTTTTTTTTTATAAACAGCACGATTTATACACTTTAAATTATCAAAAATAGTAATAAATTTTATAAAAATGTTAATGGATAACTTTTTAAATAAATAGGCGCGAAATTCTGGTGGAGGGCAAAGCGCAGTGTGAAATAAAATTTATTACTCTGTGTTGACAGTTGGCACGTAAACGACCAAGCAGCATTTTGTTTTCTACTTAAGAGCAAGAGGTCTCCGCCATTTGCTTCACTTTTTCATTCGTACTATTACTGATAGCAGAAATTACATTGTTAGGTTTCTTGATAATCAAGATTTTGCGACCCTCTCTTCTCTCTCTCTCTCTCTCTCTCAGTCCACACGACGTTCTTGTTTTTGGTAAGTGCCTGCCGATTCTTTCGATCAAAAACTCCATTGTTGTTTTCTTCGTTTGCATTCTGATGATGATTTCTCAAGAAGTTCTTCTTTTAGAATCATTTGTGTAGCTACTGCACTACATTTGTTGTTTGCTTCGTTTGCAATGTGAAGATAAATTGATAGGCTTTTGAATCAAGATCTGGTCTTTTATAATCATTTCACTAACTGCACGGCTTTTCTTGTTTGTATCATGATGATAACATGATAAATTGATAGTTTCACAAAGCTTTATGAATCAAGTTGGTCTTTCTCAATCACTAGTCTAACTACATTTGTTACTGGGTTTTCAATTGTTGATTAGCTTTTCTGCGCTTTTGTTTTTAAAGGTCTGACTTTCAATGTTATTCCTATACACACGCGTTCTTAGTCTTTGTTCAATGTCTGCAGAAATGGAGGAAGGATTGTTTTACCCGTTGATACATGTGAAGATACAAAAGCAGCATTGCCTATTCATGAACAATTTTAAACAAATTCAAACTTCAAGCCACAAAGAATCCACATTTGGTCCACTTAATGGAGTTTTAAAGACTCATTTAGCTCCTGAGAACCAAGCTAGTTCTTCTTCAAACACTGCTACGGAAAGAAAAACAATATTTGCTAATCCATTGACTCGTAGGGTTATTTTGTACATTACAAGTGCTCCAGTACTTCGAGTGATGCTTTTGATGCAAAGTCAAGGGGAGTTGATCAAGTCAGGTCGACTAAAACATCCTTACAGAGGCTTTAACGATTGCTTGGCTACAATTGTAAGGAACGAAGGTATCAGATCTCTCTGGAATGGAAACACTGCACGTATGATGACAGCCATCGTCTTCTATAACTGGGTAATTAACTTTTCAACAATGCTCCTATCAGTCTCTCATATTTTACAGAAAACTAACACTTGTTATTTCAAACAGGAGAAAAGAGGAGGCATGGTCAATAATGTTTTGAGGGAATTTGCTTGGGACGACAATGAAAGAATTAGAATTCAAAAAACTTTGGCAGCAGAATGTCTCTCTGCTACAGTGATTCAACTCGTGGTCCAACCCCTGCTGTATTTAGAAACTAGGATGTCAAATGATATAATAACCAAGGGCTCTTCTTACAATGACAAGAGGCAATTTAATGGCCTAATTGATGTACTCAAGAAAACCCTGAAAACAGATGGTATTGCAGGAGTCTACCGTGGATTCGGCATTGGACTTGGAGCTGCCATGGTGACTCGTCTTCTCTTTCAAACCGAAATTTATTATCTGCAGAACAAAATGTATGGCACAGAGGTTAGACTTCGCTTCTATAGGTATTATAACATATAGATAAAATCCATATGGCTGATAATGTATTTGTTTCTATTGTAGGTTACTCATCTGGCTTATGCAATTCTCATGGTTGGACTTCCTCTTTCTTTTGATCTGATCACATTCCCAGCATTTACTGTCATGAGAAGAATGATGATGAGATCAGGAGAGACTAACAAGTATAGAAATTGCTTCCATGCATTTTCTCAAATAGTGAAAAATGAAGGGTTCCTTTCTCTTTACAAAGGAACAAGTGCACTAGTCATTGCTAAGAGTATTGCAGTGACTCTAATACCAACCCTGCCCATCATTATGGAAAAGCTTGAATCTTGTTATAGGGATCATCAATTGCCTTATGATATTAAGATCAGGTGGAAGAAAGGTGAGAATAATGATGATGATGGTTAAGGGAGATATGACTGACTGATGCTTGTTTTGCTGAACATTGTCTGGACTTCAGCTAAGTATGGGCTTATTCAATTGTAATTCCTGATATTGAACTTTGAAGTGAAGCTTGTTTGCTTGACTTGTAGATAGTTTTTACTTGTACAAATATGATTCTGATTTTCTGTTCTATGAGTATGGACTTTTATGTCTTTGAAGGAGTGGGCTGCACCTGATTGACTAGTCAAGTCTGCAAAATCCATATCAAATATGGGCCCTCAACTGATAAGAGATTTCAATTGGATGATAAAAATGCATGAGTTTTAGATAATAAACATTAAATGAAAATATTACGATAATAAAAAGATTCCGAAATATACTAATGTGACATTCTTAAAATCGTTATTTTTTGTAAAGAGGTTTGGTTGATAAGGTGTTTACTTATATTATATGTCACTATAATTTTATTTTATCCTTTTAATTTTTTCGTCATTTATTCAATTTTATTATTTTATTATTATTATTATTGTATTTCTTTATTTTTTTTATATTCTATTATTTTAATAAATTAAGTTAAAAGTTAAAAAATCATTTTTTAAAATATCTCTGCATTCCATTTATATCATTCATTATTCTATTTTTTTTTAGATTTTATTTTATTTTATCATATTGTAATTTACATATAAATGAACCTTTGTTAAAGTAAAAAATAAAACAAAAATTTGTATTCACATTTGATTTTTGTTTTTTAAAATTTATTAAAGTACAAGTGTTATATTTAAATTTGAACTTTTTTTTTATTCGAGCATAACATGTTATATTGAAATTTGATTTCTTTTTTAAATTTTATTTGAGTTTTATGAAATTGTTATAAGTGGAGTGATTGAATGAAGTTTTTTTTTTTTGTCATTTATTTGATTTTAGGTATTTGTTGTTTTTATAACATTTTTAAATTTTATTATTATAAATAAATGAACATTTCTAAAAATAAAAAAAAAAATTGTTATATTGAAAATTTTCTTTTTAAAATTTTATTTGAGTTTTATGAAATTGTTATAAGTGAATTGATCTATTGTTACTATTTTGTTATTTATGTTGAATGATCTATTTCGTATTTTATAGATATTTAAAAGAATTATTAAAAAATGTAATATCTAACAATCATTAATTTTTTTACAAAATTATTATTATTGCTTAATTGAATTCTTATTTTTTATTTATTTTTTTCTCATTTATTTTGAATTCTCTATCTAATATTTTGTAGATTTTTTTTTTTAATGTTTTCTCACTACTAATGTTACTTTTTTAAATAAAAAAAAATTGAATTCCTTTTTTATTTTGTTTTTCTTATTATTCTATGTTTTGATTAATTATTCATTTTAAAGCAAATTACAATTTGGTTTAATTATTTTTTTCAGGTTATTTTTTAGTTTTTCATATATTTGTTTTCCCATATATTCAGTTAATAATAAATATTAATATTACTCTAATATCTCTATCAATATATTTCTATTTTTTTTAATATATTTATAATTTTCTATGTTTCATTTTTTTAATTTAAATTTCAAATTTTGGTTTCAATATATCATTTGTATATTTCACTTAGTATTGTTTTAAATTTATTTTTACCAATAAAATATTTATTGCACAATTTACGATATCATTTACACCAATTAATTATAATTTATCTATTTTAATTATAACATTATGATATAAAAATTTATTAACCATATTAATTGTCATAACATAATTTTTAATTTTAAATTATCATTAAAAAATCAAAATTAAAATAATAATAAATAACTAAAGATTAAATAATCAAATATAATTATACTTTCTTTTGTGCATATTTATATAACATATATCATTTATTATGATATTTTAGGTATTGTTTTATTTGATTATAAAAAATAAATAAATAAAAATTGTCATAGTTACAAAAATTGATCAAATGTATTATTGATTTTTTTATACTATTTATCACATATCAAATTTATAATCTATCTTTTTTTTATTGCCAAAATTAAAAATAAAAAAGAATAAAATAATTATAATTTTTTAAAAATTAATTTTTAACTAATAAAATATTATTTTTAAATAAAATAGTAAAATATAATTTTTAAATATTTGCTGACGCGGACTTATTCTCTAGTATATATGTAAACTAGTAAAATTGCTCACACTTTGCGCGAGAATATAATTTTTTATTTATATTTAAAAAATTATATTAATATTAATCATAAATTATATTTAACTTTTAAATACTTAAAAATATATAATTTTATAAGATCATAATTAAATTTATAATATATTCATTTATATTAAATTGAATATAATACAAATTTTTATAAGTATACAAAATTATAATTAAATTTCAATTGATAAAATATTATTATAATTTTTCAATTTTACAATTATTTTATTTGCCGATATATATAACATTAAATTTTACAATTACTTCAAAATATGTGTAATATTTGTATACAACTTTATTTATATACTAATTTTAATTTATTTAACTTAGTAAAAAAAAATCAGGTTATAAACTTATAAAAAAAAACAACCTTTGAAAAAAATTAAAATAAAATAAAATTAAATATTACTTTTTTGATTTAAGCTACATAACAATTAAAAGTTCTTTGTTAATTTAAATTTATTTTGTTTATAAATTAAGTAGAGCTTAATTATATTATTAAGAAATATGAATATTATTAATTCGAACTCAGTTATTAATAGATCATGGAAATAAAAGTTATTTTAGATTGTTTACTAATTTCATTTTGTCAACATGATTAGGGCATTATTCACTAAAAGTTATTTGAGTATTTTTTTTTTTTTTTTAACAATTTTTATCAATTTCTATTTTTTCAATCATTTCAATTTGAATTTCAAACTAACCATTTATATTGTTCTCCATTCACATATTTTACTATTTATATATTTTAATTATCAAGCAACTTACATTTTTATACAACTACTTGTTTACTCCTGATTGATAATTTCAAGATTAAATGGTGGTTAAATTTATAGATAAACATTAAAAAAAAAAGAAGATATTTTAATGTGATTAATTTTAATATTTTAATTAATGTCTTTTTAAGAATTTTTATTGTACTTTTATTATTAAATTAATTTAATTCACCCCATTTTAATTAGTCCATAAATATTTTCTTTATTATTAATGTCAGTTTTATTTTTAAGCATCTTTTTCAGTAAAAAAGTTAGAGTAAGTATTTAATTAATAAAAAATAATTAAATAGAATTATTTTATTATTTAATAAAACGTGGACCTTACCACACATATATATTAAATCTTTGGGTGTTCAATTGAACACCCAAAGATTTAATATATATATATATATATGTATATATATATATATGTATATGGGTTTGTATCTAATGAGAAAGTTATTTCAATGAGAGGTGAGAAAGTTAATCTCAACAGTTATATATTTATTTATTTGATACATTTTTCTCTCTTATCATTATTTATATATATATATATTATTTTGATAAACATTAATAAATATATATATATATATAGTCAAAACTAACCAAAGTATAAAAAAATAAATAAAACAAATATATATATTAATAATTTCGAAATAAGTAAATACATGACTATCAATTAGTAAAAAGAAAAAATTACAGAAATAATAATAATAATAATAATTATTATTATTATTATAAACAAACCTTAAAGAAAATAACAATTAACAAATCAGTAAAAGAAAGAAATAGTGGAGATGAATAACTTTGATGTGAGAGAATTGTTTTTTATAATATAAAAAAATTAAATAAAAAAATAAACTCTTTATATATACACCTAATTCATAACATACCTTCTAAATGTATTTTAATGTCTTAATATATGAAACTGATCTATTTAAATGTTTAATGTCACTTTAATATATTTATAAGATAAAAACTGATAAGTGATAAGAGTTTCATTTATTATTGTTATATTTATTAAATTATTTCATATAAACACGTAATTATATTAATAAGTATACCATTAAATTAATAAATATAAATAAATATTTATAGAAAAGTTTGAAAATAATTAAAGATTCAATTTTTTTTAATATTAATTCACACCATTTTATTATTAAAAATTATTTTTTAAAAAATAGAAACTAATAAATAAATTCTTAATAATTAATTTAAATGAATATTAATATATTTAATTCAATGTGTATTATACATGTATGTGTATGAAATAATATGTTATTCGTATATATAAATACTATTTGAATGATGAAATAATCATTATATTCTAGTAACTTTATATATATATATATATATATATATATATATATATATAATTTAATATTATTATTAGTAACTTTATATTTTATAAATATCAATATTAATAATATTAAATTATAATGAAAAAATTAAATTATAATTATAATAAATTTTAATAAACTATGATTATAATGGATACTAAGAAACATATTTTATGATCTAATTAATTTTTATAATTATAACTATTAAATTATGGTATAATTAATTTAATAATTATAAATTGTAATAAAGTTTTTGGAAGATAAAACAATTAATTATTTTGTCTGCTTTTTGAGGTTGAAAATAGAGCGTTCCTTTTTAAGATACCATATAAAACTCGTATAGCATAATTTTTTAAAAATAATTCATATAAATATATATATATATATATCAAATATTTCAATACAGTAATTTGCAAGTAGAAAGAAAAAAAAAATCTATATCCGATAGTTTTATTTCATCACCTATTATTTTCAATACCTTAAAATTATAATCTTAATTTTATAATTATTCAAATTATTTGGGTTTTTTCATGATTATTTATATAAAATTATATTATTTTATTAAATATTTATTAACAATTATGTTAATATACATATAACATTCAATAATATCTCATATAATATAATTTATTTTTTATTTTAAATTACACTTATTTACATCTATATAAATAATAAAACTAAATTTATATTACAATTAATAAATACATTAAATTAAATACATGATACTATATATATATGTATATTAATATTAATATAAAAATACTTTGAAATTTAACCAAATAGGGACAAAATGAATACAACAATGTTATTATTTAAAAAAAAAAACGAAACATAATAGAAAATAAAAAGAAATATAATAGCTTGGTACATTAAAAAAAATATATCTTAACAAAACAAAATATGTCACCTTCTTTTTCATTCCATAACATGTGAATTGCTTCATACTTCTTTTAATTCTCTCGATGTCTACACCACCACCATTAAACTTTCAAATCCTATCATTTCCAACTCTTTCCAACTCGCAATTACCACTCTAACCATTTCTCAAGATACGGACAAAGTTCAACCAACCCAATTTGTCTATGTCTTCATTTGTATAATTGGTGGTGAGATAGAAGCAAGCTAGCTCTCTCGCTCCTAAGATTGATCCTATCGATCGATCAGATGAGACTACACTATTTAAAATTAAATTTGTGGGATTTGAGGGATGAGAATGTGTATGAAGATTGAGTGAGAGTAGTCTCTATTTATATAATTTTAGTTTGGTGGTTGATTGAGGAAGAGGAAGAGAAATAGATGTAGAAACGAAAATAACAAATAATGCTTATTTACAATGCTTTAAACTACCAATTACAAGAAAGAGAGATTGTTTAAAAGTAATCAATTTTAAAGGTGGAAAACTAAATGAAGAGTTTCAAAAATTAATGGAAGAGTAAAGTTAAAAAAAGAAAGAAAATGCAAATACATATGTCATCATTTTATTCGCTAAAAGACTTCAAATATCAAAACATGTCAATTTTTATGTTTTTCTACCCAACGGAGAACTCTCAAGACTGCCACGTCATTTTGTGGGGCCCATTGAGAGTTCTCCTTTATATATATATATATATATATATATAGATTTGTTCCAAATATACTTAGACAGCATGCTTCAAATTGTTTTATTTTCTTTTATAAATTAGGTTCATTATTTTAGTTATTTACTCAAATATCATTATTTAAAACGTTCTATAAATTAGGTTTATTTTTCAAGTTATTTACTCATATGTCATTAATTAGTATATTATCATTCATTAATAATGTATTGATTAAAGGTTTTTTTTTTTTTTACATAAATTCAAATATCTTATTATTATTTAATATATTTAAATGGATAGCTATTCAAATATATTTACTTGATTTAAATAAAATTAAATAATTTTATTGAATATATAAATTAGGAAAAATTGTGTAAATAAAATATTAATTTATCTTAAAATCATATTTTCAAATATTTTTTAAATTTTAATAAATAATTTTTACATGTATATTTTTAATAACCCCACGATTTAGTTTTTTTTTTTTTTTTTTAATAATATAGGATGATGCATCATTTCAACTTCTTTTTTTATATTTATTTTATATAATTAAAAATTTTAAAACTAAACATTATTATATTTAATTATATATAGAGAGAAGAGCCAACATCCGAGATACAGGTTGGCCATATTGGAATTTTCTATTTTTTTGGAACTATTGCTCCTATATAATTCATTGGATATTGTCTTTGGTTCTCTAAAGTAAGAGACACCTTGTATCCCGCTCCCTTGGCGGGATCGAGATAAGAGGAACAATGGTGATTTCTCACCGCCATAGAACTAAGAGTAAGACAAGTAATACTGCTCTGTGATACAGTTAGTTAGACGCATATACATGTGATTGGGCATATGGAATGCAGTTGGATAGACCAGATCTATATGATTGGACATAGTTGAATATTCTATATTTTCTTTTTTAATATAATTAGAACTCTGACTAATACTTTATTGAATGTGTAAACCTTGTGCGGATTTGAATTTGATGAAAAAATATGGGGGGCTCCACCGCCAAGTATGGGTCTATTTTATTTTTTTAAGGTTTTAGGTGTTTATGACCGAATATCTAATTTGGATGTAACTTTTGTAATATGGGAGAAAATCTAATTGATTATTCATATAATTTATAATTTATAATTTCAAATTAAAATTTTTGAATAGACTCATTCACCTATATTCTCATAAGAGTGATTTTCCACCCCTTCCTTGTTGCTTTCGATTTGTCCGTGGACGACACTTGCTTTCAATTTGGCTGTGGATGAAACTAACTTTCGATTTGGCTTTGAACCTACTCCTACTTTTGATTTGGCTTAAGGCTATTACTCGAACTCCTATTCTCTATTTCTTTTTTGGATGCTTCTCTCATTCTGAAGGTACCTACTATCAAGACTTCCATTTCAGAGGCTCTCAACAATATTTTCGAACCTCGTTGATGTATAAAAGACGAGACGAGAACAAATTGAGGGAATAAGCATCTTCTTTGGACAAGAGATGAGGATTCCTTCACCATTAGATAATGGACACTATTTTAGAATATTTAGTATTTTATTTGTTTATTTATTTCCATCTATATTCTAGGTATTTTATTTCCATTAGAATTATTTTTTTTTCCAGTTTTATCTTTTTGATTTAAGAAGTCCTTATTCGTACAACTCTAACAATGGCCGCTAATCTAGACTGGAAATTACATCAACTTGATGTAAAAAATGCATTCTTAAATGATGACTTAGAGGAAGAGATAGATATGAACTTGCCGTCTGGAATTGATCAACCAAAAGGAGTTTGTAGATTGCTGAAGTCACTTTACGTCTTGAAACAATCACCGAGAGCATGGTTTGGACGACTTACAAAAGCTGCGATAAAGATAGGATTCAAGCAATGTAATAGCGATCATACCTTATTTGTAAAGCAAACAAGAGAATGTAAGATCATTGTCTTTAGTGTTTACGTGGATGATATGATTCTAACGGGTAACTGTGAGCATGAAATTAGAAAAATTAAAGCCTATTTGTCAAAGGAGTTTGAAATCAAAGATCTTGGATCACTCAAGTATTTTTCGGGCATGGAGGTGACACGAACACAGGCGGGAACCTCTGTAAACCAGAGAAAATACATACTAGATTTGCTCAAGGAAATTGAGATGCTAGAGTTTAGACCAATGGATACACCTGTGGAGTCTACAACTTGAAAGAATTACAAGAAAGAAGGAACTCCGATAGATATAGGCCAATTTCAGAGACTGGTTGGGAAGCTAATTTAACTAGCTCACACACGACCAGTGTTATGATTCAAGTGCAAGGTATGGGACTTGAGATCCCACATCGACTAAATAAAAGGTTGGTGTGGGGTTTATAAGGACTATGAGCTCTCCCTTCTTACAAGCTGGCTTTTGAGGGGTGGTTCTCCCAAGGTTCTTATCAATTGGTATCAGAGCTGAACCCTTGCGCCTCCACATGTGGGCATGTAAAGGGCTGCCTAGGAGGGTTGTGACCGGTCAAAGGGGTCGAGTGAGCTACCTAGAGCGGAGCCGCCGTTGACACAGAAAGGACTACCTAGAAGGGTTGCAACCAGCCAAAAATGCCGAGTGAGAGCTGCCTAGAGTGAAAGCCGTCTTGGAATTATTTTTCAAGAAAGGTACAGATAGAAATCTCATCATTTTTACTGGTGCAGATAAGGCTGGTTCTACAGTAGACTGAAAGTCAATAACAGGATATTATGTTTTTGCTTGGGGTAATTTGGTAAGTTGGAAAAGTAAAAAAAAAGTGTAGTATTGAGAAGTAGTGCAGAGGCAGAAGTAGTGCAGAGGCAGAATTGCGAGCAGTTCCATTGGCATATGTGAAGGTTTGTGGATAGAAAAAGTGTTTCAAGAACTCGGAGTGTAGTATCGAGAAGTAGTGTAGATGCAAAGGCAGAATTGCGAGCAGTTCTATTGGGCATATGCGAAGGTTTGTGGATAGAAAAAGTGTTTCAAGAACTCAGAGTAGAGCTACATCAACCTACCAAGCTGTTTTGTGATAATATGTCAGCAATTAGTATGATCAAGGATCTTATCCACCATGATAGAACTAATCATGTTGATATAGATAGACATTTTATCAAAGAAAAAATCAAAAGAAGCCAGTTTGAGATACAATATATTCCAACAGGTTTACCAAAGCTGTGCCTCGACAACAATTTGAAATTCAGATTTCCAAATTAGGTTTAAAGCTTTGCCTCGACAACAATTTGAAGTCCAGATTTCCAAATTAGGTTTAATCAACATCAACTTGAAGGGTGTTAGAATATTTAGTATTTAATTTGTTTATTTGTTTCAATCTATTCTAGATACTTTATTCCCACTAGGATTATATATTTTTCCAGTTTTATCTCATTGATTTAAGGGGTTCTTATTTGCCCAAATTGTTACATTATTAAATAGGAAACCTAATGTTTCTTTCTACTCATTAGATAATTCATATTCATGGCTTCCCCAGGAATATATTAGCTTAACAGCAGCTTGCTTCTTGTCAACCCAGAAGCTTTAAAGAAACATAAAAGCAGCCTTCTTATAAATTGCTATTAGCATTTGGCAACATGACCACGCAGTACAAGCATAAGCCCGACCAATTGCTATCAAAAAATTAAACTAAAGAAGTTAGGCATATTCTTATCAGCTAAAGATGGGAATAGCATCCAGCAACACGAAATGAATCAAGCACACAAAGAATATGAATAACTACTGTCACGGACTGCATACATATATATGACATATGACTTTGCCGGTTTTCTAAAGAGTGAATTCACCAGTTACAAGAAGGATATGAAGTTCCTTCTTCAGCTGCCTTGTTGCTCATGTTTCTGCTATATCAAGCCAAAAACGGACAAACACAAACACAAGGAGAAGGAGCATGATATGAAGAGCGACTGATGAGGTGAAGTTCACACCAGCCATGCAATGCTGCCCTTCCTCTGCTTGTGTATCAATCTTTTACTTTCGCTCATTTGATATCTGCAATGCTCTTCATTCAGTGAAGTGAAATAGGACTTTCTTTGTAACGTATTTCTCTATAATAATGTTACAGAATTGTTAAACACAGAACTATTGGCTTTTTTCGTTTCTCTGCTGACCATTAGGCACCATGTCCATCTCCTTCATTTGATGTTCAACTGTAACAAGACCTGTTTGTGAAAGAAACCTGCAAGAGAAATTCATTTTCATCTCTTCTGCATAAAATATTATACCACTCTTTTTCTGACATATCAATACACTATCTGAAATGCTTTTTTTCAGATACAAAGCTTTAACCTAAATGAACCTATCAGCTATACATGACAAGACAAACTAAACATATAAACCAGTTCTTCAATTTATGGAATAGCAGCACAAGTCACATACAACAATACCAACAAAAAGAGAGCACAAGTTCAAGCAAAATAAGTGATTCAGCTGTTACTTGTGATACCATTCATTTTATAAGTAAATTTCAATCTACATGACTAATCGACTCATGAAAGTGACTAGGATCTAAATCCTATAAGGAATGATAATCCTAACACAATCATCAAACTAATAAAAACTTGGCCTGCAAATTTCATGGGTGGCATAAAATCAAATAGTTATCCAGATCACATCGGAAGCAGAAAAGCAACGCCTGAGAACAGCAGTTTACCCAATAGGATTATCATGTGCACAATCAGACAATGATATGTCTACATGAATCATAATACAGTATCTAGAGTTACATTGGACAAAGGAAATTTGCAGGTTTAAGCTCTGTAAACAAAAGAAACAAGCAAAATTAGAATGATAATACAAGGGGCATGCTAATATGTTCTTAGCCAAAATACACACTCATTAGGATATTGATAGTTCTCATCAAATGGCAAAAATCAGTCTAATGCTTCAACAACAATAAACAATCACATTGGTGACACTAGAACAGATCAAACTACTACACATGATCACAAATTGCATATACATGATACTAGATCCATATTACTTTGAGTTATTATTGATATGCCAGTGATCACCGATGATTTCACATGCATTACGCATTCAATAAGGAAACATGAAGCATAATGTACACAAGCAAAGTATATAAGTTGTAATCAGCACACAAGTATAACATTTTTCATGATAAAATCTTTAACCTAATAGATTGAATTCTTTCATTCCATAGCTTAGCTACTGAATTTCCAAAGAAAGAACAACACGCAGACTATTTCATTTCCATTTAAACCAAATCAAATATTTAAATAAGTACCAGGTGAGGAGCACGAAGAGGGAAGCTGCAAGGAGAATGAAAAAGGAAACATGCAGAACCAAAGAGGAGTCACTTGCAGAGAATGCCAATCCCAACATAATAGCTAGACTCACACCAAGCATCACAAACGCTGATTTCAGAGTAGTCCATGTGGGTTCCTGAATCCAAAACAACAAAAAGTGTTAGAATTGAACTTCGCTGTTTGATAGGTTTGAATAAATAGTACGGACGTTGACACCAGGCGCTAGTGCTCCAAGTAATACTGCTTCTGCCGACGATACTTCTCCTTTGCCAGATTCTTTTGACATTTTCGTCAGATATTCTTTTGACAGACGGAGGAGGAAGAAATAAATAGGGATCTCAATCGGGCCGGGCAGTTCCCCGTTCATTTTTCAATATTCGAAAATATCAAAAAGCTACCCGGTAATTGCATAAACTAACTTTATTCCCCAAAGTTTCTGAACTTGATGACTTCCCCATTCATCTACGGTATTAATTTTAAAAAGCAGGGAAATTTTGCAAATTGTCAAACAATTAGACACATCCGTCAGGTGATGTGACTGTGTGTCACACAAAAGAAAAACAATCATGTAAGCCAGCTAACGTACTCAACTTTCCGCATTGCTATCAATAGAAAGAGTACGCATACGCAATGCATAAACCTGCAGCCTGCTCATCAACAAACAACAGTCTTTGAACCGAAAATGATGGGAATGGGAGAGTTGGGGACAATTGTAGCTAGTTTAATGGCGGTTTGGGCGATATTCAAGGATTATTTTCCTCAGGGAATCGGTGATTACATGAAAAAGCACACTCAGACACTAGTAAAGTTAGTGTACCCGTACGTCGAGATTAATTTCCACGAATTAACCGGTGAACGTATGAAACGAAGTGAGGTCTACGCGGCCTTACAAAGCTATCTGAGCACGAAAGCCTCCTCTCGAGCTTCAAAGTTCAAAGGTGATGTTTTGAAGGAAAGCAAGTCATTGATATTAACGATGGATGATCATGAGGAGATTTCTGATGAGTTCAATGGTGTGAAAGTGTGGTGGCTGTCAGGGAAACGTACCACCAAGTCCCAATCGATTTCCTTCCGTCCTGTTCCGGATGAGAGTAGGTATTTCAAGCTCAGTTTCCATAAACGTGACAGAGAACTCATCACAGGTGCTTATATCGAGCATGTGTTGAAGGAAGGTAAAGCTGTTTCCAGGAAGAACAAGCAGAGGAGGCTGTATACTAACAATCCAAGCAAGGACTGGTACGGTTGGAAGAGTACGAAGTGGAGTCATGTGTATTTTGAGCATCCAGCTACTTTCGATACATTAGCTATGGATTTGAAGAAGAAGGAGGAGATTATTAAGGATTTGAAGAGGTTCAAAGCAGGGAAAGAGTATTATCAGAAGATTGGAAAAGCTTGGAAGAGGGGTTATCTCCTGTATGGTCCTCCAGGGACGGGAAAATCAACGATGATTGCTGCCATGGCGAATTTTCTCGATTATGATGTATATGATCTTGAACTCACTACTGTTATGGATAACACGGAGCTGAAGACTCTGTTCATCGAGACGTCGAATAAGTCGATCATAGTCCTGGAGGATATTGATTGCTCTCTTGATCTTACAGGAAAGCGCGTTAAGAAGGAAAAAGGAGGAGAAGATGAAGAGGATGTTGTGAAGAAGATGGAGAAGGAAGAGAAGGAGAAGGAGAAGAAGGACAGTAAAGTGACACTATCTGGTTTGCTTAACTTCATTGATGGACTGTGGTCTGCTTGTGGTGGGGAGAGAATTATTATATTTACCACGAATCATTTGGATAAGCTTGATCCAGCATTGATAAGGAGAGGAAGGATGGATAAGCATATTGAGATGTCTTATTGTGGAGTTGAAGCTTTCAAGGTGTTGGCTAAGAATTATTTGGATGTGGAATGGCATGAGTTGTTTGGAAAGATTGGTGAGTTGTTGGGTGAGATTAACATGACTCCTGCTGATGTTGCGGAGAATTTGATTCCTAAATCTGATGAAGAGGACGAAGATGTTGTGGAGACTTGTTTGAACGGTTTGATAGAAGCGCTTCTGGAGGTGAAGAAGAAAGAAGAAGAGGAGGCTAAGAAGGAGACGCAGAAAGAAGCAGAGAAAGATAAGCTGTAGATAGCTTAACTATTTGGTAGAACATGATTGTATCTTGTTAACAAACTTTTAGTCTTAATAATAATATTATTGCTAAATCATCTACATTTGCTCTTCAACAAAGTGTTTCTCTATAAACCTTTCTTGGACAACTAATTGCAGGTATCATACATGCTAAAACATACATATAGATATTCCATATACATATACACTGTCAGCTTGTAAAACCTTGACATCAAAGTCAAGTACCATACCCAGAACTGTATGGAGTCTTCAATTTCCCAAGTAGGTAGGACCTCTGATGGTTGGATCTCTATGGAGTAACCATTCTTTCTCCTTGAGGTACTGCAGAAGTGGCTGTGGCTCTTCTCTCAAGTCAGTCACACTGCCACAACCATATGGTGTTGGCCTTTGGTAACCATGGAAGAGTTTATCCCTTCTTATTTCCTCTGCAACGTGACTTTGTGGAAAACCTGATTGCAGAGATGGGTTTTCAGGCGGGGTCATGTGGTTTAAAGGTGCTGGAGCTCGCCACTGAAGAAAAGGATCTAACTTGGAAGCATCTTGGCCTTGAACGTTGGTAGGGGGTCTGGGGGCGTAATAATGAAGAGGCCATGAGCGGTTGTTAGCCCGTTCAAGGTTCTGATTCTGTCTGTACTGTCGAAGCCATTCAGAAGAAGACATTCCTCGGAAAGGGATGTTGCCGTCCATGAAATTAGGAAGTGGAGAAGTGTAGGGACCAGGGGTTGCATTCCAACTTGGATAATTGCTTGAAAATGAAGGTCTTGGGAATGTATCTGAAATGCTAGGTTGTTGAACATCAGTAAACCAGCTAGCATTCTCAGGCAACAATGGGGCAGATGGTACTGGAGCTGAATATGGAGAAGAGTAATGGGTGCTCACAAATGCTTGTCCAGAGCTAGTGACAGAATCATTGCTTCCACTAATGGAGAGGCCAGACAAAGATGAAGAAACTATTTCTTCTATGGGGCTCAATCTGGGTTTACTTGTATCACTTCTTCCTTTTTCCTTATCATTGTTCAGAGGCCCTCTGTCGAACACCCATGCACTAAGCGATGGAGGACCAGCAGATACAGAGGTTTGGAACAATGGTTGAGATCCAGTTTCAGGCTCCTGCTGCTTAAATGTCTTGCTAGGCCTGAAGTTTGTAATGTCGGATTCAAATGTAAATGAATCATTTTGGGTTGGGTTCTGTGCTATGAGGAGTGATGTGGCACGGCGCAAACGCTCATCAGGGGGAACTGATTGCTCATCTATGTCTTTTGGAGACTCTGGTTCCTCTCCATTGCTTGAGCTATATATTGGTGCTGAGTTATACCTTGTCAGAGGCTTAAAGACAATGACTTCTTCCTCTTCAGTTGCAACAGATTTGCTGTCCACAGAAACACCACTTCCATTTTTCCTCAAAATCTGCTCATCAGATTTATCTGTGCATGACATAGTCAGATCACTCACTTTAAATTCGCCTGTGGACTCCACTCCTGACTTGCTTCTCTCCAAATTTACATCTGAAGTGGTATAAAATTTTGCTACTGTTTCATCATACACTATCCACTTTCGAGTACCATTCGATCTGTTTGCAACTTTGATGGCAGCATTTACAACACGCGCAGCTCGACAATCATTCCCACTTTCGAAATTTTTCTCATGTCCACAGTTAGTTGAGAAATCTACCATCTTCTGCACATAAGTCACTGGTTCAAAGCCCCTCAACTCATAGTCTTCCCAAAGAGCTGTTCTTACTGGAGATAAGACCTCAACCTTGACTTTTAACTGCCTTAAAAGATCTGAAAGAGCACCGAAAAAGTAAGAGATAGCACTCTCACATTTATCATCAGTCCCTCGCGCTTCTACTTCATCAATCTTTCCTGGCAGCCATTCTACAAATACAAGAATAGCGGGTAAAAGAGGGCAGCAAAACACAGGACTTGACTTCAAACATCTATCAATAAGACGTCCCATGAAAATAAATGCAGCAGTCAATGAAAACCGGACCAACTCAAGCTGGTGGATATCATCTTTATCTTGTGGCTCTTCTCTTCTTAGCTTACTAAGTAAATCTTCGATGACAAAGATGAAAATAGCAACCACCTGTAGGGCTCGAAAAGGTCCTGTTCTAGCTGAATCCAAAACTCTAGAAGTCTCTAGTGTGGCTTTCATTTTTACATCATCTAACTCCATCATAGCATCCAACTCTCTCATCATACACGCAAATGCAGAAGTGAAGTCCTTCAAGCTGCATCATGTGTCATATTAGAGTGCAGCAGGAAACATTGGAAAGACAAATACAGTTCATTGCTTATGCATTGAATGCAGATAGAGACTCAAGAAAATGGTGATAACTTTACTAAAATGAATACCTTGATTTTAAGAAGAGAAAACTCATTGTCCTGATAAAAAGTGACCACAGATTTGTACCAGAGAAACAATCGTCACTTGTTTGCAATTTGATCTTGATACTGCTTCTTTTAGAAGGATTCAAGAAGTCAAACCAGGCATCACTCATATCAGCTGACCCATTCTGCAATACCATAACAAGCATTTGAGTACTGCCAACATTGGGACAATCACACATCAATACTTATAATGATCAAATACAATAGAGAAAGCCAAGAAGTCACATCAAAGCTTACCCTTTCAAATAGTAATAAGAGGTTGTTACCAGCATCTGGGAAAGGTTCTTTAACAGCTAAACTTCTTACACAGCGATACAATGCTGTAAGACCGTCACCAACATAAAATGCCAATACAGCCAACTATGAACATGAAATACACAAAAAGGTTAGTAAAATTAAAAATCATAAAAAGACATCTTCTGCAGAGATTCATCTAGTGTTCTAATGTCCCCTTTGAATTTGACATACCTGATTGTGAGGGTTTCCGCTATCTGGCCATATCCTTGTAGCTTCCAAGTAATGAGAAGCCGCAACTGACCAGTTCTGATCCTGAGAACCAAATTTTTCATACTGCTCCTTGTACCTAGCAAGATCGCCAAGACAAACCAGAAAGCGATGGCACAAAAACTGGCCTTTGTGCAATTTATTCGATTCAACAGCATTGGAATAACAATCTTCTGGAATTCCATAACATCTTTTAACTTTCTCCATAAGACTCTTGTAGAACTCCATTGCTTCCAACAAGAATGATCTGAATCCTTGTATGTGATTATCATTGCTTTTCTGCATGTTAGCACCACCTTTGGGCATTGTAAAGGTTGAATTACCCGAACTACCAGAACTTCTTTTGATCTTTTTGCGAAACTCATCAATGTGCTTATAATGAAGCTTCCAAATAGAATATTCAACATCTTGAAGGTCAGCAAGATTAAGATCATTTAGGATTATCTTCTCATATATAGAGCAGGCTTTACGGTACAAATCTTTGACTTCAGAGCACAGTAAACCTTTAGAATGAATCAATGTCCATAACTGTTTTTCAACATTAACAACCTGAAACCAATACATATACAGTCTTGAATTATGTGAACAAGAGGCAAAGAAGGTGTGCAGACAACCAAAGCCAAATACTTTACCTCAACAAGGAACTTGGGTTTTCCCTTCTGTTCTTTAAGCCGATTAAATGAATTGTTACTCATGTTTACAGTTGAAAAACTTCGTCAAATCTGCTCATAGCATGAAATAGCTACCCTGATAATCAACAAACAGGCACATTAGCCAAATAAAGGGAGAGAAAGAAGCAAACCACAATTCAATTAGTAGACTCTACAATCAGAATTCTCCATAGCAAGATCATAACTTGTATAAAACCGGTAAGACCATTTACCACATTCAGCTCCAAAAACACTTTTGTAAGGAGATACTTTAACATGTCCTAATCCAGACAGGATAAACATAGGTCACAAACAAATCAAACAACATTAGAAATGTAATGTTCCCCAAAAGTCAACAAGCAATTTATATGAAGTGAATGACACAAAATTATCTAATCAAACACCAAAACCTAAAGAATCCACTTAATCCTTCAAGAAGATCAATGAAGACTTTCAAGAACCAAGCAACATACAGTCCCAAACTTAAACCTGTGTTTGTCTAGTACCAAATACAACACAAGTTTCAGACTTTTGAGTTTGTGTAATCAAAATTTATCCCACACATAGCAGGTCATTGAAACTATAAAGAAAAATAAAAATAAAAAAAAAAAAAGAAAGGGAAGCAACCCATGAATGCTTCAAAACATAAAAAAAACCACTGATAAAACCCACATAAACCAAAAGGTCAAGAATATTAAGAAGAAAAACCCAAAACAGAACTTCACACCACTGAAACCAACCAAAAGAAACATCATAATCAAAATTTGGAAACATTCCCACACCAAAATTGAACAAGAAAACATCAAAACAACAGAGAATTATGCTCACCAGTTGACAAAAAAAAAAAAAAAAAAAAAAAAAAAAAAAAAAAAAAAAAAAAAAAAAAAAACCACTTACAAGAAAAGAATTAGCAAAATAGGCTACTTCAAGGTTATTAGCTAACTTACCAACAGTATTAGCAGCAGAAACCAAAGACAAAAACTATCCAAGCAAAAGAGAAAAAGAAGGTGGAAGAAGAAAGAGAAGCAAAGCCACCTGTACTGTTCTGAGTTGTGAAACAGACAAAGTAAAAGGTGGCTGATGATGATATACTAGAACAAAGACTCAAACTTTTTCTCTTCTTTGATTTCTTCTCATTCATTCATCCAATTTTTTAAAAATCATTTCTTTTTCTATTCTAACATTCTTATTTAAATGTAAATAGTTCACAAAAGCCATAGATATGCTGTCCATGTCATCATCTCCTCAAATTCAAGTACAAACTCTACCCTTGCAATCTAAGCCACAAACCCACAAACTTTTATACCCTTTGTAAAATACTAATCATTTACATTTGACCATAATACAACAATTTTCTATGCAAAGATAACATGGTTTGATTGTTTGATATTTGGGGATATAATAATAAATAAGATGAGAAAATAGCCTTACATTTGTAGTGATTGAAGTGGCTGCAGCAGTTGTTGAACAGTCTTGTTACTTTCATAGGCTTGCAAACTCAATTAATGTTGTGAAACACAACAAGTTTATGTTATTTGTACATTTGTCAAAAGTCACTTGTCTTCTAACTTACATGTCACAACAATCTCTTGCTTCCAACATATGGAACTCCATTTTAAAAATGAAAAAAATAATATCAACCACTGTTTGTCTTTGTCAACCATGTGTCATGTTCTAGTATATTTTCTCTTCAAAAACAATATATATATATATATATATATATATATGATTAATTGGGTTTCATTGAAATGTGAAGGTGGTCATGTCAATGTGTTAGGCTAGTGTTGCTTTCACATTTTGAGCCATTGAAAGTAGATGGAATCTCATATTCCCTTTGGACAAAGAAAGATGTATACAAGTACAAGCACTTAGAGTTTGTTAAATTTCTACTGTGTTTTTTTCTTTTTGGTTTGGTTTTTCTTCACATCATTAACTTTCTATTTTTCCATTTCAGGAATAATATAGTTCTATATTCTTTTCACAATGCATATGTCAATGTAAAAACATTAATCTATATAATTAAATTTATGAGAAAATTAAGTGAGATTAAGCTTGGAAGGTTCTACAAACAATTCAATCATGCAAGATAATGTTTGGTGGATGAGATATTTTTATAGTAATAATTTATTGTATTTTATTAGAAATAAAGAGCCATCAATATTTCAATTTGTCAAAGTTAGAACATAGACTTGGGTCTACGTAGTTGTTAGGTGTGGTGTTGTGTGTGATTTGATCCATTGAATTTCTCCACCACTTGGCATTCTAGAATTTAATTCCAAGCTTATCATTGATTAACAAAGGTTTAATTTAATTTGTTTGGTGTTTTGGAACTGTGTTTTGTTTACTTATGTGTATTATTTTTGATAATTTTGTTAAACAATATGTTGATAAGATAAGATGAGAGTCAACCAATTTATATTTGTTATTCACCCAACCCCATTGCATGATATAAATTAATGGACGTCTACTTCATTACGTTGAAATTGGTGGGTAGAGATTTTTATCTAATCATTTTTTAATTGTGAGGTGTTATGGTTGATTTACACATTTGCATCCCTATGGGTCCACTCATTAATTAATTTGTTTTATTATTTGATTATGACAACAATCTTAATTTGACTTTTTAATTACGCTACTTTAAGTCAATTTTAACTAATACTAAGCCACTAATTAAATGGGTTTATCTCGTTGCATTAACTAATTTAAGGGTTTCTGAAATACATTTATAATTATGGTATGATAGGATTTTATTTGATTGATTTTTTCAAAATTAATTATATGGTTTAAAAATCATTTTAAGTGCTCTGACATGACAGATTTACTTAGATTAAACATAGGACAAATTAAGGAGTGTAAGCAATATTTTCCAGAAAAGTCAAATTAAGTTGAAATTTGAAATGAACAAGTTAAAGAAAGGTTAGAAATTGGGAAGAAATAGTTAGACTGCCTTTTCAATTTATGATGGAGACAGTGACATTCATTCATACAGGTGAGTTTCGATTTCATTCTTCAGAAATAAGGAAAGTACCTTTTACGATACATTGATACCCAACAAGGCTAAAACTTTTAGCAAGATAATAGATCGAGCCACGACATCAAATCTCATGCACAGACTTAAACTACAATACCAAGTAAACAAAATTAATGAGCTCTAACAAGTTGTAAAAGGCACACAATGAAATGGATGATTATCAGAATAATACAGTTTCTTTTCATATTTTCTTTTATAATCGTTTAATTGTATCAGAGCCATTGGACAAACATCAATGGTTTCCTTTTCAGATGAGGATTTTCAAATCACATATCATACTTCTTTCAAATTTTCTTCTTTAGCCCGCACCTTAAATTTTAATCTTCCTCTCAAACTTATCTATAGCTGGTCATAGATATAATATAACTTTTATAGACGCCTATTCTCGATTTACATGGTTTTATCCTTTGAAACTAAAATCTGATGCCTTATCAGCTTTTATTCAATTTAAAACTCACATTAAACTTCAACTCAATTTGAAAATCAAAGCTTTTCATGTTGATAATCGTAGTGAATATCAGAAATTTATTTCTTATCTCGCTCAATAGGGTATTAATATTCATTTTTTTGCCCTTATACTCACCAACAAATGGCGTTTCTAAACGAAAACACTGTCATATTACTGAAATGGGTCTTACCCTTCTTTCTCATGTTAAAATGCCAACATATTTCTAGCTTGAATCCTTTTCCATAGCCACTTATCTCATCAATAACCTACCATGTCCTTCCCTAACTAATCAATTCCCTTAAAAGCGTCTTTACAACAAGAAACCTATTTATTACCATCTTAAACTTTTTTGTTGTTCTTGTTTTCCATACCCGCGTCATTACTCCTCTCAGAAGTTAAATTTTCATACCTCTAAATGTATTTTCTTAGGCTATAGTCTTTATCGCAAGGGTTATAAATGTTTGAATGTTAATAGTCAACTATACGTTTCTCGTCATGTACAATTCGATGAGGCAAAGTTTCCTTATCCCTCCATATTTCCTCAAAACACTCCATCAACAATTCATACAGCTCACAAAAGTCTTCCACTTTCCATACTTCTTCCTGATATCCTTAGTAAAGCACAATCTGATAGCATTCTCCAAGTAGTACAATCTTTTGTCTCCAATTCACAACAAATTCCTCATCAGGTAAATCTCTCTCCTATATTATCTTCTACTGTTATCCCTTCCCCTATTTCTACATCTCTTTCACCTATTACCATACCCTCCTTAATTTCAGTTACCAAACCACCCAAATCTAAACCTACACAATTCCCTCACTCTATGCAAACATGTTCCAAAAGTGGCATTATCTTCTCCTGCTCAACCTGAACCGGATAATGTAAATCAGGCTCTCTCTAATCCTATCTAGAAAGTTGTTATGCAAGATGAGCTTTCAACTCTTTACCACAACCAAACTTGGGCATTAGTTCCCTATGAATCTCATATGAATGTCTTGGGCACCAAATGGGTATTTCGGATGAAGTATAATCTTGATGGCTCTATTGCTAAGCATAAAGCTCGTCTTGTAGCGAAAGGCTTTGATCAAAATCATGGTGTGGACTTTACAGAAACATATAGTCCAGTGATTAAAGTCTCAATAATCAAGGTTATTCTCTCTCTAGTTGTTTCCTACAATTAGACAATTCAATAAATTGATATAAATAATGACGACCTCACTGAGGAAGTTTTTGTGAATCAACCTCACGGTTTTGAGAACTCATCTTATCCTACTAATGTATGTCATCTCTCAAAGGCTTTATATGGTCTCAAGCAAGCCCCACGCAAATGGTTTCTTACTCTTAAAAATGCTCTTCTCAAATGGGGATTTATAGCATCTAAGTCAGACACATATCTATTTTCCTACAATAAACATAATACTATTCTACAGTTGTTGATCTATGTTGATGATATTTTGGTTACTAAGAATGACAACATTGTTATTCAGAATATCATTGACACTCTTGACACTCAATTTTCTCTTTAAAACATGGTTCATCTCAACTCTTTCCTGGGTTTTGAAGTTTACCGTGACTCTACTGGATTATATCTTTCACAACGTAAATATGTTCAAGATCTACTCAGAACAGCAAATATGCTTACTTGTAAGCCATGTTTAACTCATGTCTCCATATCTCTCAAATTGTCTCTTTATGATGGTGATCCAGTTGAAAACCCGACTGTCTACTGTAGTCTTATTGGTGGTCTTCAATACCTGTGCAACACAAGATCTGATTTGAGTTTTTTTTTTGGCAAATTAAGTCCATACTTAGCACATCCACTTAAACCTCATTGGATTGCTCTTAAAAGGGTTCTCAAATACTTACAGGGCACCTCGAATCCTGGTTTTCATTTTTATCCTTCAACATCTCCTCTTCATCTCAATGCTTATAGTGACTATGATTAAGTAGGGACATCGACGATAGGAAATCCACATCAGGTGGTTGCGTCTTCTTATAGGGGAATTTGGTGTATTTGACATCAAAGAAACAACAAGTCGTTGCTTGCTCTAGCACAGAAGTTGAGTACATGGCAGTGTCAACACTCTCAATTGAGGTAATTTGGTTCATACCTTTACTTTCTGAACTTGGTTATTCTCAATCTCAGCGGCCAACTCTCTGGTGCGACAATAACGAAGCATGATTAATCTCTCAAAATCTTGTGTTCCATGCTCGAACCAAGCACATTGAGATTGATGTTCATTTTCTACGAGATAAAATTTTGAAAGGTGTTTTTGAGGTAAAATACGTAAACTCAGAAGATCAAATTGCAGACTTGCTGACAAAACCATTAACTTCAACTAGAATGCAATATCTGTTAAACAAACTCAACCATGCAAGAAGCCTAGAATTGAGTTTGAGAGGGGATGTTAGCAATTATAATAAATTGGGCCTTGACATCAAATCTCATGCACAAGCCCAAACTACAATAACAAATTATCACCAACTCTCAACAACAACTGTGCAAGCAAACAAAATTAATGAGCAGTAAAAAGTTGTAAAAAGCAATGAGGCAGTTACACTTTTGTATATATTCATGTCACACAGTGAAATGAATGATCATCAGAATAGTACAATTTCTTTTCATATTTCCTTTTATAATCGTTTCACAACAACAGTAAAATAATAACTGATCTTTTGTATTTAGTAATTTTTTTATATATATTTCTGCATAAACATTTGTCTCACTTAATCTTCTATATTATTATTTTTGTTTCAAATCGCTTCATGTAGTATATCCCTTTTAGGTGACGTAACAATTTCATGCATAATGCACACATTTTACATGTATGTAAAATACTACTTCACGCTTCAGTTATATCACCTAAAAGAGGCACACCAAGACAAATGGTATGGTACTGAAGCGATTTGAAAAAAAAAAAAAGTTAAGTGAGATATTTATTACTACTGAAGATTAAGCGAGAAATTTTTTCAAGTATAAGAGGCATTTGTTATTCAATCCCAACAAAAAATATCTATATAAATAATTAATATATTATTGTAAAAATGTATAAAATAAAAAATTCTTTAAAGTGATTTTTCACCCTCCGACAATCAATATCCTTTCCTATTAGAATAGCTGAATTTAATAGGATAGATAATGATTAATGAAACAACCCTCATTTGATTTATATTTCTCTCCTATTTAAAATTTAAAATTATGGATATGTGTCATTCAAAACTTGGTTGTGTCTAAATCTCATGCGGTGTATGGTAGTTTTTTTTTAAGAGGAATTGGAAGTTAATAGGAATTTGTAGACCATATAGAATGAATGGGATTGATTTGAGACTAAGACTCCGTTTGTTTTTTTCACTTAAAACTTAATAGCACTTAAATTAAGTTTTAATTATAAAAAGTCTTAATTAAATTAAGATGTACATCCATTTATTTTTCTATATTTGTTGTAGCTTAAAATAAGTTATTTCCTTATACTTTAACCATTTTATCCCTAAAACACCTTCTATTATACTTATAAAAGTTTTACCCTTAAAACACTTTCGTATTTATAAAAGTTTTATATACTATTTTTACTAATGATTTTTTTTTTTAAATTTATATTTTTTAAATGTAAAAAAGTTTTAATTCAATTAAGATATCTATCTACTTATTTTTAATATTTTACTTAACTTAAAATAAGTCATTTTTTTTAATTGGACTAATTTATCCTTATAATATCTCCTTTTTTTATAACTTTTTTTTTTTAATTTATGAAGATGGTTTGAGTGATTTGTTTTTCATTTTAAAAATCAACTTAAAATAATTACTTATTTTGTTAATTTACAATTTTATCCTTTTATCAATTTTTTTAAAAGAAAAATGTATTATATATTAATAAATTTATTTATTATTTTTATTACATAAATTAGAAATTATTATAATCCATATAATTTTTTATTTTGTTATTATTTTTTATCCTTATGAACTTAAATAAAATAAATATAAATAATAAAAATAATTATCAAATATAATTTGTAATTTTATTAATTAAAATAAATAATTTATGATATTCTAAATAATATACATATATATATGTATATATATATATATAAGATAAAAATATGTTAAAAAAATTCACAATCATGTATTTATTATTTGCATTAAATTTATAGTCACATAAACATAGAAATCGTAATAATCGAGGAACATTTAATTATAATCAAATTAATTATTTTTATTAAAATTCAAAATATTTATTACACAATTATATATACATACATAGAAATTATTACAATATAATAGCATTTAATTATAGATTTTCTTATTGAAAACTACAATCGTATATATTCACATGTTCACATATAAACAAAGACACAGTTATCAATGACAAACATGTAAAAAGATGTCATTCGCATTTTGTATTCAGATTCAAATTAAAAATTTTGTCTTAATTATTCAGATAGAAATCGCTGAATTTCAAATATTTTTTTTGCAAAAAACAAATCACTTAAATCACTTAATTTCAGATTTCAAATACATTCAGTGTTAAGTCGACAAAAACAAACGGGCCCTAAATCTCCATATTAAGTCCTGTTGAGCTTCTTGAAACAATAGATTGGTTTTTTAGATATTAAATAGAAGCCCTGATCAGTATCGTATATGCCTTTAGCTTAAAATCAGAGTTTGATGAATAAAACAAGACTTGATGAATAAAACAAGACTTGATGAATGAATCTTTTTAAGTATCTTAACACATGTAAAGAAATTCATAAACCAATTGAGTTGTTGTATGGAGTAGGTGATATTTGGTCAACTAAAGTCGGGATAAAGCAGCTTACAAATGAATATTCTATATCATTTAGGATTGTGAAATAAAGAACCAAGGGCATTTGTAAAATATATCAAAAGGGATGGTAGCGTTTGAACCTCCGACCCGACCGAGATCGTAGCGAATGGTCTGAGCCACCACATTAACAATTTATAAAATAGTTATATTTTCGAAAGTCAATCCAATATGTGATATTTTAGTGGAATACTTGTAAACATGTCATTTTCGCAAATACTATTTTTGAAACAAAATCATTTAAACAATTTCATGCAACCTTCAAACCATTGAAGTAGTCCCTTACAATGTAATTTCAAATACACCATGAATTTATTTTACAAATATTAACTTTCAAATACATGTAAATGTAGATACATAATAGTGAAAATCCACCATGAGTGCCCTATTACAACATACCTTACTCGATCGAACCTGTAAACAAAATTTTGGGGGAAAAGAAAAAGAAGAAAAGAAGGGTCACACACAAGCCCGGTTCGCATTCCATACCCCAAACATACACATGAAAATGCTCTTAGCTTTCCATCGATATATAATTCTTTCATACATAATGCATTTCTATTATGAGCATCTTTAACCTCACCTTAACATATAGAATTCAAGCATAATCGATTCCTAGCAAACATTCATGCTAGTGCAATAAGCATAACATGCCACATCACATATTCATGTTCATTTCCTCGATTTACCGATCATTAAGGTTAATCCCATTTCTCATATCATTAACAATTGAGTTTCATCAATCATCAATCAAGATATTCAATCAATCAAGGCGATCAAACAAGCGGCAATCAATCAAGAAAACCAAGACTGTAAATGTCCACAAGTAGGGCCTAAAAAAATCGAATATTTTATTATTTAAAAATTTGACATTTTTGAAACTTCCATATTAGAACAAATCAAAAATCCGCTTTAAGGGTCAAATAGTAATTAGAGATCAAATTTGGAAGTGTAGAGTCAATTTTAACTATTGAAAATTTGTTTAGAAAGGTTTTCGTAAAACCGGCCCAATTTTGGGAAAAATTGGATTTTAATGAAATAAATGTCACTTTTAAATGTAAACATGGTTTTGGTGGTATAAATATGTTTTGGAACTTAAAAATATTTTCAGGAGCGGAATTAAGAATGGAGCAGATGATTGGGTGTGTATGGATGGTAGAATGTGGGCTTGGGTGTTATTAGGCCTCAAACTTGTGATCCAAGCCCAACAACCCTTGAAAGCCCACCACACCACTAGCAAAACCCCATACCTCACTCTATTCACCCTCACTCCCCTCCCTCTTCACAAATCATGTTTCTTCTTCCTCTCATCACCCTCAAAATTATAACTTTATTGATTGCTCTCAACCACTAAAGATCCACTCCATTAAAGCTTTTTACAACTTTCACTTGCCATCTTTAAGAGCCCTTGTAGTGATTTCAAGTTCTCATTTTCACTATTTTATTTGGTAAGCTTTTAAAGCTCTTTAATGACACTTTTGATTTTTAAAGCTTTTGATTTCGATTAAGGTCATTGATAGGGTTCTTAGAAGTTCTATTAGACTTTTGGATTGTTGGTTTGGTTGTTTATAGTCTCTAGTTGTGTTCCTGATTTAAAACCCCTAGAGGTAGAGATAGTGTTTTGTTGAATTTGTGCTCATTGAGGATTTGTGTTACTATGGATTATACCCATAGGCAACTAAGGTGTTGGAGACCATCAAATCGAGGAGACTAGCTAGTTATCTTCGGAGGAGAGGTTAACACCTTCATTTTGTGCTCTATATACTTATATGTTGGATGTTTGATTATATTGTATTGAGTTAACAATGCTAACTACACGGTAATGAATGTATATGTTGAATAGTGAATTGGTAGTGTCATATAGACACTTATTGTGATAAACTGGAAATGGCAATAAATATGTGTATATGATTGTATTGTGATGATTGGAGTTTGTTAATATGTATATTTTGGTGGTCATGGAGGTCTTTGATTACTAGATGATAGATTTTGGATGTAAATATCTTAAACGAACTCATTTTCAACTTACATGTTTTAACAAGAAGATGATATGATGACATAGACAATGGTACATGTTTGCCTTGTGGCTTATGAGTAAAGATTGCTAATTTGTTTTCCATTTATATGATGATGTCAATGGTACCTTATGAGTTTTAGTAATAATGGAAAGAAAATGATAAATCTTGCTTGGTCACTTAAAAAGGAATCCCTTATCGTAAACTTGATTTAAGTGAATGTATTGGCATGCCATAGGAAAACTAGAAATATACTTCAACACATGAAAATGTGAAACTTGGCTTGAAGTGTCGCTTATTTAGGGTGACAGTCCTCCCTGGATGTGACAATATTAACCTGATCCTTTTGGATCCTTTATTTGGTATTCGAGCCCCATGTACATCTATGTGCTTAATAAACTAAAATATGGCAAATTGTGTGATTTATATGCTTGAAAAGATATTTTTATGCTTAATGGTTGGTAAAAAAATTGCTTGTTGTGGATGAAATTCACCATATAAACCTTAAGTGTTAATTAAATGGAATAAAGAAACCAAGTGGAACACTAGGAAAGTTGGAAAAGTGAAAATTGTGTTATCAGTATTCTATTTTCAGGTTTGGGTGTCTTGGTCAGCGGCCTGGTAAGATAGCTAGGGCGCAGACTAAGGCGCCAATTTCCCTTCGGTACCACTTTTCGCGGCCTGGTCGGCGACCTGACAAAGTGACTAGGGCATGAACCAGGGCGCCAAGTGAGTCTAAGTACAACTTTTGACGGCCCAGCAAGTGGCAGAAAGCCTGATCACTTAGATCAAGGCGCGAACCATGATGTCAGGGAGGTTCCGGTACCACTTTCGACGGCTTGGTTGGCGACCTGGTCACTTACATTAGGGCGCCAACTAAGGCGCCAAGAGAATCTCGGTACCAACTTTTGTAGTTTGGTCAATGACCTGGTCGAGGAGACCAAGACACCAACAAAGGTGACCAGGGCACATGCTAGGGCACGAGTAGTTAGGGTGACCTAGAAGGCTACAGTACATATTTTAGCGACCTGGTCAGGAAACTAGCGGTCTGGTTAGGGTGATTAGGGCGCGTGCTACGGCGTGAGTGGCCTGTTTCATTAGGGATCGGGACATGGCGTTTTTATTGTCCTGTTTCCCGGTTTCATTACATGGAAATTCTGAATTCACACATTTGATTGCTCTGTATTCAGCTGAAAACATCTTTAAAGTGTTAGAAATAGCTTTTGGATAGTCTTATGGTTGCCTTACTCGATCCGGACCACTCATGGAACACACTGGTAAATTTGTATATCAGTATTAGATGTTCAAAGTGGGTTTTAGAAACGTTTCGAAGGCTATAATTGGACATTTATTGATGCTTACACTAATTATAAGCAGAATATATAAAAAAATTGCATGTTTAGAAAATTCGAAAAACATGATGTTTTCAATGGACTACGTATGAGTATGTTATTCATAATGTATAACTCTTCCATCCCAAGTCGGACATAGTTCAAAATTATGAACTCATAATCACTTGTGTTGGAATCATTTATTGTTTTAAGTGTCTTTTTGGGTGTTTTTTGACCAAGTATTACATAAAATGTTGATTTCCATGTTCCAGAACCGGGACATCTGGCCAATTTTGAACTATTTCCAGGCAAAATTTTAGGAAACGAATCATGGCATTTCCGTATTAGGGGACCGGGACATGGCGTTTTTTGTGTACTGTTTCTCGGTTTTTCTATTTCCAAACAACAATTTAGGAAATTGTTTAGATTTAGGAAATTGTTTAGAGTTAGGAAACTATTTAGCATTAGGAAACTGTTTAGAATTAGGAAAATGCTTAGAATTAGGAAAGGCTTAGATTTTCCACGGTTTGAGTTAAGAAACATGTTTTACAAATTTCCAGTCTTGATTTTAGGAAACTGTTAACCAGATTTTCCAGGTTTATAAGACATTTCCAGGATTGAAATTAGGAAACTGATTTCCTTAATTTCCAGGTATTGGTAACATTTCCAGGGTTGGACTTAGGAATCTGGTTCCTTAATTTCCAGATATAGTTAACATTTCCAGGGATGTAATTAGAAACTGTACTATAAATAGTTCAATAACTTAAATATACAAAATCCATATGTCATAACTCAAAAATCAACTTCAGTACTGTTCAATAATATTTACAAAAGCATGATTGTTTACAAAAGCATCATAAGTAATCACTACTCCTTTTCTGAATCAATTCCATCCGCCTCAGATTCTTCATATATGAAATATGCTACCTCCCTTCTTATTCGACTAGTCTCTGCTTCCAAATTACCAAACGACCATGCCTGTGCACCTGACCATATGTCATATATATACTTACAAACATACATTGCACAATTAGACCTGCATTACATAATAATTATTTTAGCAGCTGTGCAAATAATATATTACAACATTTACCCAAACATGTACTCACGAGTCTGGTTGGCTGGGCAGATTGAAGTTCTTACTCCCCACAGTCCAAATCTACCATGGGTGCTTCTCCTGTTCTAAATTCAATTCTTCCTTCACTTCCTCTACAATAGCTTTCTTCACAGGCTCCCTCTTCTTATACACCTCCACTACCTTCAGCACATCATAAGTGGACTCCTTATCCTCTTCCATTTCCTTCACTATAACTTTAGTAGATACCTTTACAACGTCGTCAGGGATCTCTTTTGCCTTAGACACATCAGCAATGGCTTTCCTCCTTATCTCTGATATTTTATTTTTTTTCTTCATCCGTTTCTTCACTTTCATTACCTAAATTATCCTCTTCATCATCCCCCCCCATTATCCTCTTCATTATGCGCCCCATCATTTTCTCCGTTTCCACTGACATCGTCATCTTTAGTCTCATCATCCTCATTAGTTTTCTCATCCCCATCCTTATCACTTTCCTCCTCATCATCACTCAATCTCATATCCTTCCTCTTGCGCAGGCCACGTCTGTCCTCTATAAAATTACATAATAAAGGAAATCAGTAATTAAAATGACACGATTCGACAAAATTGGAAATAGTACAAAATGATTATGTTTCCAGGAATAGAGGCTGGAAATGGAACAATTTGAGAGGGATTTTCCGGTGCTAGGAAACAGACCAACCACATAACTGTTTCCAACCAATGTAATTTCCATGAATAGAGGCTGGAAATGGAAAATTTTGAGAGGGATTTCCCGGTGCCAGAAACCCGTTAAAAAATTATTCCATTTCCCGACAACAATTCTGGAAACCAACCACGACTAGAAACAGTTATTCTAAAAATCGATTTCCAGGATTTAAGTATGTAAATAGAACAATTTTACAGGTACTTCCTGGTGCCAAGAAATCTTTAACAAAAAGGCCCATTTCCAAACATATATCCTGGAAATGACCCAAGCTGGAAACGGTTACTCAGATGACCAATTTCCAGAGCCTGGAAAAGACACCATATATATTTATATTCACAACAACTATTTCCTAAAAATAACAACACCTAACACAACAGTTTCTTAACAAATCAGCCAATCAAACCTGGAAATAAGATCAACCTGAAATAGTTATGAATTTCACTTATTTCCAGGGCCTGGAAATGATGCAAACTCATAACTATTTCCAGACTAATATATGACCACTCTTATAAGCAAAGAAACAATTATGACTTTGGGCTATTTCCAAACCCTGAAAATAGCCCAAAGCCATAATTGTTTCCAGGCTTACCAATTTCAGTGTATGATAGCTAGGAAATGGTATAACCGCAAAAGAGTTTCCATGTACAAGGAAACAATCTTGTAATATGCCCATTTTCAGACCTACAAACCGTGAAAAAGCTTTGTCTTTGGCCTTTTTCCATGGATTGGAAATAGACCAAATAAATATTTGTTTCCATGGCAGGTAAACTACTGACATTTAACAAAGCCATAACTATTTCCAAACTTATAAATTTCCGTGTATGATGGTCTGGAAATGGTTTAAGTGCATTATAGCTCCATGTACAAGGAACCATTCTTGTAATGTGTCCATTTCCAGACCATAAAAGCTTGAAAAAGATTTGTTTTTAGCCTATTTCAATGGCTTGAAAATAGACTAAATACAAAATGTTTCCATGGGAGGGAAACTCCAATTTCACAAAATCATCAACAGCATTGCAGCACATAATCACAACATCCTAACCAAAATAAACAATATCCTGTACCAAATTCTAACCTAAAATCAGCCAAAACATAAACACTACCTACTATAAACAAATCGAAAGAAACCCTAACCTGTTTATGTGACTTTCTAGTCTTCGGTGGCGATGGAAGAATTGAGGATGATGGTGTTGACTTCAACGACTTTCTTTTTCTCACCGAAGACTTAGCAGCTGCAGGAGGAGCCTTCGACGACTTCTTTGTCGAGGTATGAGATTTTGCTTTTGTAGGAGGAGTGTTTGACGGTAACCGCATCTTTACCATGGCGAAATAGAATGTCGGTGATGTCGAAGGAAGAATGTGACTTGCGTGACGGTGATTACGGCAGAAGAATGACGTCATTCACGGCGTTTGGCTTCAGAAACAGACGATATCGACGTCGTTCACGGTGTTTGGCTTCGGAAGAAGAGGCGACGGGTTGCTTACGCGCTCTAGTTTGAAATGAACATGGGAAGAGATTTTGTTGGTTTGAAATAAATGAGGGATGAGGTTTTGGTGGGTTTGAAACAACGGTTAGGAAGGGTATATTAGGTATTATGATTTGTTTTATTTTTTTTATTTTTTTTATAATTATTTTTATTTTATTTTTAATAATTTTTTATATTAGGAGTATTACTATAATATTGGTTCATTTCTAGTAAAAAATTAATTCAATTGTTTAGTTTTGTAACTTTTTGGAAGATGGGCTAAAATAAGGTTTTTGATTTTGAACTGGCCCATTTTTGAGAATTTAAAAAAAAAATGTTCAGTAGTTTTCTAATATTATATACCATTAAGTAGACAAAATTGAAATTTATTTTCTGATTTGTAATAAAAAAAAAAATATCTGGGAAGCAAGTTCAAATTTGGTATATTTTCCAATAAATGAAATTTTTTAAATTGCAATCACACAACCAAAATATTATGGAACCAAAATGCAATCAAAAATAACATAATTTTTTTATATAAAAAAAATTATTTTTTAAACTAAAAGTAATATATTCAATTTGGTACAACGATACAAAAGTTTATTTTATAAAAGTTGTAATGTTGGATTAAATCTAAATTTTAACTGATCTACTGACAAATTATCACTAAAATAAAATAATGACAAAAACAGTTTACTAACAAGATTACCATGCATGTGCAACACATTCACATCTCCATCAAAAATATCATATTTCTCAGTTACATCTCCAAATATACATATTTTCATCCAAGTATCTTATTTCAAAAATAAATAAATAACCTCGTACACCGGCAATTTTCTCCAGTACAATATGCTCATAACATGAATATAATCAAAGTTCAAAGTTCAATTACTAATAATATGCATTTATCAATTACATGATGTTTCAAAATTGAATAAATTGATGATAAAATATTAACCTATATTACTTGTAATTTCTAGCATCCAGTCCAATTTGACAAGAAATAATGGATAATGTCTGTAAACAATTTGATAACCTAAATTCACTACCAAAATTTCACCTCAAATCACAAGGAAATTAGAAATATAACCCATCTACTACACTGCCTACTTTTAATATTAGGGATGGAACCAATGTTGATATATATAACCCATCTACTACACTCTCTGCACACCATGTTCCAAATTCTGATTTCAAGCATAGCACTGCTAATCAGCAATCCTTTTAAACCTCATTGTATGTTCATCCAAGTCCGCGATTTGCTTTCTTTTCTTTGACAACTTACCCTCACTTTGCTCTGCTGAAAACTGAGCAGCTGTTCGAGTCCGTAACTCTTCCATGCTCTCTCCTTTGTTTGCATTTCCCAGTACCTGAATATTGGACTGTTAGATGATCTCTCATGCATGTATATTGGAGATTTCTTTCAAGTAATTACTTACCAGGCGCCGACCGTAGAGATGAGAATTTGAAAGATTCTTCATTGCATTTTCTGCTTCCTGCTTTGTGAAGTATTCAACAAATGCAAAGCCTCTGAAATTTCCAAACTTTAGTGGTAGACGTATGCTCTTTATCTGCAAGGAGAAATGGTTGCCCAGTGTATTTGGTATTCAACAAGCGTAAAAGAATCATAGATTTCGTAGAAGAAATAGTAAGAATTGCAGCTCGTACGCTGCTAAACAACAATATTTGCGAAAAAACTCGGAAGACTAGAATAAATTCAATATGAATTTTTGTAGTAAAAACCAAATAAAATTCATTTTGTTTTTAATCAAAGTGGAATGAATACTTGAGGTATTACAAATTGATATATTAACAAAGTTGATATAAAATAATAATCAAGCTCAACCATGCATCATACGATTTTTATTGTTTGTTCCTCTTACCAAGGTTTTGTATAATTTATACTTGATTTACATTATCGGGCATAAACATTTTTCAGCTAACTATGCAATTAAAATAGATATGCATTGCTACTCATATAATTAAATAAAAGCATCACCTGACCGAAGGGGCTAAAGAGTCCTCGCAAATCCTTTTTTGTAGCTTCAAAAGCAACATTTTTTACATGCAATGTGGTTAAACTCTTATCCTTCTCAACTCTTTTCATTACTTCTTTATCTTTTTTGGCATGAGAAAGTTGTAGGATAAGAGCATGCCCATCCAGTACAGTGCCCTAAGTTAGAAATTGGACATTAAGTTCCAATAGTTTCTAGATATTCAAGTGCTCTTTGATTTAAATCTGCAGTATACAAGTACCTGTAAATCCCTGCAAACATTTCCTGCTGTCTCTACAGAATCGAACTCTATAAAGCCAGAACCCATTGACACATTCTTTCCATTTTTTAAGTGCTTCCTGACCTGCATATGGAAAAATCTTAACGTGGGTACATAAGCAAAGCACATTACCAATGATGTCTACAAGAACAAATAATTTACCGTCACACTTAGAACTTTTCCTTCCTTGACGTGTTCATTAAAATGCTTTCTTAAAACCTCATCAGATGTTTTAAAGTTCAGATTCTTAAAAAAGAGTGATCTGGACTGAAATTTAAAGATAAAAGAGCAATGAATAAGATATTGAGAGTAATAACAAGCTGTTGCGTTTGAAGCAAAATTATCAAGAAGACAGGAGACACTAAGTAAGAACATAGCTACGCCACTGTAGTCAAATTCTAGGTAAGCACATGAAAGTTTCATTGAGATCTTATGTTCCAAAATATAAATTATAATAATTAAAGAATTTGGACAGCCCATGCCTTAAAAAAATAAATAAAAATAAAAAAGCCTGGTGCATGAAGGCATCTTGCGATTTCACAGGGTCCAGGGAAGGGCGAGGCAAAAGGTGTAATGTAGGCAGGCAGCCTACCCTTATTTCTTAGTAGCTGATTCCACACAATCCATACCTCAAACAATTATTTTGTTTTCATGTGTGAAGCTTCCCATATAATATTTAATAAGAGATAAGAAATGGATAGGCATATTAATAACATAAATTGCCATGCGAATAGATGATACCATAAATTAGAGTAATACTTTTAAACAGGTTATATCATAACCTTATACTTCAAGTTTCTTGTTATCTTAGGTAAGCAAGATGCAAATAAAACAATTCCATATGTCATAAAGAAAACATGAAGTAGATAAGGACATAGAAGAAATACCCCACTAAGGGACAAAATTTGTTTCAATAAAAGCGGGTCTTAAAAGCCAAGAAAGTAAACCTTATACAGGTGTACCATAAACAGCTTTGGATCTCTACGAGGCATATCCTTTTAAACTTGTATTCTAAACACTAGTTGTGCATTAAGAAGGATAACAGGTTCTTGGAGTTAATTACTGTGATAGAAGTAGCTGAAAGATTTTGAAATCAATAATTAATTAAATATTTCCTTAAAATAAAATAGAAGAAAATAAAAGGTGATAAAGATAAACCAGTAAAGAAAAATTTTAGCCATATTGCCTTATGAATCAAATTGGTGAAAATCCCTAATAAGGGAGTAACTATCATAAATATAATTGATTAGATGTCCTCCGCAAGGAGATTAGACAAATAATGCAAAGAGAACTTCATAAAATGTACAAACCTCTGCTCTGTCTGGATCAATATCCTCTTCTGCTATTCCTTCCAATTGTTGCTCTAAAATCAACCTCTTGGCATCATTTTCCCCAACAGTAAATTTATTCTTTCCATTACTGTTGGAAGGATTTTGATTCATAATATTACTAGGAGCCCACTCCAAATACAATGGATCACTCCTTCATTCAAAAGACAAAATGTTAACATTTTTCTCTCATAGAATTTCCAAACTAACTATCATAATTTCTTATTCAAAAGAATATAAATGTGAAGCAATCATAATCATCTTAACTATGACGAGAAATCTTCATTAAAGTATTATCTTTGACTTCTGTAACAATATTCATTGTAAACCTCCTCACAACATCCTCCAAATTTTCTCGAAGATATTATGTCCCTCCCTTTTTGTTTCTGTATTAAGTTGCCTCTCTAATTTATTAACATACAAAACCTCATAGGATAAATACAACACATCATTAACAAAATAAAGTTTTAAAAAAAAAAAACTTGATAATTCATTAATTTACTTCAGAAATAGGAAAATGATATGAACAAAACTTTAACCAACTTATAAGCACGACCAGATTTTAATAACTTCACTAGATGAATGTAGTAAAAAAAAAATTCACATTTATGGTAGATTAGCTCAAACATACTGTAATTATCACCAGATAAATGTTGGCCCAAAAAAACACACTTACTTACAGGATATCAGTACAATGGACTAGTATCTATAGGCTTAAGTTTGTCTCTAGAAGTCACCAAATACGGTACTAGACATCTGTGCCCACATTGCTCTTTAATTTCAGTAGCAGTAAGACTGAGGTTATGTAAGCAGGGAGGACTTCGTAGGGTGGTTTGGAAACAGACCTTTAAGTTAGCTTTTGGGTTCAATAACTCTTTATATGTATCATGATAATTGTATTGGATATTCATCACAATCTCAATTTAATTAATAAAACTCCAGAGAAAAACTTAAAATAGAAAATTTACTTCATGAGAACATTCCTAATTTCTGTAGGCAAATATACAAAGGAAACAAGCACATACTTGTACCGCTTATAGGCCAACCCTTTAAAAGCTGCAGAAGCTTCCGATGATTCAAGGAACACAACCTGGAAGGAAAAATGATATGAATTTAGATCAATAGGGTGATGGTTCATCATTCAGACTGTTTTTGTGAGGACATAACTAATGTAGCTTCTTAAAGATCATGAGCAAGCTTTGAGTTGGTTGGGGAAAGAACAGCAGTTAGAATAAAGAAAGATAAGTTAAAAACTGAAAAGAAACACACCAATGTAAACAACAAAAACTTGTACACAAATAAAGTCAAGTCGATAGAAAAACTAAACCTAATTTCTTCCTCGCTTATGATTTCTTAAATAGGTACTAAGAACCACATCATTACTATAATCAGCTTTAATCAAGTCATGTAGTTTACAATTGCCATCACCAACTAAGCAAGAGCACAGAACAAAGCTAACAACAACTGAGCAGCCAGAAGAGGAGGATGCAACAATATACTCACATCACAGATATGCAAGCCCTGAGCCCCTGAACTAATAGGTCGGCAATTACCACCCAAATTCCAAGCCAAGGAACACGAAACCAGACTTTGCAGTTGATTTCACAATCTACTAATCCCCCGTCTTTGAGAGACTATATGTTTTTAACGCTGCTCTCAAAATAATATAAATTCAACAGAAAATCAAAAAAGGCAACATAAAATCAGCTCTTTAACTACAAATAGCACTCAATTAGGACAGCTTATTCCATCAATTGTATTCAAACAACTTCTATGAGAGTGAACTTATAAAATCACTAGCACCACCACACAATAGTTTCCATGTTGAATAGAGTAACTCATATCTTCCGAATAGGACTTTCACATTCTATATCTATAATTTAATTCTTATCTCTCTTTCATGTCTACTCAAACTTGTCTGACCATCACATCCATATAATAAAGCATCTCTTATCCATCAGTAGCATACCAAACTAACTTCTATTACTTCAATTCACTATGTGGATTTCAAATCAAACTATTACAAGTACAGTATTGGCAGTAAACAAAACAAACAATAGTATTTTAGCTATCAAGTTGCATCATTATGGAGTCAAAATCATTATACTTGTAAAATCATACAGGGCATCAACAACAATAATACTTAGATCCAAACAACCAACTTTGGCATTCATTCTACATAAAGCACCACTGAATGAATTGAAATCGATGTTTCTCAAAATGTCACACGTTTCATAAAATTTCTTTTAAAAAAGGGGTCTAGCCTGGTACAATTTCTGGAGACATATATCATTTTGACCACTGCAAACCCATACCAACTAATATTTTCTATAGTTGGGAAAATTTCTTATTGCTTTTCTTAATATGTTTCGTTATCTGTTACTATTACAAGTTAAGTTTCTTTTTAAATTATGTATCATCTAGTTAGTTTAGAGATATTTTACCTCTAACTAATTAGTTATAAGTGATGAGAAATAAGGGTGTTAGTACTGAGATTAGATTAAGCCTCTTACTTGAAGTGTACTAGTTTGTATCAAAACTCAATAAGAGTTACCTATTAGTAAAAAGTTTGAACCCCAGTATCAGAAATTAATTCCCAACACATTCCCCATCATTATCTTATTCTACACTCACGCGAATCTCAGATTGACATGACTAGCCAAGAATGCTAGTTCAAGTAACCACAACCAAGACAAATAGACAATTACATAACCAACTACAACTCCGATAAATAAAATAAGAAAATCTAGAACAAAGAAAAAATACTCATACCAAGGCCAATATTTTGGTAGGAGGGAGAATAATCTTATCCAGACTCCCAAATTTCCCAAACATCTTAGCTAATTCACCTTCAGAAGAATTATAAGGCAAATTTTTCACCAATAAGATATGATTGCTTCTTTCCACAGCAGCTGTTTTTCCAGCAGCATAGTCCTCCAAAGAAGAGACATTTATTCCAGCATTTAAAAGAGCTTTTTTAGTATCAGCAATCACTTGTGTTTCTCCTAAGGCAATTCGTACGGCAAGATCATCAGCTTCTCGATCAAGTAAATCACTCTTACTAACACCGAGTTTCCTAGCAACGTTTTCTACAACCTACCATGTTTACGTGAACTAGAGTTAATAAATAAGCACTCTTGTCAACAATGGGGACAGAGGAAATTAACAATTTCAGAACTATAAACGCATAATAACCTAGGCGGAAGACGTTATTAGAATATTAAAACAAGTAGCATAGATTCAGTAACATACTGTATCAGGCCGCATAAACAAACTATTCCATGCTTTAGTATCTCTCCCAGCTTCAGCCACCTTCCTGTCTTCCACCCTCTGTTGCTTCAAAGTTTTTGAAGCTTGGCTAGAAATGCTAGTCCTGCACAAAGAAAAGTGATCAGAGAAACCAAAATGACAACTCCAAAGAATTTTACAATGCAATATTAGAACTCATGCAACTAACTTTTGCTTTTCTGAGGTCTTCTTGAACCTAGCTGGCATAACATGCAGTAATCTGCCTTGGAAACTTGAAATATCTCCTTCAGCTATGGCTCTGCACAATTACCCAGATGATAAATCAAAAGAATAAAGAGCAAATGAAATATAGTCTACTAGCATGCTATTATTGTAACTACAACAATAATTTAATAGATAATCTGGAAACAAATCAACCTTCGGGCTATTTTAAACTTTACCCGCTGACATTTGGGTGTAATGGAAATTTATACCCTTTATTTGCGAAAGTAACAATTTCAACCAAATAGATTTTGTACAAATTGAACCTTAGCATCATTTAGTTGTGGTTTTCCAGCCAAAAATATATAAAGTATTCCTAGCAGTTAATCCAAACAGTCTATATAAAACAGACAATCTATTAGAACAGAATGAAATGCCTAAAATGGAGTCAAAGGGTGCTCAAACACATGGATTGAAAAGTTGGCATAGAAAACGAAAATGACTCACAATCACTACCACGTGAAAGGTAGAGATCCAGATATGTGAGGAAGACACTTAAACAATGTCATGTTAGTTAATGCAGTCACACCACTTTAGTTAATCCACTCACATCATTTTTTTAATTATTAATATTTTATTGACTGCTTCTCATCTTCCTATGCACTATGTGCACTTTATACATGTTTATGATTTATGCTATTTCGTTTTTTACCCATATATTAGTCTAATTTATCAAAGCTATGACATTACAAACTTTAATTCTGACTATTAACTTGAATCTATTAGTGTAAACCATGACAAATTAAAATGCGCCTCCCGTGAGGCTCAGACTCAGAGACTTTATCAGCCTCACTTGAAAAAAGCCTGTAAGGCTTAAACACTGCCTTTCAAAATTATGGTTAGTCACTATATAAACAGTCTTTTTAGATTGGTGTATTTTGATACTTATCCATAATTAAGTTCACACTTCAAAATCTCTATTATATTTAATTATATTTTAACTCTAAAACAATACCTCTATTTCTTCATCATACTTTCCAAGATTACACCAACTTTGACGTCCAAGTACCACAAACCCAATGATATAAAATAGTATGTTGTCGACACGAGGGTATAAATGTGAATAAACATGTTGACTACAAAATTAAAGGTCAATGTCTGTCTATTTCAGCAAATCACCAAACTAGGAGGGACAAATTTGCAGCATTTTTACCAAATGCCAAAAATCTACTATGAATTTCCATTTGCCACAGCTAATAACTTCCTCCCCTCCGAAATTATTCTATGTGGCAAGAAACTCATGGGAAAACTATCAAACACTTTGATTTTTATTTTTCCACATTCAAAACCTGATCCAACTAGTTACCTACTTCACAAAAACAATCCAATGCATATAAGTGTATTTTAGACCGCAAATGAGGTAACACCTAATGAGCAAAGGGCATTGCAGCTTGGAAAAAAATGTATCCAGACCTCATTTATTTGTAATTCAAACACCTTCCCAATGAAACACTAACAATGATAAAATGTGACAGCTATACTTGCAAAGTTTTATATTTTAAGCAGAAGTACCTTGATGCTGATTCTGGGAGTGTGTAAAGAATGTAGGCTATCCCTTTAGACCGTTTTGTAATATTATCGACAACAATCTGAACCTCGGAGACATTTCCATATTTACTGAAGTGCTCCTTCAGCTCGGCATCACTATAACAAGAAAAATATGAAGTATCAACTTTAGTAAGCAAATCTTGAGTTGGCTCTCATATACATATATTCGTGTTTGTATTGATAATAAAATGACAAAGTAATATGATTATTTTAAATCAAAATAAAATAAAATAAAAATAAAAATAAAAATAAACAGATAAGGCACAATCTCACTGACGTTGTTGCATAAGGAAGATTATGAACAAAAAGACGACAACTATTGAAAACTTCAGCTTGCTCATCGTTTGTACTTGAAGATGGGTTAAGTGGATGAAAATCATCGTCGTCACTATTGTCATGATCAACATTTTCATCGATATCAGAATCTGACCAATCTTTCTTAACTCTACTCTTAAAGTAATCCATATCAGAAATAACTTCATCATGTGCAGCATTTAGTGAGCTCTTAGTCACTTTCTTAGTCACTTTCTTATTTGATGCATTCGCATGCATGGCAGCCAATTGCTCCTCACCATTATCACTCGATAAATTTTTTCCTTTAGAGACATTAGCTTTTTGGCCTTCTACAGAACCAATCAAGGTGTCATTTGACCACATCTTTGACTTGACTCTTGGCTGCATGACTTGGAGGAATTCTTGAAGCTGAGGATCATCATTTTCACTGTCCTTTTCAAAAATCTTTTTCCTTCCCTTTTTACCACCATTAAGTGGCACCTCTGAATCTTCTTTCACTTTCTTTTCTTTTCTCAAAGAGTGACGACTCCATGGACGAGGCAGATTTGGGTCACCAACTTCATGAGCAATCTAAAAGGAAAGAGGTCTATTCAGCTCAAAATCAAAGCTATACCTATAGTATTAAGTTTTAAACTCTATCTTAAACTTATGGCTACTTACGACTTTAAATTTCAATCACATCTAAAGTTTTGAAGAACTACAAACCAAATAAACCTTAGCAAATAAATAACTTCATCTTGAACATGTATGGACATTCACCTACACTCCAATTCACGTTGTTATACACCATAACTAAAAAGTAACAACTGTTACAGAAAGAGAAAGAAGGGCAAACCTCACAAGTAATTTTACGAGTACCAAGGAAATTTTTGTCGAAATATTTTATAGCTTCCTGGGCTTCTTGCTCCGAGCGAAACCCAATAAAGGCGAATTCCCGACTCTTACCATATCTAAACAAACACCAAAAACAGCAATAAATAATACAGAACAATAATATTAATCCAAAATAAAATAAAAATAAAAACAAAAGAAGAATACTTGGTTCGAATAAGCTTGCAATCTGTAATCTCTCCTTTTTGCGAAAATAATTCTCTTAAGCGGTCCTCCGACACATTCTCGGGTAGATTTTTAACACATATTCTAGACCTAGAGTATATAGGCACCAAGTAAGTTTAAATTACTACAAAAATTGACAAAACTAGCAGTAATTCAAATTCTAAAACTTTAAGTAGAATACTTACATTGTCCTTACTATCCAATGGTTTCCTTGAAGTCAATTTACACACAAAAGAGAGTGTCCAAGGTTGACTGAAGAAGAAAATCTGAAAGAGCCTACGGCAGCGAAAGAAAAATGAGAGAGTTGAAAGTCAGCCTCGTCATATGCATCTCCAGCCAATACAATAGTTAGTTTGAAGGAAAAAATATATATATATAAACCAAAAGTAATACAAATAAAGCCATTTATTGCAAATCTTCAAATTCAATTGCATTAACACTAAATAAGATAATAAAATGGTTAACGAGTATACTTCCCAAGTGTCTAATTGAAAGTTGTTGAAATCATGGAGGTCACCCGAAATGGAATTGTAAGATTTTACTTATAGCTAAACTAAAATACAGTATTATACATACATATATTTATTGCTTTAAATCTATTGATATTTGACTACTCAATCAAAGCATGGTTGGACTACTCACTCATAGAGTCATAGTCCAACTATTTGATATTTGACTCAACAATTGAAACCCTCCTAGGCTTATTGGTAAACACTTCATGTTCATACAACTAACAAACTCCGAAACTAAACAGCATTCGAACCACCAAACTTACAAACCAAATTAAAACAGAGAAGAGAAAAAGAGGACTTACAGAGAAGAGAAAACGTGGTGATTTGTGAAGAGTATGTGTGAACAGAGAGCAGCGGGAGCCGTCGGCGAGAGCAGAAGGAGAGACGTCGGTGTCGCAGCGAAAAGACGGAGCGAATGATTTAGGGGAGGAGATGGGTTCTGCGCTTGATGATCGCTAGCTAGAGGAGAGACGTCAGGAAAAAATAATGCGCGTTTGGATTATGGGTTTATATAGTCTGGTGTGGGCCCAAACCATATTTCTTTTGGGGTGGAAAAATAATTCCCTCGAATTCAGGGGGCATCCAATTTTCTTTGGAAGGGTTGTTTTTTAATCACAGCTTTCAATATTTTTCTGCTTTAGATATAGAACTTTTATATGGTTTCCTCTTCGTAGATCACTTTTTGTAGCAAACAACTTATTTATTTGAGCTTCTGCTTAGGCCGTGTGAATGGGTAGGTATCTCAGTGGTCTTGAATATGAGAGAGTTCCTTCCAAGATTCTTACTTACCAAGCTTCCAATGATCCGGTTTATAGTGACTACAGATAAGACAAATTTCAGCCCCCAATTTATTTTGTAGTATATTTGAGTGGTTTGGTTATTTTCTCATCTTGACTGCTCTACTGCCTCTTCCTATAACTTCAAGATGGGATTTGCAATTTGCGTGAACTTGGAAACAAAGTTAAAAGAACGGAGAAATTAGGTCCAGTACACATACTGTAACACCCCTACCCGGTTTGGGAGAACCGAGCCGGAAGTGCCCCGGTTTGGGAGAACCGAGCCGGAAGTGCTTCATCACGGACAGAATCAAATCAATTTCTAATTAAAAAGCCTAGATTCCAAATCGAAAATCCTAAATTTTGAAAACAATTGAAATTCAAAATAAGAATAAAATGGATTACTTTAAAACAAAGTAAAATATCACAATCTACTCACAACAGAATTCAACTCTGGACATTTAAAATAAATTAAAAAAATATCAATAGTTTCGTCAGAAAAGATAATCACCTATCAAAATAAAAAAATAAAAAAAACATTTTAAAACATATTCAAATCAAAACCAAATGCAGCGGAATTCCCAATTCAAATATAAGCTAGTATTTAAAAATAACACACTAATAAAAATTACAAAAAAAAAAATATCCGAAATTAAATCCTTAAAAATGATGTGACTCTCTGCGCATCCAGCTCCCAGCTCCAAATCATCATTGTACCTACGTGTCAGCAAAACAAACTAACACGCTAAGCTTTTACTTAGTGAGGCGGCTAAAGAAATAAACGGGCTTAACACTTACGAGACATTCAGGGGATACTCGCAAGATAATCAAAACACAAGTAAACCAACAATGATCAAACACGGTTGACAACAAGTCTTCATATTAACTATGTAAGACTTGTCCTCACATACATATACCAGAATCATTTAACTTAAATATCATCGAACCATCAATGATTATAACACTTCAATTAATTTAATAACACTTCTATAATCATCTCTACCTAGCACAACATCAACACAACCTATCTCCATATTTTCCCAATAAAATATATTATCTTTAATTTAACATAATCATGTTTATTCACAGAAAATTCATAACACGATCTTATCACAAAAATTCATAACACAAACAGCATAACAGACAACTCAAAACTGCTTTAATGAAGCCATTTATTTTTATCATAAAATATTATGAAGAAACAATACATAATTCTATTGGTTAATTTATCTCATAACCATAAACATATTTAAACTAATTTCCAAATCATAACTTACCAACATTATAACTGAATATTTAATCAAACCACAAACCACTTATCAAATATACACATTAATAACCACCACCTATCAAATAAACATACAATCGTCATACAAATCATATATATATATATCAAATTATAACACGTTTAATTCATTTTCAGTTCGCCTTTAAGTAAGACCCCAAATGACTGTAGGACACGGGAAACCCAACAAGAATCAGAACACAGGCAAGGCCGAAGCCCCCATAAAACAGGCAAGGCCGAAGCCCCCATAACCCAACCATATAGTGGACCGAAGTCCCTTTTTATCATCAACATAAACTGAAGTCTCCAAGAACTCGATAGCTATCAACTCTCTATGGCATGTCAACTATCCTTACAGACGGAAATCTCTACTTAAGGCGACATATTGATGTGACCAAAGATTTTCAGATAAACCAAATCAAATTACGTTTTAATTTAACCCAACATCATATATCAGAATTTCACATAAATTACTTGAATCGCAACCAAATACCCAACATCATAAATACCAAAATTTCAACAAATTACAAATTAAATCACATAACAACTACATCCACATTTTCCACCATCTCAAATACAAATAATTTAATTTCCTCATAATTTTACAATTCAACAAATTAATCCCAACACTTATATTCATGACATTTAATTTATCACAATCTGAGAATCTCAACAAATTAATCCCAATAGAATTCACAACATTCAATTAATCAATCATCATATTTTCAACTCTATTCAGATGAACCTAATTATACTAATCACATACTGATATTTTATTATATATATATATATTTACCAACCAAATTTCTTTACACACATATCGATACATATATATAAATATATATCTAGGCATTTATATCTCTGGAAATTAGAAATAACTAAATTTATATAGGCATTTATATTTTTGCAAAATCAAATATACAAATAACAATAGGATTTTCCTAAAAATCCAATGGACAAATAACACCAATATAACATTAATTTCAAAAATCAAATATATCCAATACACAATTCACAATAACAATAACATTAATTTTAACTAAACATAATTGGCTAATACTATAATATAATATATATATATATATATATCCACAAATAATCATGGCATAAATTATTAGTATCAATCACCAATTACATAAACCTTCAATCAAGTCTACATACACTAACACACGTTGACACGCAGAAAACCGAGGGTAATACACTCACCGGAGCAGGAAATTGGAAAGCGGGAGGAGGTGTCAGAGCCTCAAGAATTGCTAAGCAAGCACAGATGATGATGACGAAAGGAAATTCTAGAAATTAAGTCCCCTAGTGAAAGTGTGCTTGATCTAAGCTCAATTCCAGTACTGGCAAGTTGGGAACCTTGAAACTTTGAGCCTGGCCAGACTAAAAATGGTAGCTCTGAATTAAAGCCACAGATACCATGGGCTGCTCATCGGTCATTAGCTACGTTTACATCAATGCTACAAAATGTAGTAGACTCATTTGAAGAATTGAGTGAAAAGGCAAACTTTAGGGATCCTGTTGGGCTAACAGCTGCAGCTTCAGCTTCAGCGCAACAGAACAGTACATGGAGCAGATTAAGCAGATGTCTAAAATTCTGGAGTGGATAAACTGATGGAATCTAGCAAAAGGATATGGAAAATAATGTAGTCAAGATTACAATAGCTGAAGCCTGAAATACTACGGAAACAAGATTGCTGAAATATTTGACTTAACATGAGATCATTGTATCTTAAATCAACATACATTGTGCTGGAAAAGGGAATTGTGGTGTTGTTGCCTATCTATTCAAAATATGACATGATTCGGAATGCACGGCTCTGTAGATCAGGTTTGGATTTGAAAATTCCACCCAATTGTAGTAAAAATGGTTATAAAATTGCATCTGTATTGCTAGGGGATAGGGTAGAATAATGCTATTTATATAATTTCACAACTATTACCTAATTGATTAACAACTAATCTGATATTAACTAACACCACTATGAACATATTTAGATGATGAAACTATTATAATAGACCACATATTTAGAAGATAAAACTATTATAATAAGTCTCATCTGACAAGTCTTGGAAAAGAAGAGCAACTGGAGAGTAATGGATTGTTTTATCATGAAGTGTAAGTGAATCTTAGATAAATTATTTTTCACAAAAGTTAGCCATGTATATTGTTTTCCTTCAATTGGATATGTATACATTTAAATATTTTGGTGCCGTGATTTTTTTATAAATAAAATTTTTTTAATTTATTTTAGAAAGTATTTTATAAATAACGTTTTAAAATTATAATTAACATTATTCTTAAAAAAATAAAATTATCAGTCAAATTTATATATGAAACTTTTTGCAAATAAAATTTTATAAATTTGTATTTTAAAAATAAATTTATTTTAAAATTCTTATAAAACTAGTTTTGTAAAAATTTATTCGCCTACTATAGTATAAAGGAAAGTGATAATATTCACTTTTGGGCCCAGCCAAGTTTAAAAAAGTAGTTTTAGCCCATCATTAAAAAAATTATAAAATTAGACTTTTATAAAAAAAAAAATTACATCTAATGAACCAATTTGACATGTTTAACCTTTTCATTTAAAATTAATTAAAGAAATAAATAATTAAATAAATAAATAAAAACAAAATAAAATTATAAACATAAATTCCTAAATTACCCTCTTTATACCGTTTGAATCTATATCGTTTCCTATTCCATTTCTTCACTCTCATAGCTCTACATTACTAGAACACTCTCATAGCTCTACATTAGCAGAGCACAACCTCATTATCCCTACCACAATCAAACTCACTCTCGTTATATTACAAAATCACTCTCACTCACACTGTTAATCTCTCTAACAACACTCGAATTCATCACCCATGGCGAGAACACACCACGGAAGGAAGCCTGGGTCAAAGCCGACTCAAGCTAAGAAGCCTCAGCGAGCGACCGCAAAGGCAGAAAATGTTAGTATTCTTTTCAATTAGGATAGATATGTTTATTCTGAAGATTGAGTTGCTGTACGGATCGGTTTTAGTAGTGATTGCTTTCATTTAGGTTAGATATGTTTCTGAAGATTGAGTTGTTGTCAGGGTTGATTTTAGGAGTGATTGATTTCAATTAGGGTTGATATTTTCATTTTGTAAGCTCGTTCACGATATTGTGTTTGATTATTGTTCTTGTTCTGCTTTCTAAATGGTATTGCTGTTAGGATTGACTAATTAATTCGAATAAGGTTAGAGTTGTTGTTAAAATCTATAGATTAGTGGTTTTCCTGAATATAGAACCATGAAATTGTTGGTTTAGTTTTGAGGTTTGTTGGTATACAGAATCATGAAATATATATTTTTTTTGTGTTGCGGTTTCCCGGATACTTGACCGGGAAACAATTGTAAACTAATGATACTTCCCGGTTTAGAAACCTGGAAATTTTGGTTTTGAGGTTTCCCGGTGGTGTACGCCGGGAAATCGAGTAGAATTATAAGTATTTCCCGGTGTTAATACCCGGGAAACCCCTGTTAGTTAAGTTTCCCGGTTTATAGCACCGGGAAGCTCGATACAAATTTGTATAGTTTTCCGGTCTGTGAAATCGGGAAACTGTTAAATGATCGTAAGTTCCTATACATAATTATTGAGTTTATCTTTAAATATTTATTTAAATAATCATTTATATTTAATAAAGTATTTATTGTATTTGTTTCAGGTTACTCCAAAGAAGGTTCATTTTAGAGAGGGGATGTACTTTAAGTACCCACAGCATCGTAACTTTGGAAATGCCAAGATTAACACTTATGGGCAGCCTTTGGTCATGGACTTAATTCAGAGTAAGTTGGAGGAGTTTAAAATTGTGGAGGAATGGAAGAAAGGACCGTTTGCTAGCTACCTCCAAATATACCAGAGGAAAGGTGCTTATCCTGGGAGTTTCATGTTGCGGTTCATCAGCAAAGAGTTGGAGGGGAAGAAATGCAAGCTGGATGAGTTGTGGTTTGGGATCCGCAATAAGGCAATACGGTTTGGAATAGAGGATTTTGCCATGATAACTGGCTTGAAGTTTGGCAGAATTTCAAGAAAATTGATGAAAATAAATCGAGGACCTGATCACTTGACTTCAGTATACAGTCGGTTTATTAAGAGTCTACCACATGATAATGTTGGATCTTTAATGGTATGGTTCAAGACTCAAACTCCTAAAGATATGAACTTTATAGATGCACTAAAGATATGCTATGCATTATTTGTGGAGAAGTTTTTTATGGGTCCAGAGGGTAAACGACCTATGAGGAAGCTACTAATGGCATATGGTAGAGGACCTTGATCGATTTTATGAGTTCCCATGGGGGACATATGCTTATTCTTACACGTTGAATGGCCTCTGTAATGTGCTAAAGGGAAAGAAAGATGAAGTCAAGACATTCAACTTCTATGGATGTCCTTGGACAATAATTGTAAGTGTTTAATTTTGTTGTTTGATTAAAACATTTTATTAAATACTAATTTGATTGACATTGAATTCGCAGTAGTGGTTATTAGAGGTGTGTCTGAATATGAAAGACTTTCTTCATGGTCTAGTTGACAAAAGAGCACCTAGGTATCCTAGATGTCTTAAATAGAGGATTAAGGACAACTCTAGCAAGGATTGTGACAATTTTTTAAAGAATGTGAGTATTCCATTTCCTATTTGTACATGGTTTAAGGCATATGATATACTAATTATTTTGCATATATAGGAAATTGAATTTGGAAAGGGTAAAATAGAACCAACAGTTGAAGAGAAGAAGAAGCAGTACTATCTTTCATCCATTGATCCTGAATTAGGGGAGATTCCAACTGACCCTGGTAAATTAGGAGAGGATGATAGAACACTCGATGAGGAGCAATTTCCAAAACATATCAATCCTGATTATGAAATGGTCAGTTCTATAATTTAATGTATTAAGGTTATTAAATTGTTTAGAATTCAACTTTTCTTCTATGAATTCTCCATGCTCAAAGTTATTCATTTTGAAGGATGACGATGAAGATGATGACAACATGATGCTGAAGTTTGGAAGCAATGGAGAGGTGGTTAGATTACTAACCAAAATTCTGGAGAAAGTAGAGGAGAACAGTAAGAATATAAAGGACAATGGATTGAGGATTCACCGATTAGAGGTCTTGTACAAGAAAATCGTCAAAGAGAATACTGGTATGATCCCTTTTTACTTGACTATTGGATTGTGCTGCTGGTTAATTGTTAAAATACTTGTTTGGATATATGTTTTAAATTTATATTTGGTTGGGTTATGCTTGTTATATATTATTATAGGTTCCAGGTATAAAGAACCGGGAAACAGTTCAAACTTTGTAATATTTCCTGGCATTCAATACCAGGAAACGTTTATTGCAGTACGTTTCCCGGTCCTGTATACTGGAAAACAGTGTTATTTAGGTGAGGTTTTTCGGTCCTTTATACCTGGAACATAATAATAGTTTCCCGGTATAAAGGACCGGGAAACCTCACCTAAATAACACTGTTTCCCGGTATACAGGAACGGGAAACGAACTGCAATAAATGATTCCTGGTATTGAATGCCAAGAAATGTTACCAGATTTGAACTTTTTCCCGGTTCTTTAAACCAGGAATCTATAAAAATATATATATATATATATATAATAGTCTAATATTGATTTAATCTTACGCAGAAGATAACTCAAGTGACAAAGATGTATTACGAAGGAGAGAAGTAAGAATGAAAAGAAATGCTGATGTAAATAAAGGAAATAATGAGGATGAAGAGAATGATGAGGTGGAAGATGATAAGGATGAAGAGACTGAAGATGATGGAGATGAGAAGGAAGATGAAGATGAAGAGGAGGAAGAACAGAAAAATGATGACGATGATGAAGAAGAGAAAGATGAGGAGGAAGAAACAAATAATTATATTGTCCAAGTAAGGACACGGGTAGAGGATGAAGGTAATGCCAACAAAGATTACAGTAAGGTGGATGCAGTTGAGAATATAGTTCATTTTTCTGAAAATGTGAATAAAAAGGAGTTGTTAATGGTTGAAGGTGTTGGGGAGAAAAATGATTGTAATGAGTTGAGGCATGAGTCTTCATTGGCAGGTGACAATATTGAGGTTCCTGTTGAGCCAGAAGAGGGAGAGAATGTAGAGGTTCCTAATCTTGACAATATAGTCAGTTTAGTTGTTGCACAAACAACCACTAATGTTGAAATGACCAAAGAGACCAGCGATGAAGAATCTCAGCCTGTAATATCCAGTACCATCCCTGTCAGTCCTATTCAATTGGTAAGTACAACTAGTTTAAGCTTCATTAATATGTTAAGCATTAAATTACTCTTACATTTAAAATTTTTCATAAGATGAGCAGACGTTTAAGGACCGAAGAAGTTATTATCTATGTTGATGATGATGGCACTACCCCACCGCAAGGAGTTTTGGGTCCAAAGAAGAAGAAACAAAAAAAAGCTAAGGATAAACAAACCCTGGATGTGAAGATAATTCCTGTCAATATGGGAAGCTTAATGGTGAAGGATTTATGCCCTAAAGAACCATATAATGGTATCTTAATCGAGGATGTTATTCCAGCAGGGTTTGAAGATTTCATTGCTCTAGATTGCAATAACACGTATGTTTTAAAAAAATCATCTTCTCATATAACTGTTGATTTATTTTTAATTAAGTTAACCTATCTATACTATATTCGAACAGGAGATGGTTAAGAAATGATGCAGGTCCAGTCACATCGTCTGATATTCGGCAAATAATCAACACTGATGAATGGTTTGCAAACAATGACATCAACCATTTCATCAAGGTTTTGTATGAACTAGCTGGCAATGACAAATAAAGGTTTCGAGGAGATATAACTGTTTAGAGTGCTAATATTTTTATAAGTTCATTTTTTCTAACTTTATGTTGTTAATTTGGCTAATTTTCTAGGCATGTTGACCATGAGATATGTTGGCTCTCTACTAGAATGATTATTTTAATTGCACCATTTTCTGGTCAGAAAACCGGAAAACTATTATTATTTCATTAATATTTCCCGGTACGTATTACCGGGAAACAATGATTTTGTTCAAACAGTTCCCGATTTAATGACCGGGAAATAGTGTATTGAAAGCTGTTTCCCGGTTTAATGACCAGGAAATAGTTTATTGAAAGCTATGTTTCCCGGTTGTACTGACCAGGAAACAGTTATTTTTTAGGATAACAATAGAACATTTTCATTCATATGCAGACTTATATGAAAGTCGAGCAAAGTAAAGGAATGGGGAAACTGAAGGGGTGCGAGATTTCTTTAAGGAAATTGCTGGCGGAACAGATCCAAACGAAGAGAATTGTGGATGGCATGAAGCCGATTATGTAAGTACAGTTTATGAAATTATTCATTTAATTGTTTTGATGAGTTGAGTTTAATGCTTCATTCATTTAATGCTTTATTCATTTAATTCTGTTTTGATGAATCCGGATAAACTGTTTTGATGAGTTGAGTTTAATGCTTCATTCATTTAATTGTAGGTATTATTCCCCGTACATTTGTTTGGAAATCATTGGGTCCTAAGTGCTGTCTCATATCGTGTAAAAGAGGTTATTATTTTCGACTCTATGAGTCATAGACTGCACACTGCAAAGCGGGATTTGAGTGACTTCATCATATTTTTTGAAAAGATGTTGAACACACTGGATGCTAATCCTCCAATACAACTCCCAGTATATCCGTGGAAAATCATGACCGTTGGCAAAGAATTGGGACTTCCACAACAGTTGGACGGGTAAAAATATTTAACTATATTGAACAATCCCTATACTGTTTAATCAATTATTTTAATTACTGCAGGGCATCGTGTGGAGCGTATGTATGTCGGTACTTACAAGACATCTGGACGGGACAAACAGCTTGGATATTCGGAACCGGACATGATGAAACTATGAGAATTAGAAGACAGATTGCATATACACTTTTCGAGAACTCTGATGGGAACATTAGTGATGCGTTGAGCTCGAAATGATTGTTTATAAAATATTTTGAACATGTAATTTGATGATATACTTGAAAATTGATTTCTATATAACAGGTTTCAGGCTGAGAAACAGATATGTAACAAACCGTGAAATTGTTAAAACATACAACTGTTTCCCGGTGACAAAAACCAAGAAATGGGCGTGACATAAGCCATTTCCTGGTACTCTAACCGGGAAACATATATGAAATGTCCAGGTACTGAAACCGGGAAACATATATGAAATGAAAGCATTTCCCGGTACTGAAATCGAGAAACATATATGAAATGATTCCATTTTCCGGTAATAACACCGGGAAAATAAATGAATAAAACCATTTCCCGGTAAGAACACCGGGAAATAAATACGAAATAAACCGATTTCCCGGTCTTATAACCAGAAACAGCATCGAAACATTGGTTTATTACTCCATTTCTAATTCATGATGAACATTTAATAATTTGAAAAATCGAAACATCGAAACATTGATGAAATAATACATTGGTTTATATATTGGCACACTAACATCAATTTGGAAAATTATTTTGGAAAAAATAATTACCCATTCAAAAAATTATATAATATAATACATTTTGTAAGATATGTTTTGTAAATATATGTTATTCAAGTTGACGTAAGAGATACATTTCTTAGATAGTACATAGTCAACCAAGTCAATCATACCACTGGTGTTTATGCAATCAACTCGAGCCCTACTGTCGTGGGAAACATCATATCTTCCAACTCTCAATGTGAAATGGAATTATTTGCATGTAATGTTAACTTTCAATATGGAACACTTACCAAATTGAGAAGTATTTCTTTCTATGAGTTCAATTATTTTTATTGAAAACAATACATTGATCTAGATAAGGTATTTTCATAGTGTCTAAATTAATTGTATCCATATGATTTTTGGAAAAAAAATATATAGTTTAAAATTCAGCAATACCGGCTAACAATTTTTTGTTTAGCCTATTTCGCGGTCCTAAAACCAGAAAAGAGGCTGCTATTTTTGCCTATTTCCCGGTCCTAAAGCCAGGAAATAGGCTGCTATTTTTGCCTATTTCCCGGTCTTAAAACCAGGAAACAGGTAAATAATTCAATGTTTCCCGGTAATAAGACCTGGAAAGCTTTTCTAATGAGCAATCATCATTTCCCGGTTTTGGTACATAATGAAAAAAATATTTGTAATCTATTTCCTGGTTATGACACCGGGAAATCACTGTTTGTAGAAATTAAGTTTCCTGGGTGTCCTAACCAGGAAACAGAAACCAATATAAACCGTTTCCAAGTTGTAATGACCGGGAAATGAATTAAAAATGTCCATGACCTGTTCATTTTTTGTCAAACCATAAACAACTTACACAACCAAAAATCATATGCTATACAAAAAATTGTTTTACTTTGTCTTGGAGGTCTAAATACATCTTAAAAAATATAAGAGCAACATTATTCTAATAATGTATAAGTAAAATTATTATATAAGTGAGGAGTCGGAGGATGTCTTTTCTGAATCATGTGATATGTCCTCGTTCATAGAGTCATCTTCATGGCAAGCCGCTTGTGTCATATCTGCGGTAGACGTGATATTCTCACATATTTCCTCTGAATTGTGAATGTCCTGTTGTTTATTTGGACATGTACGAATTGTATCTCCTGCCTCATGATAATGTCCACAATGTACTTGCCTGCGGCGCTTGACGTTTTGAGGTGGAATATCAATTGTATCTTCTCCAGTTGCACTAGGTTCGCCTAAGGGAGCAGCTTTATTTTTTCTAGTTTCTTTGCCTTTTATACACTTGATAGGATTATTGCAAGTGAGTCTAGTATGTCCTTTGTCACCACATCTAGCACATATTTTCGTTCGAAATTTCTCCCCTCCTGATGGTATCCTCTTCATCTTAGGATGACCCGACTGTCGCTTTTCTATAGGTGGTAGGACCACTTTATTAGGCTCAGACCATGATCTCATACTTGCTACGGGATTTATTGGTTCGTCATAAGATGCTCCCCACCATTCCTTACTGTAGAACTGATGGCATAAGGTGTGGGGATGAACCTTCATCAACCTATAAGCACAAACCAAATACAGTTAGAAATTTAAATAAAATTACATTAAAAAATAAATCAAATGATAAAAACATGCAAATGAATTACTTGGCAGCAGCTATAGCATGTGAGCAGGGAAGACGGTCAAGATCCCAAACCTTACATCCACATGAGTTCGTTTCAAAATCAACCACATGAATGTCATCCCCATGTGTCACTTGGTATCGCCTACCTTCAAGTATTGCTCGAGCAGTGCTATTAAGGACGACATCTTCAAGATCATCAATATGTTTAACAGCCCCGGTTGTTACTGTGGTAACCAGCTTCTGAGCAGTTTCTCGCCTCTCACAAAACCATCGTTGGGTCAAGTCTCTTAAAAATTCATTTGCAGCCGTAATGGGAAGCCTACGAGCTTTCTTAATGGCCGCATTCATAGATTCTGCAATGTTGGAAGTCAACATTGCGTACCTCATCTCCTGACAATAAGCACGTGCCCACCTAGCCTTACCAATCTTTTTCAATTCCTTGAAAATATTTGGACTCACTTGTTGTATATCACTCAAAAGAGCATCACACTCCTCCTTCGAGTGAGCATAACAGACAGCTTTCAGTAAACGCCCAGCGTTTCCTCGCTTACTACCATATTGCTTTAAGTTATTAGCCAAGTGGTAGTAGCATATAACATGTGGGACGTCAGGGTAGACATGTCTAGCGGCATTGAATATACTTTTATGGCGATCCGAAATAATGACAAAATCATTAAGCACTCTAATTGCTTGTTTCAACTTAGAGAGGAACCAGCGCCAAGAAGCATTATCTTCTCCATCTGCAAATTCAAAAGCTAGTAGATAGATGCCGCCGTTACCATCTTGAGCAATTGCAGTCATAATCACCCCCTTATACTCTCATTTTCTTTGCGTTGCATCTATTGCAATTACCGGACGTACATATGATAAAAAACCTCGAATCGAAGCACCTAGAGCAAAAAATGAGTACAAGAATGTATTGTCTCCTTTAGTACGTAGAAAAGTAATAGTACCCGGATTGGAAGATTTCAATTGAGCAAAGTAAGCCGGTAGAATTCGATATAACTCAACTTCATCACCATATGCAAACTTCAAAGCATGTTGAAGGGATCTCCATGTCCTGCTATACTCAATATTCACCTGATAGTGATCTTCCATTTCATTCTGCACCTGTTTAGGACGGTAATCGGCCACAGTAACTCGGGATGAGTACAAATTGCCAATGAGATCGGATTTCACGGGCCGATAATATGAGGCATGTGTATCGGGCACACATGAATGTTTTGGTGTAAACTCCGAAACATGCCACAATGAAGCGCCCTTACCTCACCTAGCACGGAATGGAAACGAGCATGTTTCGTCCGAACATTCCACTTTAAATCGAATATTGTTAGAACGAATTATTTTGGTGGTGAACTTGTTATCTAGAGCATACTTCCCAATAGCAACTTTCATATCTTTTTTCTTTCTAAAGGTTTCACCTTTTTTAAGAGGATTGATTCGGGCTGGAGCTGACAATGCATATATGACCTCCTGGTTGAATGAGTAACAATCAGCACCGGTAAGATCCAACTCGGTTCATTCAGCGGGCTGACATGTATAGATTCTTCATCACCCTCCGAACTGACGTCATGAAAATCCTCCATATCATTCAAATCATTTTGATCATCTTTATCACCTTCAGACTGTATACCATTCACTGCCTCAGTATTCTGTGCCAAATCTTTAACCATGCCCGATGCATTAGGTTCATTAATTGTGAAATGAGCATTATGTATTTCATCCGCGGTAGGAATGACAATATCCATATTTGGTCCACCAACATCTACATGATGAATGCTTCCAGTGACTTGCACACTAGGTTCATTGTCTTTTGATATGGAATCCACAAATAAATACAAATGCTCACTATGATCCTCCATCGCAAATTGTAAGTCACCATCATCTACAATTTGATACCTATCTCTTGTTGAAGTTGTGACAAATGAATGAATGGTCAATTCTGAACTCGACTCTAGCTTCAACTTTGAATGTAGTTTGTCCACTAATTGGGAAAATGAAATACTAGTATCAAGAAGCAGAACAAATATTTGACCCTCCTTGTACTCGCCATCAATCCATTCCGCTTTAAATTTCACCACGGTTCTTTTTACTCCCATCCCTACAGAAATTCAATAAACAAAATATTTTAGATAAAATTTAACTGAAAGCAAAAAATATTTTTAAAAAATTCAAAAATTCTCCAGTAGTTTACAGTAGTTTCCCGGCCATATGAACCGGGAAACAAACTTAAATTTAATCTACATCCCGGTGTCAAAGACCGGGAAATGACTTCCCAGTAGTTTCCCGTCTTTAACACCGGGAAACATGTTAATGTTCCTGGTGTTAAGACCGGGAAATGTCTTTAACACCAGGAACTGTTCATACGTGAATACAGTTCCCGGTTTATTAGCCAGAAAACTGTCTCTTCATTTCCCGGTACTGCATACCAGGAAACGTCTTGATAATTGTTCTATTTTCCGGGTGTCGGGACCGGGAAATGACTGTAAAATCTACGGTTTCGTAATGAAAATTTTCAACCCAAGCAGCAAAATTGATTCCAAATAACAACTCAACTATGCAGAGGATATTATAAACATTGTAAACTAAACAAAAATATTAATACTATATAGCCAATATCTCCGCATAACAAAAGTAATAATAACCATACCCTAAATCGCAATTACGTAAAAAAACGTACCTTTTATTTGCAATGTAATGAGAACACTAAGTTGATTGGTTCATAGATAAGAATTGATATGATTATCGCTTACAAACGGACAGATTAAATGAAATTACGTAGAAGATTTGAGTTGCATGGTGGGTTAGGGTTCATGCAAATTAGGATTTTTTTTTTTTATTTTGGTGGGGACTTCTCATAAATTTGGAGGGGACCTTTTTAGAATTTGTTAGGGTTATTTTATAATTTTAATAATTGAATTCAAAAATTTAAAAAAAGGACATTCATGATTTTATACACCGTTTAAAAGGAGTTTATATCATTTTAATTTATTTTTTAATATAGAAGGGTATTATTGCCAATTTGGTCTACTGCATGCAAAAACTTTTATGGATTGTTTATTTTAAAAAAAAAATTAATGTTGGTCTACAAATATAATTTTTTATATGAAATTGATTTTTTTTATATTTCAAACAAAAGGACCAAACCTTCTTTTATACCTTCCAAAACCCAACAACGTTCCTTTTTTCTTCAATGTGGATATGCATTGCTTTGAAATTTTTTTTATTTTTTTTCCTCGATGTGTATATGCATTGCTTTGACTTTTCTCCTTCAAAACCTACTTCAACGCTTCATGGTCACCATTCTTTCTAGCAAAATAGTTTGAACTGGCTCCCTTGAAGGAGTTTAGAGTGAATGCTTGACTAGTAGATCCTTAGTTTCCAGTCTTCAGGGACTTAGAGGATCTTTTGACTGTCTATAAAAAAAATTCAACTGTGATTCTGGCTAATGGATCGTTTTTATCGTTACCACTGCTATATATATTATAATTCACTGACAATTTTATTTGGAGTCTATTTTCTCATTATTATTTTACTAAAATTATGCAAAATGTTCGAAATCTAGGACCTGTTTGGCAATTAGCGGTTAGCGGTTAGCGGATTCAATTAGCGGTTGGCGGATTCAATTAGCAGTTTGACCGGTTGGCGGATTCAATTAGCAGTTTGACCAACTATTAGCGGTTAGCGGATTGATGATACAGTGTTTGGTAATTAGTTGTTTAATAATATACTATTAGCGGATTCAATTATAAAATGACGTAAACGAACATTTTTAAAAGTTTACTTTTATTTTTCACAAAATATATCTTACATTACTACCTTCAAATAGTTAATACAATGGGTTAAATATTTTAATATTTATTAATAATACTAATAAATAATAATTTTAATAATATTTACTATTTTTATATCAATTATTAATTAAAACTAGAATTTTGGACCCGTGCGGTACGCATGGGTGTTAAAATATACACTAAAAATGTGTTTTTGAAAATTTTCGCAAACAACAAATAATCAAATATGAAGTGTCTCACAAAATGAACAATATATTACAAAATGTCCTGATCAACTGACAATAAAAATAGAAAACAATAAAAACAAACAAATTCTAAGAGATGAAAAAAGAAAGACTAAATAGATCTAATTAGATATGAATCTTTTCCCACTCTTAGTCATTTGTGTTGTTGAGACCAAATCATATAAAATTAAGTGAAATTATTATGAATCTCACCAATTTTTAATTCCTTTGGTGCGACTTGCGGTAAGGTGCCCTTCATCAAAATCAATACATATATTAGTATTTACAATTTTACTACTCTAAGAAAAGAAAATGTAATTATTTAACTTATCAGATTAATTACATAACTTTTATTTCTGACAACATTCAGTTTGTAGCTTTATCAAATGCTTGAGAAGACTTCTTTAGATACTAATTTTGTTAGGTTTTTAGTACGACACAATGCTCGTCTAAAATAAGTATTTTTTAGACCTTTAAAATTAGTTGTTCGGGACACAACAACATATAATTGACTGTGCCTGAAAACAGATCTTTTGAGATGGAGACCTACATTATTTAGAGATTGTTCCTGACTCCTATGTTATGGTTATTGCAAATGATACAGAAATAGGGAACTGTCGCCTCTTAAATTTGAATGGTAATATCGAATCCCACAACGTCAATGTAAGTTACAATATCAACATCTTCTGCCCAACAATTAGACTTTGAATCACCTTAACTTCTAAGACTCTTATTCCTAACATTACAATGACCAACCTTGTACCATTGCATAATCCTGCCGAGTGATTATTTCGTAATAGCATCGCCGGTATATCAACTTTGAGTTTAAGTTCATGAAGTGGTAAACCTGAGCACTTAATGCTATTTAAAAATTTTAGAGTGTAGAGCTCAGTAAATATATTGATTTTCATATCCGATTGGCGCACCGAAACTGAACTGTGGTAAATGCTTTCATCACTAACATTAATTGATATCGTGTAATTGTTTACCTCTTCCACCAAATCCAGCATCAGAGTTAGTATAGGCGCTCCTACAAGTATGTAGGATCGTTAATGTATCGATCGAACGAATGATATATTGCTTCTACTACAGAACTGAGCATATTAGTAGATTCTTCTATCAACGGATCTCTAGGCATATCAATTTTGGAGATTTTCTTTTTCCTATAGTACTATCACCGATGTTTAAAATCAAGTTTGTGAAGTTTTTAAGAGCAAAGAACTCTATGGACAATGATATTGATTAGAGTGTCGTATTATTAGTTAGTATCAAAATCATACAATACTCCTAGATAAATTAAGAATTTATTGTTGCATTGACCAGTTGGTTTCTACTACCTTTTGTATGGCAAGGAAAATATAATATGTAATTTAATATAAAAATGCTTACGTGTTATTTTTTTAGAGCACCACCTGTCATCACGTGGTTAACTCACTTTGTTAGGTTTCTTTTTTTATTATAATAAAGATATTATAATATAAATATTGGGTTTGTATAAATTTTAAAATTTTAAAATTTAATCCAAAATCTAAAATATTTTAAATTTTTATTAAAACTTATAGTGGCAAGTACCTTTTAATTGTACAAAGGATACCAATGCCTTAAAGATCGATATGAAAACTAATTTAATAAAAATCTCATTTATAGAGTAATGACAAAAATAATTAGTGAGTTATGTTTCATATGTGGGTTAACAATTAGTCGAAATATAAGATATAGTAGAAAAAAATAAAATAATATATTTTAAATGACAAAATAACCTAATGAATTAATTAATACCTATGTGTTAATATATAATTTAATATAAAAATACTTATTTGTTGTTATTTTAGAGCGTCACTTATCAGCATGTAGTTATTTCGCTCTGTAAGAGTTTATATATATATATAATAGAGATAAAGATATTATAATATTGATTTTGTGTTTGTATCAATTTTAAAAACTAAAAATTGAATTCAAAATCTAAAATATTTTAAACTTTTATTAAAATCTACAACGTCAAGTACATTTTAGTTGTACAAAGGGCATCAATGCCTCAAAGGTCAATATAAAAAATAATTCAATCAAATCTCATTTATATAGTAGTGGTAAAAATAATTAGTGAGTTACGCTTCCGATGTGGGATAACAAAAAGTTGAAATATAACATATAGTAGAAAAAAATAAAATAATATATTTTAAATGATAAAATAATTTAATGAATTAATTAATACTTATGTGTTATGTAATTTAATATAAAAATCCTTACATGTTGTTTCTTTTAGAGCGCCACCTCTCACCACGTGGTTAATTCACTTTATTAGGTTTCACCTTTTATTATAATAAATATATAGTAATATAGATTTTGGGTTTGTATCAATTCCCAACACTTAAAATTGAATCCAAAATCTAAAATATTTTAAATTTTTATTAAAACTTATAGCAACAAGTACTTTTTAATTGTACAAAAGGCACTAATGCCTTAAAATACATATATGAAAACTATTCAATAAAAATTTCATTTATATAATAATGACAAAAATAATAATTAGTGAGTTACACTTTCGATGTGGGATTAGTGCTTTTATACAATTAAAAGGTGTAATTAGTGAGTTATTACAGAAAAAATAATTAGTGAGTTACAATTACGTGTAAATATGATATATAGTTGGAAATATATTTTTTTTTTAAAAATAGAAGAAATTGAATATTAGAATTTATTACAGAAATTTGTATAAAAAGAGTGGGAACTTTTTTTCCATACGTGAATTATACTTACCTCTTAAAATGTCGAAATATCAATTTAGTTAATTAAAATTAAAGACTCAAAAAGTAATTTAATAGAAATGCATGACATGTTCTTTTCAGCCCCGCTTGTCATAACGTAGTTAATTTACTTATTAGATTTCTCCTTTTATTATGATAGAGATAAAGATAATATAATACTGATTTTGTGTTTATATCAAATTTAAAAACTTAAAATTGAATCCTAAAAATATTTCAAACTTTTATAAAATCTACAAAGACAAGTACATTTTAGTTGTACAAAGGGTGACAACGCCTTAAAGGTCGGTATGAAAAATAATTCAATAAAAATATCATTTATATAGTAGTGGCGAAAATAATTAGTGAGTTACGCTTCCGATGTGGGATGAGCATTAGGTGAACTATATTTTTTTTTCATATTTATTATATTCATAGCATCTTTCACACATTCTTGACATAGATGATTGATGAGAGAAAATAATTCATACCAAATCAAAACCGTGGTTAAAATTTTCATTTATCAAATAAAAGAAAGCAAATAATAAATTTTCAATCATGATTATTCTAAATAATTATTTATAATTTTCTAAATAAATATATGAATAAAAAATAAATATTTAAAAAAAAGTGAAAATTCAAATACATGTAAACTATTACTAAATATATAATATTTTTTAAAAAAATAAAAACATAATACTAACTTGTGTATTAAAATTAAAAGAATTCAAATTTATATATTTATATCTAATTGTGATTTGATTTATTTATTATTCACAATTTTTTTTATAAATAAATAATATATTTATATATTATTTGAAAAAATCTTTTCTCAAGAGTAATTACTCACATATCAATTAGACAAACGTCTAAAAGAATCAATTTGACAAAGGCTTATATAATAATATTTTTTATAGTTTTGTTTTATTACCCACACAATATCTCTGAGAATCTTTTCTATTTCAATTTCGTGCTTACACCACTTACATAATAAGGGTGATTTTTTTTTTTTTAAATTTTTTTTTTCAAAATTTACTATTCATCCGTGAAAATTCCGTGAAAATTCTGTCAACTTAATTTTGTTTCACTTTCATACATTTTTCTTTTGTTGTATTTAAATATTAAAAGGTAATAATTTTATTAATGAACGTTGTCAACTTAATTTTATTAAAAAAATTAGCTTTAATATTTAGATGTAATATTAATATAATTAGATAGAAAATTATTTAAAAATACAAAATATAATATTATAGCTATTATAATAATATTTAAATTCAAATACGTTAAAATTTGTATTAATGGAACAAATGGTTAATTTTATTTTTGTAATTTATTTTGAATTATACTTTTCAATTTTAAAATTACCATTTTTTCCTAGTATATTTTTTTAAGATCTCTAGAGTGGTCTTACACCTCCAACTATGAGTTATTTAGAACATTACAACAAAATTGTGAGTTTTGAAAAATTAAATTATACAAATATTAAATATGTAATTGTTGGCCTCTTTCATGCGTTGAGATGATAACATTGTCTATAACATTATTTTTTTTTTTAAAAAAAAATATTCTATTGATTTGAATATAAGATTAACAATTTTATTATTTTTTATATTTTTATATTAAAGTTTATAACAACAAAAACCACGAACGCCCCCTTCTAAAAAGATTTTGCAGGGTTGGCTAGAGATTTCTACATTGTTTGGATCTGTCTCATTCTAAATAGATTTGAAATTTTGACATTTGAAATTAGTATCATTTGTTAATCCAATAAACCCCTTAAACTTAGGTTTCAATCTATTAACAAATTTAAGTATTTGTATGGACATGATTATTTATTTAAATATTAATAGAACACAATTAAAATTTTTCTAATATTATATTAATAAAAAATTTATATGAAATTATCAAACTACACAATAACAATTTATTTATTATGATTATAATATAATATGATATGATTTGATCATTTGATTTTATATATATATATATATAATTAAACATGCTCTAAATGTACACTAATGATGTACCTAGATTTACAAGAAAATAAATTATTAAAATAAAAAATATATATATTAATAAATTATCTATATGATATATTAAATATATGAGAGTGTCAATTTTCAAGAAAATGAATAAGGATAATAAAAGGTGATGGTTAGATCTTCATCATCTTTATAATATCTATTAAAAATAATAATTAAGAATAAAAGAAAAGAAAAAATATAAATAAAAAAATTTGGTTTTAAAAACTATAAAAATTAAAAAATAATAGTGACATATTTATGAGATTCATGACAATTCATTTTTATTCTATTATTTCAATATAAGATAAATAATTTTATTATTTGGTATTTATTTATTTATTTATTACTATATTCAAGTTTATATAATAAAATATAAATGAATTTATGTATTTTTATCGAAACTATGAATTAAAATAAAAATAATAATAAATATAATTTAATTATAAAAATAAAAATAACAACAAAAATAATTTAAGTAGATCTAGATTCACAAACTTATTAAATGTTCTCGAAATTAGTGTGCACACAATTAAATTTCACACTTTAAAAAATATTTCTTACTCATTCACTATGTAAAATGACAAAATAACCATCCAATTTAAATGATTTAAATGTTAAAATTGTTATAAAAATCTATAAACGTGTAAGTTTTTTTTATAAAGTCACGTGTTGAGTAATTAATACAAATGAGAAAAAAAAAAGTCGTGTTTATTAATTATTTTATTAAATGAAAAAAAATACTTTAGTAGGTAAGAATTAATTTAATTCTGTGAAGATCGTTTATACTGATATTTGAAGATGTGAAGATGACTTGTTAACAGGATTTGTGAATGTGTGAAGTTCTATTTTTGAAAATCAAAATTTGGATGGCTCAAAAATAGAAATAAAGTTTTGTTGGTTTAGTTTTGAATTTTAAACTTTGTTTAGTCCATTTTATCTAATTTCACCTTTTATAAAATTAAATATCAAAATTGTCATTTTATTAAAAATAGAGACGTGTAATTTTTTTTTAAATCGACACTTGTCATTACGTGGAGAATTTGCTTCGTTAATTTCCTTATTTTATTATAATAGATATGTAGATAGAAAAACTTCTTTTTTATTTTTTTTTTGTATTGAATTAATTCAATTTTTGAAATAATATGATTGCGATTATAACATAATTTATTCATTCATATTTTAATTTTTTTTTTAAAATTATAAAACATGTTTGGTTTAACTTCTTCTTTTAAGAAGATCGTAAGTAAATTTTAAATTTATCCAAATATATACTAATACACACACACATATATATATATATATATATATATTGCCAACCAAAAAAAACCTCATATTATTATTATCATATATAATAATATAGATTTTAGATTCGTGACAATTTTAAAAAATTTAAAATTGAATCCAAAAACTGAAATAATATAAACTCATATTTAAACCTCTTCTGGCAAGTAAGTCTATCTTATTTACAAATAGCACCAATGCTTTAAAGACTGTTGTGAAAACTAAATGAATGAAAATCTCTTTATATAGTGGTGGAGAAAATAATCAGAGAGTTACATTTCCGATGTGGTATAACAATTAGTGTTAATATAATATATAGCTGGAAAATGTAATTTTCTTAAAATAGGAAAACTTGAATATTAGAATTTATGACAAGATGAGTGAAAAAAGAGTGAGATTTTTTTTATCTATTGGGTGAATTACACTTGTTTATTAAAATTTCGAAATAACCAATTTAGTTAATTAAAATTTAAGAATAAAAAAGTGATTTAATAGAAAAATATGACGTATTGCATTACTACGGAACCACTTGTTAGCATGTGGTTAATTTACTAGAATTTTGGACCCGTGCGGTACGCACGAGTGTTAAAATATACACTAAATATGTATTTTTGAAAATTCTTGCAAACAACAAATAATCAAATGCGAAGTTTCTTACAAAACAAATAATATATCACGGGGTGTTCTGATTAACCGACAATAAAATTTTAAAATAGAAAAGCAAATGAAATCCAATAGATGAAAAAAGAAAAGACTAAACAGATCTAATTAGATATGAATCTCTTTACACTCTTGGTCAATTGTGTTGTTAAGATCAAATCATGCAAAATTGAGTGAAATTATTATGAATCTCACTCATTCTTAATTCACTTGGTGCGACTCGCGATGAAGTACCCTTCATCAAAATCAATACATATATTAGTATTTGTAATTTTATTGCTCTAAGAAAAGAAAATATAATTTTTTAACTTATCAGATAAATTACATAAATTTTGTGTTAGACAACATTCAGTTGTTACCTTTATCAAGTGCTTCGGAAGACATCTTTGGATACAAATTTGATTATGAATTTTAATACTATACTATGCTCGTCTAAAATAAGTATTTTTTAGACCTTTAAGATTAGTTGCTCAAGATACAACGACATATAATTGATTGTGCCTGAAAATATGTCTTTTGAGATAGAGACCTACATTATTTAGAGATTGTCCCTGACTCTTATATTATGGTTATTGCAAAATGATACTGAGATAGGAAACTGTTTCCACTTAAATTTGAACAATAATATTGAAGCTCATGGCGTCAATGTAAGTTACAGTATCAGCATCTTCTGCCAACAGTTAGACCTTGAATCACATTAACTTCCAAGACTCTTATTCCTAACCTTGCAAGGATCAACCTTGTGCCATTCCATAATTCTACCGAGTGATCAATATTTCGTAATAGCATCGCTGATATACCAACTCTAAATTTAAGTTCATGAAGCGGTAAACCCGAGCACTTAATGCTATTTAAGAATTTTAAAGTGTAAAGGTCAGTAAATATATTGATCGTCGTATCTGCTTGGCGCGCCGAAACCGAACTTTGGTAAATCCTTTTATTAGTAACATTCATCGATATCATGTAATTGTTTACCTCTTCCACCAAATCCAACATCGGAGTTAGTATAGCGCGCTCCTGCAAGTATGTAGGATCCTTAATGTACTGATCAAATGAAATATATAATGCTTTTTACTATAAAACCGAGCGGATTAGGAGATTCTTCTATCAACAGATCTTTAAGCATATTAATTTTGGATATTTTTTTTCCTTATATAGTACCATCACCAACACTTAAAATCTAGTCTGTAAAGTTTTTAAGAGTAGAGGACTCTGTGGTTAATGATATTGACTGGAGTATCATATTCTTAGTCAATATCAGAATCATGTAGTATTCCTAGAGAAATGAAAAAGTTAACATTACATTGACCACCACTTGGCTTCTACTACCTTTCGTATGGCAGGCAAAATCTACCTAAAATCTCCTCCTGTAACAATAGTCTTGCCTGAACAATAGATTCTCATTTTCGGGGTCAACTATTCTCATCAAGTCCTTGAATGTCTTGTCTACTGCCCCGAAGAAATGCTTGTGCACTATTGGCGCCTCATTCCATATGGTTAGTTTTGCTTATACAACATTGGCGCCTTATTAAGTCCTTCAATGTCCTTTCTACTGCCCCGAAGCAATGCTTGTGCACCATGGGTGTCTCATTCCATATGATCAGTTTGTCATTATAAGCAACTCGGCCTTGTGGTATCCAAGATGGATGTTATATATTGAATCTACAGTAGGAGTTAATGGGATGGAAAATGTGGAATGTGCAGTCTTTCAATGTCATTGAATGTATTGTCTACTGCCTCAAAGCAATACTTATGTACCATTGGTGTCTCATCCCATATTATTAGTTTTGCCTTTATAAGTAACTCAACTCGTGGCTTCCAAGAGGGACTTTGCATATTAAATCTTCAATAGAAATTAAAAAGATGGAGAATATCAAATGTGAAATCTTTCTTCCAGGTAGTAGAAGTGATGCAATTCCACTTGGGGCTACCGTTAGTATAATTTGATTCTACAATTCTAGAGCTAAAGCTAAACTTATCCACGCAAAAGTTTCTCGTGTACCTCCTTAGCTATATAGGAAAAACAAATCTCCTTTTCCATTGCTCACATCATCAATGATCATGTTATACACAAGTTTTTGTTCATTTGTCATATTATTCTCAAAGTTATCATGGTCACTTTTCAATTTTTAAAAACTTAAAATTGAATCCAAAATCTAAAATATTTTAAACTTTTATTTAAACATACAGCGACAAGTACCTTTTAATTGTACAAATGACACCAATGCCTTAAGTGTTGATCTAAAAACTAATTAAATAAAAAAAACTCATTTATATAGTAGTGGCGAAAATAATTAGTGAGTTACGCTTTCGATGTGGGATAAAAAGTAGATGAAATATAACATATAATACAAAAATATAATATAATATATTATTAATGACTAAATAACCTAATGAATTAATTAATACTTATGTGTGAATATGTAATTTAATATAAAAATGTGTACATTTTTTTAGAGCGCAACTTGTCATAACGTGATTAATTAGCTTTGTTAGATTTCTCCTTTTATTATAATAGAGATAGAGATATTATAATATTGATTTTAGGTTTGTATCAATTTCAAAAACTTAAAATTGAATTCAAAATCCAAAATATTTTAAACTTTTATTAAAACCTATAGCGACAACTAAATTTTAATTATACAAAAGGCAACAATGCCTTAAAATTCGATATGAAAACTAATTTAATTAAAATTTCATTTATATAGTAGTGTCAAAAATAATTAATGATTTACGTCTCCGATGTGGGATAACAATTAGTTGAAATATAACACTTATCAGAAAAAAAAATGTTTTTTAAATAACAAAATAACCTAATGAATTAATTAATAGTTATGTGTTATTATGTAATTTAATATAAAAATACTTACGTATTATTTCTTTGGAGCACCACTTGTCAACACGTGGTTAATTCGCTATGTTATATTTCTCTTCTTACTATAATAAAGATAAAGATATTATTATATTGATTTTTTGATTTGTATCAATTTTGAAAACTTAAAATTGAATCCAAAATATAAATATTTTAAACTTTTATTAACTTATAGCGGCAAGTACCTTTTAATTATACAAAGGGCACCAATGCCTTAAAGGTCGATATGAAAAATAATTCAATAAAAATGTCATTTATATAGTAGTGGAAAAAAGAATTAGTGAGTTACGCTTCCGATGTGGGATATCAATTCGTTGAAATATAATATATAGTAGAAAAAATAAAATAATATATTTTAAATAACAAAATAACCTAATGAATTAATTAATATTTATGTGTTAATATGTAATTTAATATAAAAATGCTTATATGTTTTTTAGAGCGCCACTTGTCAGCACCTGGTTAATTCACTTTGTCAGATTTCTTCTTCTTCTTCTTCTTTTTTTTTTTTAATAATGGGGATAAAGATATTATAATATTAATATTTGGTTAGTATGTATTTTAAAAACTTAAAATTGAATCCAAAATCTCAAATATTTTAATTTTTTTAATAAAATCTACAGCATCAAATACCTTTTAGTAGTGTAAAGGGCACCAATACCTTAAAGGTCGATATGAAAAATAATTCATTAAAAATTTTATTTATAGAGTAGTGGCGAAGATAATTAGTGAGTTACACTTCCGATGTGGGATAAGAATAAGTTGAAATATAACATATAATAAAAAAATAAAATAAAATATTTTAAAAGAAAAAAATAGCCAAATGAATTAATTAATACTTACGTGTTAATATGTAATTTAATATAAAAATATTTACGCATTGTTTTATCATAACTCCACTTATTATCACATGGTTAATTTGCTTGGTTAAATTTCTCCTTTTATTACAATAAAGATATTATAATATTGATTTTGGGTTTTAAAATTAAATCCAAAATATAAAATATTTTAAACTTTTATTAAAACTTACTGTGACAAGTACCTTTTCGTGTGTTTGGGAAAGCTTTCAGTTAGCGTTTCAGATAGTGTTTAGATTACATATTAGTCTTTTAAGAAAATGTGTGTTTGGTAATAGTGTTTAAAAGTAGCATTTAGTGTTTTAATTAGAGTTTAAGATAGCGTTTAAAAAAGTTATTAAAAATAGCTTTCAACCCAAACGTTAATAGTGATTTTTTTATTAACTTTTATTTTATAATTAATTACATCATTATCTTCTAAATTATATTTATATCTATAATAAATTTTAGTAATTATATATTTAACAACTAATATAAAAATTAAAATTAATATCAAACATTCAATCAAACAACTAACTTAAAATCTAACTTTATAGGTAATTTAAAATCTAATATAATAGTTAACTGATAACATTATGTGAAACGCTGATCTAACAGCTAATTGAAAATCTAATACCGGACATACTCTTAGTTGTACAAAGGGCAACAATGCCTTAAAGGTCGATCTAAAAAATAATTCAATGAAAATGTCATTTATATAGTAGTGCTGAAAATAATTAGTAACTTATGCTTCCAATATAAGATAACAATTAGTTGAAATATAAAATATAGTAGAAAAAAATAAAATAAAATATTTTAAATTACAAAATAACCTAATGAATTAATTAATACTTATGTGTTAATATGTAATTTAATATAAAAATACATGTGTGTTGTTTCTTTGGAGCGCGACTGTCAGCACATGATTAACTCACTTTGTTATATTTATTCTTTTTTTAATAAAGATAAAGATATTATAATATTGATTTTGGGTTTGCATCAATTTTAAAAACTTAAAATTTAATCCAAAATATGAAATATTTTAAACTTTTATTAAAACTTATAGCTGCAAGTACCTTTTAATTGTACAAAGGGCACCAATGTCTTAAAGGTATGAAAAATAATTCAGTAAAAATGGCATTTATATAGTAGTGGCAAAAATAATTAGTGAGTTACGCTTTCGACGTGAGATAATAATTAGTTGAAATATAACATGTAGTAGAAAAAATAATATACTTTAAATGATAAAAATAACTAATGAATTTATAAATACTTAAGTGTTAATATGTAATTTAATATAAAAATGTTTATGTGTTGTTTCTTAGAACCCTACTTATTAACACATGATTAATTCGCTTGGTTAGGTTTCTCCTTTTATTAAAATAGAGATATTATAATATTGATTTTGGATTTGTATCAATTTTAAAATTTTAAAATTGAATAAAAAAAATGTAAAATATTTTAAAATTTTACTAAAACCTATATAGCAAATGCATTTGCAAATACACTGGCTGAGTTAAAGGGTTTGATGACAAGGGATCTGTTGGATTACCTAGGTAGAGGAAGGACAACAAGAGACTGCTTATTTGCGTTTATGGTAAGTTATATATTAAAAATTGTAGTAGTTGGTCAATATAATTTGCTTTAATAATAATCAACTTTGTTGTTTTCATTGGTGGATAACGGAAGCTTTCCCTTATATGAGGCAAATACTAAAGGCCAGGGAATTGAATAGGATTCCTTTTTTAGAACTAAGCAGTTTGAGATGGTTGTTGGATGATGTTGGTTGGAAGGACTTTGATGAATCTATGTTGATTAGTCATGTTTGGAATAGGGTTTGTTATAGTTGTTATAGTTATGTGAAGTTAATGTGTAATTCTTCGAAATGTATCAGGTGAGGGCTGAGGAAGCACTTAAACCATCCAATGAGGAGAAAGAAAGTTGGTACATGAAGCATTTTTTTAGCAAATGCTAAAATGAGATTTGATCCAGACAAATTCGGAGAGGATGTTGTAGATGAAGACCCTTCAAGCGATTGGTAGCCTTTAGTTTTTATAGATGAACTGTCTAATGATGACCATATAATGTTAGTAGTATTTTTGGTAGGGATTAGTTTTTATCCTTCCATACTAGGGCGTTGTCATAATTAGGTTGGAAATGAGCAACATGGTGGTAGTGATGTGTATTTGCAGTTAAAGAAAATAGAGGATAAGTGATGGAATCAGATAAATGAATGAAAGATAGAACAAGACGAGAACTTTTTAGTTGTACAAAGAACGTCAATATGAAAAATAATTCAATAAAAATCTTATTTATATGTAATGGGAAAAAAAATTAGTGAGTTACGTTTCCGGTGTGGGATAATAATTAGTTAAAATATTATATATATATATATATATATAGTAAAACAAAAAATAAAATAATATATATAAATGATACGATAACCTAATGAATTAATTAATATTTATTTTTTAATATGTAATTTAATATAAAAATACTTGTCATCACGTGGTTAATTTGCTTGGTTAGGTTTTTCCATTTATAAAGATAAATAATAAGAATAGAGATAAGATAGAGAAGCTTCTTATTTATTTTTTTTTATATTGAATTGGTTCGACTTTTAAGAACGAATTGGTTTGATTTTTGAGATTCTATTATTGCGATTATAAAATAATTTATTTATGAGTTATTTTCATTTTTGTTATTTTATAACTTTTATTTACACTATACAGCCCAACTTTAAAAATTTTACAAAAGTAATCTTTTAAACTTTCACTTTTAAAAAATAAACCAAATTGACCATTTTATCCTTCTGTGAATACCTTTTACACTAATATGTGAGTGAAGAGAATTTTTGAAGGTGTGAAGGTCTATTTTTTAAAATCAAAGTTTGGATGACTCAAATTAGAAATAATGTTTTGTTGGATTAGTTTTGAATTTTTAAACTTTGTAAAATAATTTTATTCAATCATATTTCTAATTTTAAAAAATTATAAAATACGTTTGGTTATGCTTTTTCTTTTAAGAAGATGGTAAGTAAATTTTAACTTTAACCAAACATATACAATTATATATATATAATTATATATATATATATATTGAAAAAACTTCTATTATTATTATTATATATAATAATATAATGAAAATATAGATTTTGGATTCATATAAAATTTTAAATTTGAATCTAAAAACTGAAATAATATAAACTCATATTTAAACCTCTAGTGGCAAGTAGCTCTATTTAATTTACAAAAAACACCAATGCCTTCGAGGTCGATGTGAAAACTAATTGAAGAAAAATCTCTTTATATAGTGGTGGAAAAAATAACCAGTAAGTTGTATCTCCGATGTGGTATAACAATTAGTGTAAATATAAAATTGAATATTATAATTTATTACAGAATCTGTGAAAAATGTGGAAATTTATTGAAATGTCGAAATAACCAATTTAGTTAATTAAAATTAATGACTAAAAAAGTAATTTTATAAAAAATATGATGTGTCGTATTTTTATAAAGCCACTTGTCAGCAAGTAGTTAATTGACTTTGTTAATTTCCTCCTTTTATTATAATAGAGATAGAGAAGCTTATTATTTATTTTGTTTGTATTGAATTGATTTGATTTTTAAGAATGATTTGATTTGATTTTTAAGATGATATGATTGCGATTATAAAATAATTTATTTATTCATATTTTTAATTTCACAAAAATATAATTTATGATGATTTCACTCATTAGAATTAGAATGATATGAATATATAATGCTAAAAAAAATATTTTTAAATATATATATATATAAATTAAAAATTGAGTAGTCAAACATAATAGATAAATAAATAGTGAACATAAAAAGAAAAAAAAAACGTATATATCCAAATTTCAGTGCATATTTATAATATTGTTATTGTCTTTTATATATATATATATATATATATATATATATATATATAAATTAAAATGTTCATTGTCTTGCACAATTACCAAGTAAAAGTCAAGTAGCAGGAATATCAATATGAATTTAATTGAATATTTCATTTTCGAGAATAGTGAATTTTAATGACTCTATAATCTAGAATTGTAATCCTTAATATTCTCTTAACTATAAATTAAAATAATAAAATAATAATGACATTTATGATATAGATGTAAAAATTGAGCATTCATTTTTATTCTACTGATTTTAAATATAAGATAAATAATTTTATTATTTGAAATTAATTTTTTTTCTAGTTTATAACAATGAAAATATTAACATATTTATGTAATTATATGAAAACTATGAATTAAAATAAAATTAATAAAAATAATTTAAGTATAAGAATAAAATAACAATAAAAATAACTATAATATATCGAAATTCACAATGTTATTGAAATTTATGGAGATTAATGTTCACACAACCAAATGTTCAATTGAGTTTCACCCTAAAAAAGAAAAAAAAATATTTCTCACCTCATTTCCACGTAAAATGACCAAACAACTATTAAATTTAATCAATTTAAATGTCAAAATTTTTATTTAATAATGAAAAAAAAGTCAGTGTGTAAGTTTTTTTATAAAGCCATGTGGATAATTAATTCAAAAGAAACAAATACACACGAGAGAAAACGTAAATTATTTTGTCAAATGACAAAAACACTTCAATAGTCTATAATTATTTTATATGTAAAAATTATCATTTTGTTAAAAATGTTAGCGTCTAATGTTTTTAAAATGCAACTTGTCATCATCTCCTTAATTTGCTTTGTTAATTTTTTCTTTTAATTATAGTAGAGATAGAGATAAAAAAAAAATTAGTTTAATAAAAAAATGATAAAACATATTTGGTTGAACTATTTCTTTTAAGTAAATAATAGATAAATTTTAAGTTTAAGAAAACATATTATATATATATATATTGTAAAAAAAAAAAAAGAAACTTTCTATTATTATATATAATAATATAATAATATAGGTTTTAGATTCATGTCAATTTTAAAATTTTAAAATGAAATCCAAAAACTGAAATAATATAAACTTTAAACCTCAAGTGGCAAGTAGCTCTATTTAATTACAAATAGCACTAATGCCTTAAAGGTTGATGTGAGAACTAATTGAACGAAAATCTCTTTATATAGTGGTGGAAAAATAATCATAGAGTTATATTTCCGATGTGGTATAACAATTAGTGTAAATATAATATATAACTAAAAAAAATATTTTTTTTAAATAGGAAAAATTTAATACTAGAGTTTATTACATGATCTCTGCAAAAATTGTGAAGAATAATTTTCACATGAATTTACCAAATAACCATTTAATTTTATTAATTTAATTACTGAAATTGTCATTTTATATATTTAATATATACAACGCTCAATACATGTGATATTTTCTACATACATTTACCAAATAACCATTTAAATTTATCAATTTAATTACTAAAGTGGTCATTCTTCAAATTATTGTACACGTGTAATATATGTAGAGTGCCACTTGTCATCTACTGGTTAAATAACTTTGTTAATTTCCCCCTTTTATTATAATAGAGATAGAGATTAGTTAATTAAAATTAAATACTAAAAAAATAATTTTATAAAAAATATGATGTGTTGCATTTTTATGAAGCCACTTGTGTTAATTGACTTTGCTAATTTCCTCATTTTATTATAATAGAGATAGAGATTTTGTATTGAATTGATTCGACTTTTAAAAATGAATAAATTTGATTTTTGATATGTTATGATTGCGATTATAAAATAATTTATTTATTCATATTTTTAATTTAATAAAAAAAAATATAAAACATGTTTGGTTAAACTTCTTCTTTTAAAAAGATAGTAAGTACATTTTAATTTTAACCAAATATATACTATTTTATATATATATATATATATATATATTGAAAAGAAAAAATTCTATTATTATTATATATAATAATATAATGATAATATAGATTTTGGATTAATGTCAATTTTAAAATTTTAAAATTGAATCCAAGAAGTTAAAATAATATAAACTCATATTTAAACCTCTAGTGGCAAGTAACTCTGTTTAATTTACAAAAAGCATCAATGCCTTCAAGGTTGATGTGAAAACTAACTGAACAAAAATCTATTTATATAGTGGTGGAAACAATGATCGGTGATTTATATTTCCGATGTGGTATAGCAATTAGTGTAAATATAAAATTGAATATTATAATTTATTACAGAATCTGTGAAAAATGTGGGAATTTATTAAAATGTCGAAATAACCAATTTAGTTAAATAAAATTAAAGACTAAAAAAGTAATTTATAAAAAACATGATGTGTCGCATTTTTACGAAGTCAGTTGTCAACGCGTGGTTAATTGGCTTTGCTAATTTCCTCATTTTATTATAATAGAGATAATATACTAAAAAATAATATACTTGCTATAATAGTAAAAAAATTATAAAAAATTTTAATTATAAAATATCATAATAAAAAAATAATACTGAAAGTATTAAATATTATTATAATACGTTTCAATTATTTTATTAACATATAATTAATATAAATCTAATTAAAAGTGTGTAATTTGTTCCTTTTAGCAAACCTCTAATTTTAAAACCTCTTAAACGCTCCTCCTATAAGTGTTTTAAAAATTAGCGTTTTAGATCAAATCAGCTACTTAAATTCCTATTAACCAAACTAACTGTTTTAAAAAATTAGAGATTTGATTTTGGTCAAACCTCTAAAACTCCTAAAAACGCTAACCTCTAATTGAAAAGGCTATTTAACAAACAGGCCCTAATGTAATATTGTGTAGCTATTTCTGATGTGCGGATATCTTTGATTGTACAAACGGGCCAAGCCCAAGCCCAAATTGAGAGTTGAATCTTCACTCACATGAACCCAAGTGCGGAGAAAGAATAGGTCAAATCAAATCCATGAACAACATTAACAACCAAAAACAAAACACCATCAGTTAAACACAAGTTTTGCAGGTCGTTGTAACACAGACAGAGAGACACAGAATGTTGATGAGTCTAAAGAAGGTGTATTGGATGATGTTGCTAGTGATGACACTACACAACATGCGCACAGAATCATCATCGTCGCGACTATTAAACAGTTTAAGGAGCATGGGGCACGATGAGGACTTGTTCGAAGACAATGAGTTGGCTTTCGACACAGAGTCATCTCGTAGACAGCTTGCCGATAAGAAGAGGTACCTGAGCTATGGTGCCTTGAGAATGAATAATGTTCCGTGCACTAGACGTGGAAATTCGTATTACAATTGTCGAAATGCCAAGAAGGCCAATCCTTATACTCGGGGTTGTAGTGCTATTACTAATTGCAAGAGGTACACTGATAGATATTGAACAACACTACTCTCCTATGGAATTTTCTTCTCATCTTTGCTTTTCATTTTTTCTTGTAACTTTTTAAATAAATTTATTTGTACTTTCGGTTGCTTAGAATAAAATGAAAATTCGTGATCCATTCTTCCCACTGTCCTAGTTTTACAAGTTCAATTTAAACTTTCCATTTCATTTTAATTGGAACGTTGTCCAAATTACGAATCCCAATATAACAACTCAATGTAAACAAATTTAAAAAAGAAAAATAATTAAATTTTCTATTTCATTTTATTAGAATGTTATCCAAATTAGGAATTCTGATGAATGACAACTCAGTATAAAAAGAGAATTTAAATTTTCCATTTTATTTTAGTAGAACAGTATTTAAATTATGGATTCTGATCAGGAATCCTGATCGATGACAACTCAGTATAAAAAATAATTTATGGGCCAACGTTTATAAGCATTTTGTACACTTCTATTGGCATTTCTATACATTTCTGGATTTTCAAAAGTACTAATTGCTTGAGAAGCACTTTCTATGAAAACATTTAATGTGGTACTTACTGCTTCTCTTTTCTTATGTTAGAATTCAAAAATACAAATTATTTTAAATATGCTCAATAAAATTCAATAAATCTGTTGAAATGGTTTATATAAACAATTTTACCACTTTCTGATTCTAAAAACACTTTTAGAGTTTTCTGAAGAAAGAAAAAAAAAAACTATTGAGTGGTTTATTGATTTGAATTTAGAGATTTGAGAAGTGCTATCAATGTAAGCAGTTGAGTACTGTCCGGTCAAAAGTTGTTATCCCAGGACATGCCCTATATTCATTAGCATGATTGCCGTTGCAACTTATATAACCCTAACAAAGCCAAGCAATATCCATTCCAGAAACCAACGTCGACAAAGAAAAAAAAAACACAAAGTCCAAACCCGTTTATTACATTTCCAATCCGACCAAACACCAAATATAAATCAATAATATCACATTCATTTTATTCCTCCACACCACAACATATTACACATAAGAAACAACAACCACGACGTTTACTCTAAACAAACAATACTTAAAAACATACATCACACAGTTTTTTTTGTCTTTTTTTTTTTTTTTCCTTATAAAAACGAACACAATCACAAAACAACATTTATTCTCCACATAGCCACATCTCCAAATTTCAATATCTATCAGTGTACCTCTTGCAATTAGTAATCGCACTGCACCCACGAGTGTACGGATTGGCCTTCTTAGCATTTCTGCAATTGTAGTAAGAATTCCCACGTCGGTTGCATGGCACATTATTCATTCTCAACGCAGCGTAGCTCAAGTACCTTTTCTTATCCGCCAGCTGTCTATGCGGCGCTACGCTGTCGAAAAGCATTTCGTTGTCTTCGAACAGCTCTTCGTCGTGGCCCATGCTGGTTAAGGTGGACAAATCGGAGGACTCTAGTGGCGAGGACTCGATGGCTATCGCCATCAGTGTCATGAGAAGCAGCGATAGACAGAAGAGGTTTGTAGTAGAAGAAGCCATTGATGAAATTGAAAGAGAGAGAGAGAGAGGTTTGTTGTTGGGTTCACAACGTCGCTCTTCTCTGATGAAAATGGTGGTGGATATACGGGTTTTTTTTAAAAAGGGTTTGGAATTGGTGATGGAGGTGGATTATTTGGCAAAGTTGGTTTATGTGGTTAGTTGTTGATTGTTGGGGTTCTTTCTTCTTTATTTAATGTATCGGTTTGAACGAGTCTTCCTCGTTACACTTCCATTTTTGGGGTTTTGTTATTTTGTTTGTTTCTTTTTTTACGTTTTGTTTTGTTTAAGGTTGGGCTTCGATATCCATATTTGGCTCTAATTTGAACGAGTTTTATTGTTATTTAATTTTTTTTTTTTTTTTAATTGATAAACCAACTTGGTTTCTCTATGTTTAGTAATATTGATTGCACATAGTTACATGATCATTGTTGAAAGAAGAATAAATTATTCGTGCAAATATTGTATATCCATCAATTTCGATAGATGCATGGCTGTTTTGGTTATTAATATTTTTACTATCAATTTGTCTTCATTTAGAATTGAGAAATAAAGATTTTGGAAAAGAGAACTTAAAATTAAATAAAACTTATTTAGCAGATAAATATAAAAATTTATATATTTTAACACTAATATAATATTATATATATTACAAATAGTACAAAAATTAAACTGTATTTAAATATATATATATATATATATTTTTAAAATATCTAATAAAAAGATATTTTTACAAAAATAAGCTTTGAAAACTAATGGTTGATTTTACTTAATTTTTTACTTTCTTTCTTAATTGTTTGCTATATATTTTTGGAGGAGGAAAGCTAATTAAAATAAATAAATGAAATCACACCATTAGGGGGAGTGTGAGGATCGGGACATCCTGAATTTTCATCATGGTTACGAAAATCATTCCAACTCTATTTTTACTGGAGCGAAATCAGGACAAATATCTCATTCCCAATTCAAATCGGGTAAATTTTTTTTTTAATTATAAATTCCTGAATCCGTTCCGAACTTTTAAAAATTAATATACTATAAGAAAGTGATTTTTACTAAACTATTCAAAAAAATTTCTTAGCCATAGATCATTTCTTTCTTCTTTCAATTTTCCACTACCTCTATCAACTTCACTTTTCTACGTGGATCGACAATTCCTTAGCAATTTCTCCTCCTCAAAATAGGCCTTAAAGGTAATCATCTTTCTTATTTCTCATATTTATCATTCTAGAAGTGTTTTTAACTTCTTATTAGTTATTATGTGAATAAAAGTGTTCTTATCTTCTCCTCTAATTAGTTAGGTTTTCATATTTTTGTAATTAGATTTCCTTACTTACTAAATATAATTTTACTTGATTTTTTTTAGATATGAATGACATCACAAATCCCAACTAACAGAAATCATAATCTTGTACGAACTTATACTAATGCAAATCCTACATCAATTTCCACGGGTCATAGCCATTCTCTAGTTAATTCTAGTCCTAAGGCAACAATAGTGTTAGGAAAAACCCCTGATTGCAAGAATATATTATGCTAACCTAATGCGGAAACAGGCAGCAAATATAATACCCCAACAGTAATGGATAATAACAAACCTACAGAAAGAGTAGATACACAGATTTACGTGGTTCCCCAAATTGCGGGTACGTCCACGGAGGCGCCGATAATATTATTAAGATGGAAGAGTACACACTCACTTACCCAACACTCAATAATGAATAATCCACACTCTCAACAATCACTCAAGTATTTCTCCTCACAAGTATTTCGCTCTCTCACGATCCCTCACTTGTTGAACTCTTGAAACCAATACTTGAATCTACTCCTGAAAAGATGTGATTTTCTCTGCCTCAAAATCTGTCACCACGACAAACCTGGTAACCCATCTTAAGTTTATATAGCAACAACTTAAGGTAAAACCTAATGGGCCTTAATATTACAAAGCCCATAACCATGGTCCCCACATGACCGAGAACCATCCTAACAAATAGTTGCTTCTTCTACTCCAAATGGGTTTAGTAAGAAGCTAGCGAAAATCATATCTAAAGTGCGGGACAATTTTGAAAAAGTTTTTTTTTGAACTAACAAATGGAGAAGCTCAAAACAATGCAAATATTGTAAATGCTATATTGGTTCACATCCAACTAAACATTGGACAACGTACAGGGTTAAATGCCGAATTTTGTAGGCTGCTAAACTGATTGGAGCCACGATTTAAAATTTTCACAATATCAACAAAGACTACTACACTCTGTATCTTAATGGAGTGAGAAAACTCAAGGCTTTTCTAAAGGAATCATGTAGCCATGTCTACCTTACCACTGATACATGGTTTTTAGTATAAAACTTCAACTATATGTGCCTAACTACTTATTTTATTTATAAAGACGGGAAGAAGCAACAAAGAATTCTCAACCTTTGCCAAATTGAAAATCACAATGCCGAGACAATAGCTAAAGTCATTGGAAAGTATTTGCTTGCTTGGAATATTACAAAGGTAATTAACATAACATTTTAACGCCAGCTCGAACAATACAGCTATTACTTACTTAAAGAAGAGATTGAAAAGTTGGAATGAATTAATTTTTAATAGGATTTCATCCATTCCAACATATTATGGATGTTTGGAAAGTCGTGATAACTACTTCCAACAATGATATGACGCTTTGGGTAGATCTAACTTATCGGGTCTTCGAAAGATCACATTTGTTTGAAGAATGTTAGTGTATAGCACATCAGCAAATTTCACTGATGAATAAATTAAAATTGGAGAATCTATTGCAACTAAAAGTATGAAGAGATTTTTTCGGGCTGTCATTGAGATATTTAGAGAATAGTACCTCGGATCACTTACTAAAAACTATATAGTAAGATTGCTATATATTGGTGAGCAACGTGGTTTCCCTTGAATGTTAAAAAATCATTATTGTATGCATTAGGAGCGAAAAAATTGCCCCAACAATTATATTGGAAGTTATAGTGATTACAATCTCTGTATATGACATGCTTATTTTGATTTGCCAGGTTCTAATAATGATCAATGTATCAGAATCAGCTTGGGCATATCAATATTCTGGTAAATATTTATTTATTAGTAAAGTATAATAAATAAATTTATTTATTATATTTAATATTTATTATTAATTAATTTATATTTATGTATACTATCTAAAATTATTAATCTTGAAATAGAGTTTGGATTGTTTAATTTTAAATATTAAAATTTAGCTACAAATATTTAAAAAATTATAATTTGACTCTAAAATAAAGGTAGGATATGAGCAAGATTGGATATGGTCTTAATATTATTTAATATTTTAAAAATCAAAATTGGTACGATGACTTAAAAAAAGTCTAAGTGGAATTTAATCCGAGTTTAAATACTCTAAAAGTCAGTAATGGAAAAAAGATCGGATTGAGTGTTTAGATTGGGATTTTTAAACACTACTTGCAGTGGGTTGGTCCTATACGGGTTATGAAGGGGAGAAAGGAATGACCAACCGGTCGGGAAGAATGAAAGACATGTAGGAAATGGGCAGTCCGGCAAGCAAGGACATTCTAGAAAATACAGAACCAATCGGTTGGTCGAACCTGGTAGCTGTCGTGACCGATCGTTCTTCTTGGAAGTCATACTGACCTGGCAGCCATCGTGGCCGATCGGTCTTCTCGGAAGTCACATAGACCTAACAACCATCGTGGCCAATCGATCTTTTCAGAAGTCACATGGATCTGACAGCCCTTGTGACCGACCGGTCTTCTCAGAAGTCACATGGACTTGGCAGCCATCTGACCGATCGGTCTTCTCGAAGGTTACGCAATCCTCATCGAAAGATATCAAACAGAGAATATATAAAGAGTCAAATTACAAACCGAATCAATTAAATTAAATAGGAGGATTAAATAGGGCAACAGAAAGGTGAATCAGAAGAACAAGAAAGAAAAAAAGGAAAAAAAAAAAAAAAAAAAAAAAAGACCACCCAAAAGAGCCTTATAAATATAAGAGGTATAAAAACTTAGACAGCGAATGGAGTAAAATAAAAAAAATAAAAAAAATAAAAAAAAATACAATACCCGTTTCTTGAGAATCACATGCTCAATCAGTATTCAATTAATTTCCAAAGAGAATCCACAACACTACTATTATTAGCTAATTCAACCATAAAATTTCCTGAAAAATTACATGAAGAAAAAAAAAAAAATCACAATCAATAAGATTAAGACGAAGCTTTTCCGCCAAAGTCATCCCTTTCTTGCTTTGAAGGAAAACTTGCTCTGACCACGACATTCCCAGAAACGGAGAGAATTACAGTCAAAATTGTCACGCTACTATTGATAAATGATTATTACATTTTGGAAGAATAGACAAACGTGTATAAATTGTACTTAGCACCAAGCAACTCATCATAATTGATAAGCTGTGATGATTAAGAAATGCCAAATAACACTGCACATGGAATTTCCAAAACCTAGACCCACCAACCATCCTTCTTCACATTTTTGTTTCTCTATGCAACTCTCCACTCTAACCCCACCTTCAACTTCAAATCAAATACCCAATTGAATATATCAAGAATGAGTCAAGAAGGATGCATCAGATCAGGTCCATTGGATTGGATTGAACTAGATCCATTCAGACAAAAGAAAGAGAGATAGAGATGAGATAGGTCTGGTCTGGTCTGGTCTGAGGTCAGGTCATACCACTACCGTGTTTTGTGGGTATTCAGCATCACTTTCCTATTTCCTTTCATCATCACTAGACCCACCTCCTCCCACCTGCACTTTCCCATGTCTCCATTCACTGCAGTTTTGGTCTCTTTTGAGTCAAAAAGTTGGACTGATTAAATGACTACTGCTACCACATTGACAGATCTGCCCTTCTCTTTATCCATCTTCTACATTCAAACCACCCATTTAAACTCTTTTTATTGACAGTCACAATCAAATCAGGTCAAATGTTTGTAATTAGTAAAGATACCAAATGGTATTTATGTAATTTAACCGACTACAGAAGAAAATTCAATATAGTAGTAATAATTTCCCTTTCTGGGTTTCTTTGTATTCCAAAGCTCGTAACATCATGTGGGGTCTTCTTTTATTGTGTTAGTGTGACACAATGAATGAAAAATCTTTCCGTGGATACAATTCTACCAAAACTGGTCTTCAATATTAGTTGACTTATCATTCAATACTCATATACAAACAATGGACAGCAAAAACAGTTAAAGTTAAAGTTGAAGAAGGAAAAAATCAACTTGCTTAAGCTAAGTACACGAGATTGACTGGGACCCATATCAGTATCCAATGGTGTGAATTCACTGGTTTATATAGATCTACCTCTAACATGTATACATAGGTCTTCTGATAAGGCAATACCAAAATAATGGTGATAATGATACTAATAAATGAAAGTAAAAAATTACACAGGACATAGAATACTCTATTTCTACTGGGTATCATTTTCCTTGAACAAGGCAAAATAAAAACAAAAAGGGTCAAGATTCCTTGCCCATTTATCTACTCTTTGCTTTAACAGCTTGCCCCAAAAAGCTGCTTTTATATTAAGCCAAAACTTTTCTGATTCCTATTAAGTTTTAGATTTTTTTTTACCTTGCCTTCCTCTGAAAAAAGAACTCTGGTAGCCAATTAATGTTGAAAAAAAGTGATTCGGGCTCAATCTGATCACTCGATTCACTTGCAGTGAAATAAAGTCACTGATACACACCACCCCACCAGTGCAGTTTAATACAGAGACATTAAATTCTGAATTTCAAAATTTTATAATTATAGCAAAATTGAACCAACGAAATAGAATAATAAATCACGTAATTATACAATTGAAGGAAAGATTTTTAATTTTTCTCATTCTCTGGATATTCAACATTACATTACAGATTTATTTTTCCCTTCTTCCTCCCCCACTCAATAATACAGAAATTAAAAAGAACTAATAAAGATGGTTTTTTTTTTAAATAAAAAAAAATAATAATAATAAAAATTCAAGAATTGGGAGCCGAAGAACCTGAAACTCTGGGAGAGGTGACGGGAAAAAGCGGCAACAAGCGGGGCTCGGCGTCGCGAGGAGTGGTTGACGGTGAAGGATGCAAATAAAATCCCTTTTCTTGAATCGCTCTGTCTTCCGCTTCTTTGTTCAAATGGGTGGGTCCAGATCGGTCAAACGGGTCGGGTATTAAAGGAGTGACGGGACTGAGAACGAGAGAAGGGAAATCGAGTATGCTCGGAGAGAGAATCTCGGGTTTCCGAGGTGAGAACCCGGAAGAGAGAAACGGGTTAGGGTTAAGCGGGTTGATCTTGAGATTCTTGAGCGAGTTTCTTCTCTCGTAGAGCTTGAACCCGGATTGTTGAGGCTTCTTGGGAAGGGATTTGATGGGAGGGATGCTGTGGTGGGTTTTAGTGGCTTGTTTCGCGGTTTCGGAGGATCCGGTTAGCATTTGGACGACTTGTTTGAAGGAGGAGGTATCCGCTTGGACGAAAGTGGTCGGGTATGGGTTAGCCGACTCCGATCTAGTGATGGGTTTGGGCGTAGAAGGTGTAGTTGGAGTCGGAGTCGGATTCGGAGCCCCGAGTCCACTGCTGTTGCTGCTGCTTGTGCTGCTGTTGGGTGTTGGGTTTTGGTGCTCGTGGTGTTTCGCTGAAGAAGACTCCATTAGAAACAGAGAGAGAGAGAGAGGGATTGTGTGCGAGTGTTTTGATTTTTTTTTTTTAAATTAAATTTTTGGGGTTTTTTTTTTGTTTCGTTTCGTTGGGTTTGGGTGGAGAAGATGGAGAGTTGAGTTGTGTTGTGTTGTGTAGTGTAGTTTAGTTTGGTTTGGTAAGAAATGTTTCTGGTGGTGGAACTTTCCCTCTTGTCAATTTTTTCACTCACGCTCTCGCTTTAAACGTGACCTACACTGCACACTCATTTATACTTGACTTTTTAATGCTCATCTGTTTTTATTTGCTTTTTTGGATACAGGAGGCTAATTAAAAACTGCTCAAATAATTAATACAGTTTGACCTCCTATATGTAATTTTCTTAAATATATTTCATACATATTCAAATTATGAGATAGTTTGGCACCGTCTATTTAATTAACGGTTGAAATATTAATTAGCTAATATTTCAATTAAGTGTTGAATAAAAATAAAATTGATATAAAATGAGGTAAAGAGTTATGTATTTTTTATTAGATAATATTTAATTAAAAATTTATAATATATTAATTAATTAATTAATATAATATAATTTTATTAAAAAATAATAATTAACACTTCTAGTCATATGAGGTATTTTTGTAAGTTATTTTAGATCAATTACATATGCCATTGGAGTTGTGGTCCGTTTAAATCTTATACCAAACCAACAAAAACTATATATTTAAGGTTGGACATGATTCATTTCGGGTTTGGTCGAATTGGAATTACAGTTTCATTTCGGATTTGGTCGAATTGGAATTACAGTTTCAAAAAATTAGACCGAATCATTTTGAGTTTGGCCGAATTCGAATCACGATTTCAAAAAATTAGACCGAATCAGACCGCTTAAAGTATTGGATCGATCAGTTCGATCCCAATTACCCCTACCTAATTTTCTTCAGTTCAATTTGGCAGGGATTTTACTGAGTTTTTCATTTAAAAAATAATTTAAAAAATCATTTTAAAAAATACTATATACAAATTATACAAATAAATTAAATTAATTATATATTAAAATTTTTAATAAGTTAAATTCCAATGACATTAAATAATTTTTATTTTAAATATTTATTTTGTATTTTTGTTTTGTTTATTTACATTATATATTTATTTAATAAATATATTTGTGGTGGGAAAACAGCCCTAAGACACCAAGAGTAAGAGGGGGCTCAACGACCGTAACCAAACTCGATCGAAAAGGCCAGAGACCCAGAAGACGAAGTCCAAAGGCTATGCTCGGCCGAAAAGGCCAGAAACCCAGAAGACGAAGTCCAAAGGCTATGCTCGGCCGAAAAGACCAGAGGTCCAGAAGACGAAGTCCAAAGGCTATGCTCGGCCGAAAGGCCCAAAGGTCCGGAAAACACCCAAAGGCTAGGCTCAGCCGAAATGGCCAAAGGTCCAAAGGCGGTCCAACTCGGCCGAGCCTAGCAAGGTCCCAGCTAAGATACACCAATCTACCGAATTATTACCTAACCAAACAAGGATTTCCGAAGCCCAATTGATAAAGGAAAACCTATCCTGCCGAATCAGAGATTCCCGGAGCCCAATTGATAAAGGAAAACCTATCCTGCTGAGTCAAGGATTCAGAAATCCGGTCAACAAAGGAAGACCTCTTTCATCAAAAGAGAAACACCGAGCCTAAAGAAAAGAGAAATTCTAATCCTTCTAGAAAGAGACTAAGTAACCCCTGTAAATAGAGGGTAGAGCCAATTGTAAAGCATCCGATTTTTTACTCGTTAGAACTAAACTCTATGATATTGTATCTATAAGCTTTTGAGCTATCATATTCAAGCAGTCTTAGCCTATATCTGGCTGTGGTTTATTTGGCACCACAATATTTATTTTTTAATTATTAATCGGTTTGATAGGTCCGTAAAAGTATGAAATCGAATTGAACTTAGTAAGATAGTTAGTCCCAACTTTTTTAAGCGGATTAGAACCGTTTGGACCGTAAACGTTAATTTTTTATTCAATTCAATTGGAATTTTTTTATCTATCTCTAGATACAAGCATATATTTATTACTTATTATTATTATAGTTATTGATTAATTTTTCCATATAGTATTTATTACATGTAAATGGGCGGGAAAAGACGAATGTTAGACTACATTCTCATATATAAAAGATTCAAATTAAATAATGATAGAATTGAAATTTTTGTAATAGCAATTAGCGTAAAGCTATATCAAATAATTGTCTGAAAATTGTTAGAATTAATTGCACTCACACCCCTGAACGATAGTAAATTATATATAAATGAATATTTTGGTATTTATACACACTCATATCCCTTACCCAATATAACAATGAAATTTGTAATTCTGAATTTAATGTTCATTTAAAGTTAATTTGATCATATATTTTACTTATTTTCATGGAGAGAAATGGTGTGATTATTTATTAATACCAAAATGTTCATATATTTGTAATTTTCCAGCATTAAGGGGTACGAATGTAATTAACTAAAATTGTTAATCGAAAAGATAAATACTAATTAAAAAACTACTTCTAAACATCCAAAATTTTAAATGGCTAATATCAAAATTATTCATTAATTAAAATAATAAAATAAACAAAATTATTTTTAAAAAAAACTACCAAATATCCACTAAAGAGCTCACGGAGGAAAATAATAAAGAATGTGAATAAAAAATTAATTTAAAAATATTTCTATTCGAGAAAAAAAATTAAAAATATAAATATAGAATCTTCATTTTAGAAATTCAAATATAAATTTAATTAGCAATTATATTAATAATATATCTATTTTTATATTTGATAAAATTAGTATATTAATAAAGAGTAATTTTATAATTTTAATAAAATAATATTAATTTAATGGTATAAATTTTGATCCTATTTAGGAAGTTGCATGGTTTGTGACACACCAAAAATCAAACCAACCAAATATTAATAATAAAGTGAAAATTTTAAAAAATGAGCTTTTTAAAGTTTAAAATACAATTATAGGCTTGTTTTGACTCCTGAAACTTTATAATTCACAGATGCCGCTCACAGTGTGTGAATTACGCTCACAGCTGTGATTGGCCTATGGACTGAAAATCAAAATTTAGTTTTGCAAAATTCTCAAAAGTGGCCTATAATTGTATAGTAAACTTTTTATGGCGTAGAAATCCAATGGACTCAATATTAAATGTTGGTACGGACCAAAATCGAACTTTTATAATATGAATAAATATTCGGTATAAAATGAGTATTCGATATCACCGAAATATCTAATTTAATCTATTATATAATTTAATATTTTTAAATTTATTATACATATTAACAATAAAATAAATATATATATAAATACATTCAAATATTAATTTTTTAAAAAATTATAACTTTCCAAACATATTCAACGTCAAATATAATTGTGATGGGTTGAAAAGTAGTATTAATATAAATATAATATAATATAATATAATATATATTATATATATATATATATATAATGATAAGTTTATATCGATTTAAAGTTTTAATGTATTTTAAATCCGAGAAATTGCTATATCTGCCCTTCAAATAAATGTTTTTATTTTACAACTATTTTATTTTATTTTTTTATTAATAAAATAATTAAATAAAATTTTTATTAAAAACCTTTTTTTTTCCCCTCTCTTCACAGTGTGGTAATAAATATATTTCTTCATTCAACTAAATTAATTCTATTTCCTAATTTACATTCCCATAAGAAAATATTAAAATTTCAAATTGTTTCCCATTTCTCTTCTTCTTAATTACAAGCATATTCATGGTCAATTATACTTACAACAGGTTTATGCCAAATAGGAAAATTGATAAATAACCTAAACATTTATGAAAATGGATAATAATAAAGATAGTTGAATATTTAAAAATAGGAAAATGGAACTAATAAAGTTGGAGGGAACGGGTACATATCAGAAATAATCATACATTTTTTAAATATATTTATGTTGTTAAGTGCAACTCAAAAAACGAAAAAAAAAATTGAAAATTTAATATATTAAATCAATAAGTTAATAGCATCTCAAATGCTACTGTGTATTTATGCTTATGTAGTTGTAGAAATAAAATATATGAATAATAATATGTTAGGATTGTAATATGTAAACACTTCTATTTTTAAGTTTCTATACCAGGCTGTTTTTGAAACAATTATTTATTAAACTAAAAATTAGATAGGAAGAATGTAAATAAAAAAATTAAAATTAAAATAAAAAAACTCATCGATCAGTAACTTTTGGACATTGTCCAGTGAAACTTTTAAATATAGTTTGAGTAAATAATGTCAACTTTAATTGCTGCCACCACAACGATAATTTGACATGTGCATGGGAGATACCTAACTAAATTACTCGCACTTAAGTGATGTTATACAAAATTATAAATAAGAATATAAAATTTTTTAAATAAAATTCATTTGTAAATTATTTAAAATGAAATTAAGTGAATATTAAAATTAATAGCTATACTCACTATAATATTTTTGACTTTTTACGGTGATATATTAAAAAATGGCTACAACTGCAATTGTGACGATTTACTTTATGAACAGTTAATCATATAAGACATAATTGAAGTGAGAAATGGTTCCCCGTATGAACTGTCACAAATAATATAATTTAGGTGGTTCATTATTTGACCGCCAATTGAAAATATTTACTATATAAATCGTCGCGAATGACATAATTGGGACGGTTCATATATTGAACCGCCACAATTAAAAAATATATTTTTTAAAAAAATTATTTTATTATTGAAAAATTAACTTAATATTTAATAGGAATATTTCCATTTTACCACCGCAGATTTAGAATATTAGCAAAAAAAACTTCCATGGTTTCATTTTTAGCCCAAAAAAACCACTTTTTAACATTTTTTTGTCATTTTTACTGTTCATCCGTAAGTGGATGAACAGTAACCAGGGAATGTTCATAATTTTCAATTTTTCAATTTTTTTACTTTAAAATTATTTTTTTAAAAAAATAATTTTTGAAATTACCAAAATATCCCTGGTTACTGTTCATCCACTGACGGATAACAATAAAACTAATAGAATATTCTAAAAAATGATTTTTTAGCTAAAAATGAAACCATGAGGTTTTTTTGGCTAATATTGCAAATCTGCGGTGGTAAAATGGAAATATCCCTATTTAATAATAATAATAATAATAATAATAATAATAATAAAACTACAGAGTTTTATGATTGAGTAATGATATAAAAGATTTATTGTATTATTAATATCATATATTTACAAATAGTTTCATAGATCCACATAATTAAAAAAAACATCAATGTTAAATGTGTTAGGATGGTTCCCGGTCATGTGGGGATCATGGTTATGTGCTTTGTAATATTCAGGCATTTTACCTTAAGTTGGTGATATAAACTAATGTAAGTTATCAAGTTTTTAGTGGTGATAGATTTTGAGATAGAGAAAATCACATCTCTTCAGGAGTAGATTGGTCTACATCATTCAAGTATTGGTTTCAAGAGTTAAACAAGTGAGGGATCGTGAGAAAGTGAAACACTTGTGAGGAGAAACACTTGTGTGATTGGTGAGACTGTGAGTTATTCATTATTGAGTGTTGGGTAAGTGAGTGTGTACTTTTCCATCTCAATAATATTATCAGCGCCTCCGTGGATGTACCTGCAATTTGGGAAACCACGTAAATCTGTGTTTACTCTTTTTGTAGGTTTATTATTATCCATTACTGTTGGGGTTTTATATTTGCTGCTTATTTCTGCATTAGGTTAGCATAATATATTCTTGCAATCAGAGGGTTTTTCCTGACAAAATGTGCTTGATATAAGAGGACGAGTGATCTAGCAGGAAGTTATTTTTTACTCAGAAATGAATAAATTATGGCATTTTTCAGCCACCACAAGTGCAATATAATTATGGCATCTCAATAATATTATCAGCGCCTCCGTGGATGTACCTGCAATTTGGGGAACCACGTAAATCTGTGTTTACTCTTTTTGTAGGTTTATTATTATCCATTACTGTTGGGGTTTTATATTTGCTGCTTATTTCTGCATTAGGTTAGCATAATATATTCTTGCAATCAGAGGGTTTTTCCTGACAAAATGTGCTTGATATAAGAGGACGAGTGATCTAGCAGGAAGTTATTTTTTACTCAGAAATGAATAAATTATGGCATTTTTCAACCGCCACAAGTGCAATATAATTATGGCATTTTCAGCCATTACCAATATTTGTGGCGCTTTTATACCGTTATAACTATATTCACATTTGTGACGGTTTCAAAACATCACAAATTTATTAGTGGCACCCTCATTTGTGGTGGTTGAAAAACGTTATGAAAGGTGATTTTTGGCGTTTTTTAATAATTACAAATGTGATTTTTGTTGTTGTGACTCATATTAAATTTATAAATGTCATCATCAACTTTTAAAATAGGATACTATCAACAAATTTTTCATATTAGTTTTAAATATTTTTGTTGTATTTTCTTTTTCATTATTTGTTCAAATTATTTTCATGATTATCAAGATATTTTTAACTGTGAGGGTAAAATTCATGCCTAGTGTATTTATTAAATTATAATTGATTTTATAGAAGCATGATGATAGATGTAAAATATGTCATATATGTTCAAATTATTTTCATGATTATAAGATATTTTTAACTACCGTAAATGAGGGTAAAATTCATGCCTAGTGTATTTAGTAAATTCATAATTGATTTTATAGAAGCATGATGATGGATGCAAAATATGCCATATATATGGTTGTTTTTTGTTTTTTTTTTTTGTTTTTTTTGTTTTTACATATTTTTGGATTAAATTGAATATTTTTATACTAATTTGCTCGTTTGGGTATTTTGTATCATCTAAATACGAGGTTAAATATTTTATTAAATATAATTGTTGTTGCGGAGACAATTTTACAGATAAGAAGTTAATATTTGTACTTTAATAAATCACGTTCATTTTGATCCCCTGACCATTTGTAACTCAATTTTACGAATGACATAATTGTGAGAAGGTAGAAATACTATATGTATATATAGTTATATATATAGTTTTTGTTTTTGTTTTAATTTTCTATTTTTAGTTTATGTCGGTAGTTTTATTTTTGTAGCATCGATTTCCGACCTTTGGTAGAAATCGATATGAGAGACCCGAACACTATATTGACATTCATATTTTCATAAATCTCTTTCATTTTCTTTATTGTAAATATTAACACAATTCATCATTCATCCATATGCATAAAAGTTATATTTATGTTGAAATATATATAATACCATGAAACTTAGCATAAATAAAATACGACTTCGTTAATCAATAATGCATTCAAACTAAAGTATTAGGCAAAAATAAGATCTAGTTTAAGTTTCAATGCCCTCATATAAAGTTTAGAAGAGTTGGTGATAAAATAAGCATCTTTACACGTTTTTTCAAACATAAGTTATACAAAATAATGTCAAATCAATAATATAGTGCATATCATGATAAACGGGGCCGACTCTGAGGGGCGATCGCCGGGGCCTGGCGTGCAGGGGGCCCTCAGAGGCAAAGGTGAATAGGGAAGAGTTTTTTTTTTTTTTTTTTTTTTTTTTTCAATAAAATGATGTCGTTTTGCGTCTTTTTTTTTAAAATTAATCAAAATGGTATTAAATACTAGTACTCATGTCTACTCTATTAATCGTGATGTTAAAAATTAAAAAAATAAAAATAAAGGGGCCCATTATGTCACATATGCCGGAGGCCTCCAAAAATATAGAGACAGTGCTGATGATAAATCTCTTCGAAAGTCACAAACGGATAGTTTTGCGCGATCACCTGCATAACCATTCAGGTACAAAAGAAAAAAAAAATAAAAAGGAAAGAGGGTTGGGCTATCAAATGCCTAGTTCATATGTGATACCCTAACAAAGACAAACAAATATTCTCTCAACTTTATAGAAGAAATTAAGCAAGTAAATGCAACTATTGAAAATTTTAAGGTTCACAAAAATCATTTGTATTCATTCGTACAAACCTATCGATCAAGCATGCAAAAATATACAATCAAACATATCAAATTTTTTAAATAAGCAAGGCAGTTACCGAGAGACTATCGAGTTACTTATCGAGCTAGAGCTTGACATCTCAAGAAGAAAATTGGGATTGATAGAGTTTCCGTGGTACTTGCTAAGGTACCTACTGAGTTAGGAGCTCGTCAACTCAAGAAATTCAGCTTTTGAGGAGTACTTGTCGAAGTGATTATCGAGACACTTGTCGAGATACAAGCTTGGCAACTTAATTTGAAAAGTTGACAGAAACACTTATTGAGGTGCTTGCTAAGAAATATACCAACCTATCTGCTCAGTAACTTATTTAAATAGTTAGCGGAGGCACTTGCTAAGATACATGCCGAGAAATAGGTTGATCACTTATTTAAAAAGTACTCCAGAAGAACTTGTCGAGCTTTTACCAAGCTACTTAATGAGATAGTAGCCCGATAACTCAGAAAGAAAGATATTCTAGAAGCTCTTGTTGCAAAAGCTCAATAACTCTTTAAAAAAATCTTTCTAGAAGCACTTTTACAGAGCTTCTGACGAGATACTTGCAAGTAAGAGCTTGATAACTCTTTTAAAAAGCTTTCCAAAAATAGTTCATTTTTTTGACAAGATACTTGCAGAGTTAAGAGTTCGGTAACTTACGACAAATACCCTATTTCGGGCTACCAACACTCAAAACTAACAAAAAAAAACCACAGCTCAAGTAATGCCATAGTGATTTTAATCCAATTATTACATCAAATAGAGTAATAAGTCATACTCATATATTCACATACTTATTTACATTTCATTAGCCATATTTCCTTAATTAATTAGTCCAATTCAATCAACAATGTCATAACAATTTTCATTAACTACCTTATCACCAACTTTATTATCAATGTCCATAAATAAAATGATGGATTCGAAAACAAAATTCAAGATAGACCAAAATTCCAAGACAGGAAAAATCGTATTGAATTGAAGTTGCAAGATGATCATATCACCACAAGGGTGCATTGTAGCCATAGGTGGATCGTCATCCCAAGATGGATAAATCAGTAAATAAAAAGAAGCCATCACCCCGTAAATGAACCATCTCATTTACAAGGCTAAACAGCAAACCACAATATTCTCATGGGTCGAAGTACTTCTAATCCTTAGGCATACCATACATTCTTCTTTTTAAAGCTAGTTTAAGGGCATTTGTTTTATTAGAATTTCTCAAATACTCAACATCACATTACTATATATTCATCTAATTCTGGAAATAAGTCGGGGCCCTTTTACCAAGTCTACCAGATAGAAGATGATAGAGGGCCAACTA